>VZTU01017481.1:280852-316523 GCA_013400835.1 Zapornia atra | reverse complement strand
GGAAAGGGAAAGGAAAGGGAAAGGAAAGGGAAAGGAAAGGAAAGGAAAAAGGCCTTGAGCCCCTGCTAATAGCCTGCTACCGTCTTCTGCAGGTATCATCCCTCAGCCCCACGACTTCTGCAAATCTCCTCACTCATTTTCCCTAGCTGCTCTTACCCACTTTGCCACACATGTTCCCGAGCTGACCTCTTTGTCTGTCTCTGGGAGCCCACCTATTGTCTCAAACCCTTCTCCCTTCTTCTCCGCATCTGGAGCCCACACTGCTGCAGGCTCTGTCTACAGGCACCAGACAACCTTGCACTAGTCCCTCACAGTGTCGGTCATTTGAACGGCACACCTGTCCCTCTCCAGCTAGGCAAAGAGGCACAAGAGAAAGAAAAGGCACCGTGTTCTCCACAACTATTTTGAAGCCTTTGAAGTGAGATGGCACTGGGCACAGGAGATATTAAATTTCAGTCACACCACCCAAAATGGCACTTTATGTTTTCGTAAATCCTGAATGGAAATCTTTATAGTTTTGCTTTGAAAGTAATTTAAGTAACTGCTTTATTCCCTAATCTAAGGAAAGGGAATACCATAAATGTCACAGTAATTTTAGTTACTTGCAAAAACATTTGTAAAGATTTTAATATCATCTACTATATGTGAGCAGTATCGCCCTAAGTAAGTGAATCCATAAAGAACAGGTTTTATTATAAGGTAATATTAACCTTGGTGAAATAATCAGTATTCCTGAATCACCTCCGGCTTGGTTAATGGAGATACTTCTTCCAGACAAATCTACGATAAAAAAATGTTATGTAACGTTGAAGACACTGTATGAATTTGGGACAGCTTCAGAGATTTGGATCCACTGAAAATATCACAATGGAATGAAATATAATACTTCCTGTGTGCCAAATATTCTGTCTGGTTTTGTTTGGTTGACATAACAACCCAAAATTCAAGTACCCGTTCTTCCCCAAGCAGCACCTCACAATTTCAGCACAAATGATGTTATACCTATACATAGATTGCCACACCAGCTTTTGGACTGTGCTGTGGCACAAGTCATCACAGCTGTAAAACAGGCTGGATAAACTTGAAAAGAAAACATGGACAGAAAGCCTGCTTTGCTGAACAGCATGCCCAGTAATGCTCTCAGCTTCAACACACGATGCCAAAACTCACAGGATCTGCAAAATTCCCACCCTGCTGCCACAATCACCTGCCAGAGGAGTTCTTGTAAGGGCATCACACTCAAACTCTGCTAGCAGGAGCTATCTTCTGTGCATTTATTAAACTGTCTGTAAATTTGACACCTCCATAGCCTTCATCTGAGTATAGCATCCAAGTAGCTTTCTCTTTCCCTCTTCTAAATTTTAGACTCAGGGTCATCACTCAAGGCGTTTGAGGACTTACAGTTCATCTGCTTGTAATATGGGTAGTCAGGGTGGGAGGAAAGAGGAGCCAAACAAATCTGTACATTTATTTATTTATTTACTCTAGGCTGGCACCCCTCCTGCAAAGCATCCAGTGCCTGCCTTGGCTCACTTGCACAGGTTTCCCAAGCAGTGATAGAATGATATGGACATAAACCTTGGCATTTTTTCACCACTGTCCAAAATGTTCTCAACATCAACAGTGAATATTGTCCAACATAATCAGACATTGAGTAATGTGAAGCTAAAATAAGACAGAGGGGCCAAACAGTAATAGCCAAGGCTCCCCTCCACAAATGGAACCAGTCCATGAACTGAACCAGATGTACAAAATGCTCTCACAACCTGCCTCAATGCATTAAATCCATACCCTCCTACCCGAGAGCTCTGGTAGGGTTTGTCTGCTGTGCATTCAGCAACCTCCCTCCAAATGTTTAGCTCTCTTGTTAATTTTCTACTTCAAATGACAGCTAATAAGTAGAAGCAAGCATGCCTAGGGTTTGTAGACAGGAGTGGCTTACAGCTGTCAGGAGGAAGAGCACCACTGTGTTTGGTGCTCTAATATATACACTTCTCTGGATGTCTTATTCTGATCACACTCTACTCTTAGCCAAGAAGTAAGCCAAGAAACACTCTTTGCAGGCTGGAATTTAAAAATAAATAAAAAAAAGCAAAAAAAAAAAAGCCACAGAGCATTGTTAGTGCCTGGATAAACAACCATTAATTATTTAGGTGTGCATGGCTGTCCCTGTCTGCCTGGCTCCAAAAGGGGACCTGGGGCACGTATTCTGGACAATGTTCTAAATGGGAAGCGCTCAGAATTTTACAGAATGGTGATGCATGAAAGAGGTTTAAATGTCAATATTGAAGGGTCCACCAAAGCCTTTGTCAAGCTTTGAATACAGGCAGATCTGTGCTATAGCAGGGAAGCTTGACCTGGGTATTTTGGAGGTTAACAGATAATGCCCGCCAGGACACCTACCATTGAAAAGATACATCATCATAAAACCATTTTAGCCAAAATAGTTGTACTCATTGCAATGCAAGCATGTTGAGAAAACCTGAGAAACCCTGCTGAAATACACTTGGTCGCATATGGAAACTAGGAATGAGCCATCATACACAAGCTGATACCTGCCATCAGATGAGAAGCAGTGAGAAAGGAGATGTTTACAACCCTCAGCCCAGTGCTTCAACCTCTATATATGTGCTTGCTCTTTTTTTCAGGGATGGTACTACAGACTTAGTTCTGTTAAGGTTGACCATTCTTTGCAGAGCAACACAGAGAAAAAAGCCCAACTTCTTTTTGCTCTTGCTGCTGCTTCTCACCCAGCCCACTACTTTTCTAAAAGGGACTTCTGCACCTATTGAATTTGTACAGCTGCATTACAAGTGAACTCTATCTTCTGTAAATTAGAAAACAGCAAGCCAGCAAGCTGCATGTGGTTATTATTTTGTATCTCTATCCATTTTTTGGCCTTCGTTTTCTGCAGAACATATCTGTTGGAACTTTTTGACATCCATTTTAAGTCTAGCAAGTATCATAAAGCAGCTGAGACAAGTTGCCTCTTTCACTTAGACATTACGTCAGCTTGCCCACTCCTGAAAGAATAAAAAATTCATTATGATTAATACAAAAGGCATTACAGATTGAGCATTTTGAGAACACTGGAACAGATTAAAATTTAAAATAATAACATACCTAATAGCTTTCTCTACTTTGGGGATCTGGAGGGCTATACTGATGATCTTAGGAATGACTTTAAAATATATTCTTACAGAATTTGCATTTAAGCCTAGTGTGAAATCCAAGCGAAAAGCACACTAAATTCAGATTACAGTCTTTTTAAACTCAACATGGGCAGGACATTTCTATCATGAAGCACTGCCTGGGTAACCTGGAGCCTTGCTTGTATTTTATTGATGCCATGAGAAGTTACAACCCTTCGGGAATGATCAGCAGCCACGTTAGTCAACTGAACTTGGCATGGATCAGTCATGGTGTGGGACAGAGCAGTGAGCAGCCTCACTGGAATCCTCTTTGCTCAGCAGCAGTGTTTTCACTCAGGCTTTTCCCTCGCTCCCCACCTGTGCTAGGTTACAGCCATGATGGGCCTGGCCCTGTATCTTGTTCATCCCAGCCCCTACCAGGGCATTGTGGGGCTGCCACCTTTGGGGGAAGGACAGTGGCCTTGCCATCCCATCTCTCTCTGCAGAGCGTCCCTGGGGATATGTGGAGACATCCCATATTTCCTGTATTGTCCCAAATTTCTGTAATGTTTTAGAAAGGCTCTACACTCATGTCTTTTTTCTTTTTTTTTCCCTTTGGTAGAGGCCAGCACTTTATCAGCTTAATATACTTTCTGGAAGGCTGGACTGAAAAATACCAAATGTATCTATCACTTGATTTAAGTCGTTTTACACACTGACCACAATGTGTAAAAGATTTCAGAGATTTCTCTGGGCTGAGTGAGCAATAAAGGCAGGCTGTGACCATGGCCCTTGGCATGGAGAAACATTTGTTGGACAGAAACATCCAAGTCTTCACTCAGCCTGTCCTGCTGTGACAGGAGGAGGAAGACGGAGCCTTTCTGGAAGTAAGGCTGTGCAAGATAAACAAGATGATACCTGTTCCAGACCACAAATGCCCAGTGGAAAATGCTGGTGAGGGATTCCTTAAGCATCTGTCTATACCGTGGTAAAGAGAAGTATGAATTAGCATGAAGGACTTCAATTTCTATAGCATGCGCTGGAGGCTTTGTGCTGCCTTGAAATAATAAAAGATAAATTCTACATAAGGACATTTTTTGAACTCAGTAAGAATTGCATTTAGCTTGCAGAAATTTTATATTGTACCTAATCTTGAAAGATAACATAAAATTTACCACAGAACTAAAAATTAGCTGTTGCTTCTTTATGAATGACACCATTTCCTCATTATGCTTCTTATTCACAAACAGGGTAACATGAAAACAAATATACCTGGTAGCTTAAAATGATTCATTTTGCAATCCAGAGAACACTTAGGAGCAAATTCAGCTGGGAGAAACAGTTTATTTGGGAAAAAGATGAAAGCTGAGGCCTGTTTAAGAACATTTTACCAGAAACCACAAAAAAAAAAAAAACCCAAACCATGAAAAAAAGGAACACTTGCTTAAATTGTCACACTAGCTTAACTGAAATAAAAATAGCTGTAAAAAATAATCTACAGCACAGAACAAAGGGAAATGGTTTGCAGTTTTTCAATTAATATACATTAGATGATTAGGGAGAAAAAACAAAGGAGAAAAAATCAATATTATGCAGAGTAAAGAACTAACTACTTTCAGAGCATGGCAAGCTGAAGAGAAATCTCAGAAATGACATTGGTCCTTTGCTGGACAGAAATCATAGAAATGCCAATAAAGATGCTGGAAAGCTAAACATGCTCAATAAACACATCAGTTCTGCCTTTGGTGGTGAGAAGCAGCTCCTTCCACACTCTTCCTTTGTCCCTCTGACAAATGCACTTCTTTAATCTAGTTTTGTGCTGGTCTATTTGGGTTTTCAAGTGATGTTTTGATGGGCAGCTTTTCCTTCTTTATCGTCCTCTCGTTTCCTTAAACTTTCCTTCTCTATGCTAGTATTTGATAAGTGAACATGAAATAACTCTACAGAGAAGTCTTCTAAGTGGCATTCTTGAGAGATGCCTGAAAACCTTCCACCGTTGTCCTTGACCCACCCCTGCCATGATACATAGGTACAGTTTATTTAGCATCTCTGATGTTGTAATTCATTCTCCTCTATGATAATTACTTTCTTTGCTGTTAGTAGCTTGGAAACATGTTGAACAGCAGCTGTATCAGCATTTTTGTATAAAAAGCTGGCTTAGGAGGTCTTGAACCACCAACATTGATTTTCAATTATTCTTAGAATACCAGAGAAATTCTGGAGCAGAGGAAAAAAAATAAAACTATGTCAGTTTTTGTTAAAAGGTAAACAGGATGACCGAGGCCTGCACAGGCCTATCAGCTCTTCATCAATCCCAAACAAAAAGCCAGAGTGTTTGCTATCAGATTTCATGCCATAAAGCTATTGTTAATTGTGCCCAAACAAGCTTCACTGATGACAGGGATTTCCTGAACACAACCACAGAAAAATCCTGATGGATTTGGTCAAAGCAGAAAACATTCTGGAACTTGGACCAATTTGAAAAAAGGCATAAAACAACCATCACACATTTATAAATAACTAAAAAAACCCCAAACTCTCACGTACTCTTATTCACTGGTTCCTTTGTGTTTGCCCCCGCGCCCTAACATTAGTGTTCTTTTCACTTAGATTTAAATAGGCTAAAACTATAAAGGAGTTTAACTGTATAATTACATAGCAAAAAACCCAATCCTGTTTGATGTTTTAGTATGTCTTTGAGAACACTATGCTTTTATTTTTAAAACATTTCTGTATATGTTGAATGGTTTGTCTGCCTTCGGTTTGCCTTCTTTTTTTTTTGGTCAACAGATAAATTTTTTAAAAATGCATGGAACAAAGCATGCCCTTTTTTGTTCAATCTTAATTCTTCAGGAAATCCAAAGCTTTTAGGTGTAAGAAGGGGGAAAGGACACTATGCGTGTTTCCTCTCTGATTGCTTCAATGTATTTTTTTTGTACATATTTCATATTCATATTCTAAGGAGCTACAAAACTATCTAAGTAATGAGGGCAAACAAAAACGGTACTTTCAAAAAATGTGTTTTGAGGGAATATTTTGGAGCATAATGTCATTATTTGGTGAGGATTTTTTTTTTAGGAAAAAGTGAAACAATCACTGCTGAAAGGAAAATTCATAAAATGCCTTATGGGGTGTTACTCATAGTTACAATGAACTTTTGCAACATATATCTGTATTAACATAGACTGTAACATAGGGGTTACCTTTTGGCTTCCTATATTTTAGTATGCTGAACATTATTTTCCTTCCCAGCTGAAATCATCTGCCTCCTATTTATGATTAATTCAAAAAGGTGATTCTCGACATGTTCAAAGGCTGTGTTTAGGAAGCATTATTTCCCCATAACAGTCACAGTCCGCTAAGCAGATTTACAACCTTGTACATAAGTTATCCTTGCTAATCTTTGCTTAAGAGTAAGTTGAGTCTGATACGAGAGCTAAGCAGCTTTCAGGACTGTATTGAGTTACACTTCATTGCTCATAGTGATATTTTTTTCCTGCTAAATGATCAAACTCAATCTAGGTGTTGGGGGGAAAAAGAAAGACCAAAGATGACAGAAAGAAGGCAGCCCTAGGCTTCACTCGATCCTCTGTAAAGCAGAACAACTTCCTGACCCAGCAATGGTTTCTGTGTTGAACTGGGCTGCAGAGAAGTTCAAGAGCCTTGCAAGAGAAGGACTTCAAGAGGGAACCACTAACAACTTATTGCAGATAATAGCAAAATATATTTATAATTCATGCATTCCAAAGCATCTAGGAGACTGCCCCATAACTGTGAAAGTCACTGAAAATGTAATTATATATAATAAAATATTTTACCTGATTTCTTTAATTATTCTTCAAAACTTCTAGAAAGAAAATATGAAGCATCAAATTCTACTTCCTTGTCATTAAGTATAGATGATTTGTAGAAACAGGAAAAATGTTCAGCATGGACTGGTCTATAAATTGAAGTAAAGCCAGCCTCTCACGGAGACTGCTCCTCTTAGCAAGATATTAAAAAAGTAGTGTATAACTTTGAAAAGAATCCTGCTCCTTATATAAGAAAATAATCAAAATAACCTCCCTACCCATAGCTGCTCAGGCAAAAAATAGAGGACATGGAAGAAGCATTCGCACCCAGGGCACACCTGAGCTCTCTCAGGCCAGCAAAGATGCAACTCTCCAAGAAGAAATTTCTGCCCAGTGACACCCTGTCTCCAGACATGAGCTGTACAGATCCAGGATCAGCTAGCAGTGGCTAGCACGCAGGGAAAGAGCAGCTAACTCTAGACTAGATACAGCACCACATTTTCAGATCGTGTATCACATTCAGCCCTGGATTACACCTGGAACAGCTCACAGGAAGCCAACAGAAAATGTTCTCTCCACGTGATACTACCTAAATGTTTTGCCTTGCCAGCTGATTGTAAGAGTATCAGCCCCATCTCTGTCATGTGTGAAAAAGAGACATGTCATTCCCTACAACATTCGTTGACCAACCATTCTGGGCAAACACCAGGAGTAAAAGTCTTAGTAACACTTTGTATTACAAGACAAATCTTGAAGTCACCACACCAGATTTTTTAGTAGAAATATCTTTTTTTTTTTTTGCAATCACATACCACTGGAAATTTACTCTGCACTGTACAACTACCGTGCATATGTACGTACATCCCGACAGTCGGTGGTGGACCTGCCAAAGTCCTGTCCCTCCAGCTAGCATTTGACAGGCTGTGAAGAGAGGCCTTGAAATCAGAGCTGTTACACAGCTCAGCTTGCTGATAACTGATCTATATAAGATAGCATGAACAAAATGTGAACAATAGTGCTTGACATCCCACATGTTATCACATGCCAGAAATGTTTGGAGGGTGGAACAGAATGACATAAAAAGAAATTATGTGGAGCATACTTTGCTTTCCACGCTAGGCAAGTGACATTGTTTTGGCAGTTCAGTCTGACACAGTAAGTACAGTATCCTATGTATTTTCTAATTTGAAGAGATACACTAATCTGACGGAAAAAAGTATTGATTTCATTTCAGTTCAGCTGGAGTTGCATATATTTAAATGCAAAGTACACGTAACTTGGGCGTCTTTGCTTATAAATAATCTCATAGACTAAACCCCAGACTATCACACTTGTCTCTTTAATCCCTCCACCTGAATTTTCTCAGCAGATTTAAAATAAACATGTATTAAAGCAAGAATGTGTATAATTATGGGATTCTTTTTTCATAAAAGCAACAATTGATAAACACAGAGCTTTTTTCCAAACCAACAATTGATAGCACTTTGCAGCCTCTCAGAGAAACAAGTGGCTAAAGCAGACATCGAAAAGTCTCAATTGCCAGGGATCAATAGCCCTGGGATATGGCTTATGCACAGAAAAAAAGCTTTGTTTCCCTCCCCATTAGGGACCTGCCTACTCTAACAATTAGACCACAGAAAAGAGCAGAGGAAAAACAGGAACCAGTCTTCCTTTTCCCTATGGGAATAAAAAAAAGCTTAGCGTTCTTTGGCAGAAGTTGTTGGTTATTTTCCACTGTATTTCTCAGGTTTTAATCATTAGGAGTTTGTTTGGGGGTTTTTTTCCCCCATTTCTTTTCCAGCTCCAGCCTCAGTCTGAGAAAAATCTAGAACTCCACCCAAATGGCTGTTTTCCTACTTAAACATACTCAGGATTCACTTTTCTCACAACTTTTTCTTTCATGTACTCCACTCTTGTGTGTTCCTGAGGAGTCCTTATTCCTCTTTGCACCTCGCAGGGAACAAACTCTTTAAGGAGAACATCACAAAGGCTTCTTCTCAGTTGATGCTGTCAATATATAGACCCCATGCCACCCCTGACTGGGCTATGATTGTATTCCTTTGCTTACTGTCAGCAGAAACAACAGCCATTTATCTCCTTGCCCCCTGCACCTGCTTTTTTACCTACACAACCTTAGGCCTGAACACCACACTAACTACATGGCAATGGATGAGCTGTGTACGCACTAACTCAGGAAGTCATTTGGTAAAATTAACATTTAGAAGCAGGCACCAGTAGTTATTTCACACATTATTAACTTATATTACAATTCAAATAAGCTTACAGCTGGCAAAAAAAGTCTCTTCTGTAAAGTGATCTCAAACATAATAGGCTTAATCAGAGATAAATTAAATTAGTCAGTCATGCATACTACAGCATATTAGCACTGAGTAGTTATTAAATACATTTTCTGTTATCAGTTGTGCAGGCAATATTGTAGGCAAACAAAGTGCATGAGAAACCAGTAAATAAACTTTGTGTTTGGGAGGCTACGTGTTTGACATTTCCTGGGTTTTATCAAAATGTTACACGATCTTTACTACTATAACTGGCACCAGGTTAAGTCCCCATAAATGATTCAACTTCACTCCCAGGCAATTAGCCAAAAGCAGAGCAGACAGAACTAATGAATACCTAGACAGCAGATGTTCAGCGTGGTTTTGTGTTTTGGAGGGGATTTCTTCCATGGCAATTTTCAGAAAGAAAAAAGCGTGCACAAATGAGTCATAGCTGGTACACAATTGATAAAGAGGAGACAGGCGACGTTTCTATTTGTTATAAAATTAATCTTTGTGTTTAGGCCTTTTCAAAATTTATTTTCTTCCTTCGCTTCCATTACTACAGTTTGAAAAGGTCTTGTAATTGTGTGCAAATATTGAAAAGCATTGCTCTTGCCTTGCTGCTATCATAACTTCCTTTTGTATTGCTGTTACAGCAGCCAGCAGCATCACCTTCATCTCCTGCTAAAAATTTGTGTGAAAAAGAATGCAACGCAAAAATCACTCATGCTCGCTTTACAAGAGGAATCGTTACTCTGCTGATAGGATCCTAAAACTGCACCTTGTTCTTTCATCCATCCTTCAGAAACCTATCAGTACAGTGCCTGGAAACATCATAACTCGCTGAGCCTGACCCAGAAGACTTGGGAGCACACCTGACATTGTCTAGCACTCCACACATTTAAAACTCAATGTAAGGTGACAAGAACATTAAGCTGCCCACAGAGCAAAATGTGAAACTAATCAGTATCTGTTCTGAGCCACAGGTACAATAATTGGAAAATTAAAGTGCCTGTGAACCGCTAGGGCAGGCTGCATCAAAAACCAACACCTTGAAATGATTAATGAAGACAAATGTATGTAACTATTTCTATTGACAATAACTTCAGGCAATTGCAGACTAAAAGAATAACACTATAGTTCTCATTTATTTTCTTCAAAAGCTCGCCCCTTCTGAGGATCTCCTGTTAGGAAACCTGTAAGCACTCACTGGTTAAAAGGAGGGAAGTTCCTTGAACTCAGAGATGTGAAAAACACAGGTCCTTTGCTGCATGTATAGTAACCATCACCTGTGCCAGATGAAGGACATCAGTCACGACAGCGGCATTCGCCATCAGGCCCTTCACCTGAAAACGCTAAGGTGACCTGTAAAAGTAAAGTGATTCAACTAATACGTGACAGCAGCGCTCACCAGACCTCTTAAGAGAGTAATTTGTGGCAATATTGTTTCAAAATCTACCTTTCTTCTTTAGCGTTCCCACCACATCCATCAGTGACACGGTCAGTTCGCTCACTCGAACAGGCTGTCCGAACATGCACCGCCATGGACAGGGCTATTGCAGCTCCTGCAGCAGCCCTAAACCACATGACGCAGGAGGCTACGATTCTTCGGTGTGAGAGATGGAATGGAATTAAAGAAATTATTTTAAAGAATAAATGGTGTGTGTATACACACATACACACACACACGTATATTTAAAAAAAAAAAAAGTTAAATTTTCGGGGTTTCACCTCCCCCCCTTTAAAGTACTGATTAAAAAAATTATTCTTTGTGTCTTCCAGGACCTCATAATCGAGTCCCAGGCACAAAAGATCATAGAATCTTAGAATGGTTTGGGTTGGAAGGGACCTTAAAGCTCATCAAGTTCCAATGCCCTGCCATGGGCAGGGACACCCTCCACTAGACCAGGCTGCTCAAGGTCCCATCCAACCTGGCCTTGATCACTGCCAGGGAGGGGGCAGCCAGCACCTAGGGCCTCACCCCCTCTCAGGGAAGAATTTTTTCCTAATATCTAATTGAAATCTACCCCCTTCCAATTTAAGAATGGAAAAAGATTAAACAGTAACTATTTTTAAAGAGAATTTATTGAACTTTATAGAGATAATTTTGACTCCCAAGGCTAGCAGGGTTTTCACAATATTTCTTAGGTCAAACATGTCATATGCTTGGGAGTCTCATTGGAAAGAAAATTAGCATTAGAGCCAAGGACTATCCGTCAGGTTTGGAGAAGAAAAAAGGTTTCACCACAATGAAGGTAATCTAAAATACAAACGACCAGTTCTGTATTCAGAGTACATTATGCCTATGCAATTATACATATATTGAGAAGCTAGGCAATGTAACAAGCCGCTGTGCCTTTATCGGGCACAAACCTGTGCAGCTGTACTATCCTCAGAGCTGCACCCACTTCTACATTCTCTCCCCAAACACTTCCCACTGCCTTTTCTTAGCAAGGTAGTGCTCAGTCTGCTTCAGCCGAGCCCTCTTCAGGCGAGGCTCTTAACAAAAGCGCCAAGAATGGTTTGCAGCAGACAAGCAGAATTTCCTCACGTTTGTTTATTTCTATTTCCATTAGAAGGGGTGTTTTGAATGAAAACGGGCTTGTGATGATGCAGCTGTCTGAAGGCAGGATGTTCTCACCATTACATCTTCTGCCCTTTTCACTTACCCACAATGGAAAATTACAAAGGATTGTTAAAAAAAAAATCATACACATATTTAAAATAGGGTTGGGAAAAAAGAGACTGTGACAAAGAAATGCCTCTGTGCAGATACAGGTCTACATTATAATTCTGGCCAGTAAAGGAGGCAGAGATGAGAAATTTAGTTTAACTTCTAAAGTATAGGAAATCTGGTTTTATTCTGCAACTCCACAAGCATTTCTTGCACAGCCTTGTACAATCTCTGAGGTAAACCACACAAACCTCCTTGTGATTTTGAATATTATGGGGGCAAAACTTGAGCTACTGTGAGAAACTTCATACAAGATTTTCAAGGATGCTGAGAACAGAGTTTAGGAATATTTGGTTGACTGAACAGTTAGGCCCAGACAACTGGGATCAACGGCACGAGTCCAGCTACATACTGGTCTCTAGTGGTGCACCCCAGCTGATACTGGGGCCAGTGCTGCTCAGCATCTTCATTAATGACATGGATGACAAGACAGGGTGCACCCTCATCAGGTTTGCAAAGGATACAAAGCTGTGAGGAGCAACTTGTACACCAGAGGGTCACACAACCATCCAGCAGGACATGGATCAGCTGGAGAAATGGGCCAGCAAAGGCCTCATGCAGTTCAGCAAAGGGAAATGTCAAGTCCTGCCCCTGTGGAGGAATAACCCCAGACACCAGTACATGCGCAGTGGTGAATGGCTGGAAAGCTGCTGGGGAGACCCGGGGCACAGGATGACAATGAGCCAGAAATGTCCCCTTGCAGCAAAAGGCCTTCTGGACTGTGTTAGGCAGATGGTCACCAGCAGGTCGAGGTGATCCTTCCCCTCTGCTTAGCACTGGTGAGGCACATCTAGAGTGCTGGGTCAAATGCTGGGCTCCCCAGTACCAGCAGACATGGGCATACTGGAGTGAGTCCAGAAAATTGCCATAGAGATTATCTTTGATATGAAAAGAGGCTGAGAGAGCTGAGACTGTTCAGTCTGGAGAAGAGGTTCAGGAGGTACAAATACCTCGGGGAAGGAGGGTAAAGATGATTGAATCACATTCAATTCTCAGTGGTGTCCAGTGATAGGACAAGACACAAACTGAAATACAGAAAATTCCATATAAACATAAGAAATTAAGAATTATCTTTTTTTAAATGTGAGAATGAAGCAAGTGCTTTTTATTGCTTAGTTGGTGAATGTCCTGAATGTCTTCTGACTGAATACAAAAGAAAAGGCACAAAGCTTTCCCAGTACTGAAAGTGGGAGCAGTGAGCAAAGCGCAGAGAGCAGTGAGCAGAAATGTCCCTGACGAATTTTTGTGCAGACATTTACAGAACACAGTGTGAATGTAGAAAGTGAAAAACAAGACTGAGACGGTGGAAGGAGAAAAACATGCCACAAAAGAGGGGTAAAAAACAGAAGTGAGGAATACTGAAGGTAGGCGTGGGGGGAACAGCACACAAAAGGTGCACTCAAAGGTAAAACATGCACTCTGACATCTCTTCCACGTAAATAAAAACAGGAAGTAAGGAAAGACTGGTTGGCTTTCATCACACTCTTTTCTTGAGCATTCACATGCCAAAAGGTTAGGTATTTCCTAAGGTCCATCAAATGTACCAGA
Source organism: Zapornia atra (assembly GCA_013400835.1). Lineage (NCBI taxonomy): Eukaryota > Metazoa > Chordata > Aves > Gruiformes > Rallidae > Zapornia > Zapornia atra. The sequence goes on along the minus strand of VZTU01017481.1, from coordinate 303,040 downwards.
TTCACAAAGTCATGATTTACAAACTTTAAACTATAGATTGCTCCTTTGAAAAGCTATGAACAAAAAGTGCACTGTCACTGTCCTACTCAGAGTTAATAACAAGCAACAGATTAAAAAGCTCTGAACATGCACTTGGTATCCCCCTTTTCCTTCATTTTGCGGCACTCCCTCCTCTCTCTCAGTCATAGGATAAGAATTACAGGACGAGATTCTTCTCACACACAGATATTGCAAACCTGATAGTCTGATTTCCATTATTCGGTTTGATTCCTGTCGCCTCTCTGAATCCACCTTCGCTGAAACTTAAATTTCTTAACATCTATTCCCCAATGTAACTCCCTCATTATTCACAAGCATATCACTGACTTCATTTTGCACATGTTCTGTTTCTCCTATCCTAGTTAAATCCTCTTTTAAAGAATATCTTTACTTCTCACTCCTTAAATTTGTTCTTTACCCTAGAGGAGCATTTCTTGTTATTAACTATAATATATTTTTCAAAATCACCTGAAATACTCCTCAAAACCTCACGTTCCACATTTCCTATTTTATGTCTGACATGCTTCTACCCTTAGATTCAAGAATTATAGAGTACCCCAGGGTTCAGATAAGAAGCATTCAGTGAAATGCTGTAGGAACACTGCAGGATAAAAAAATCCACTATATAAAGAGAGTACGGACAGTTCATCAAAACTATATCATACATTCTCTTAGTATAAACAGTAAGTAAACTGCCTTATGCATACACATTTTACTGCCTGCTTCCAATGACTCTATCTTATTTTCACTATCAATAAAAAATATGGATTTGGGGAGGCATAAACTGAGTTTAATAAAGATTTCTTTTTTTTTTTTTTAATCTCATAAAATGATGGATTTACTAAGCAAATGCATTGATTTTGAATGCGGTGAAACAGTGAACACCACTATGATGCCCATGAACACGTAGGGGGATGCCAGGATTTCCCCTAAAAATCCCTGGTTTTCACTGGTTTCAGAATTTAGCCTGCACACTCTCACTGTAGACTACATTTGGCAAAGGGGACTGAAGCTTGGGTGTTTTCTTGCCACAAATACATTTTCAAAACAAATTAAATCTGGGTCATTTTTATGTGGTTAACAGTGCAAAGGACATTTTCTAGGCTTGTTAGTGGTCTTCAGAAAAAGGGCTCTGACTTTTAAAAACATGAAGCTTGGCAAGTGATAAATCCATAGAACTGCACAGTCAAATCACTGGGGGTATCCTGAAGGCAAACTCAGCTAAAAATAAACAAAGAGAGTTTGACTTAACTACTTTTTTTTTAAGCAATATTTACAGTACTTTTTATATGTGAGGTTTTCAAAATTTATCTCCATTCTCCAAAAGAGATTTAAAGTGCATTTTGGCATGCTTTTTAGCATACAGTCCTTTAGCAATGCAGGGGTTGTAAAGGTGCTTTGAAGCAATGACACCAGAGAAAAATGACCCTCAACATCTCAGCCCGTGGCTTTGCTAATTTGCATTGATAAACCCACTTTCAACACAGTTTTAGTACTATGAATGGGGCACTTTAATGTCTATGTTTAGGCTCACCCCTGCTGTCCACTGGTGGCTTCACATGAATCGTCTCATGTTATATGCAAAAGAATGGTGAGGGTATTAATTCCCATGTCTGAGTAATCGCACCAGGATCTGAAAAGGGTCTGGACATTTCTCAACGTGCATCTTTACTAGTAGTATGAAAGGACTGGCAAATAAAATCAGGCCACTGTTTACACTTCTGCTATCCCGCTGATTTCAAACCCTGTAGTCTCCCTGACAGCTGTGCAGACTTTCTGTCTTCAGCACATTTGCATAGGAGACAATGATTTAAAAGTAATAAACGACTTTGTAGGCATTGTGGTAAAGGAAAGAGAAACTCGTTTCCTCTCCTGCTGTTATACTCCTATGCTCTCCATATGAATAAAAAGCCTGAATTTACTGTGGATACTGAAGTGAAGTGGATGTGACCACAGAAACGGGGAAAGGACCTCTCATAAGGTATGGCATTTTACCAGGTGGCATGCAAAATACAAATAGATGTCCAAACCTCCAGCTCCTGAATGCAAAAGGTAGGTCAGTTATATATATATATTACAGCTGTTAACTGTCCTTTTTTCCTGCTTGGCTCTGTAACTGAGGTAGCAGAAGGGGACACGTGCCTATAACCCCTTTACTCAATACTCAGCTTACCCATGGTATCCAAAACCATCACCTCTCTTGGTACAAGCTAAAATGCTAAAATCTGTGTTGAGGCTAATCAGGTGTAAGCACATGATCCCTCTTTTGCTACTCTTCACTTCAAGGGCAGTGACCTCAGAGTATTATCTTTGAATTACCAAGCAGTAATTCAATATTGCAAGGTCTTAAATTGCTGCAAATAAGACCTACCAGGTCTGCTAGGCCTGAACTCTGGACCCTTTTGTAAAGATGTCTTTTAAGAAAGTCTAGTGATTCTGCTGTGATGGAGTGAGTCAGCAGCTATGGAAAAGTATCCAGGTGCAGCTATATTTGCATTTCAGTAGATGCAGAGGTGAGTGCCAAACTGGTCGCCAACAAGAGGAAGATGTGATACCAGGGAGGGTTCTGGCAGGCTGAAGGACTTAGAACTACCACCAGTGAACTGGGTTTGCATGGCCAGGTTTTGGTAGGGGTAGTTTCTATGAGAAGCTGCCAGAAGCTAACCGTGTCTGATAGTAAATGCCAGCTGGCTACAAGATGGATCTGCCATTGGCCAATCCCATCAGTGATGGCGATAGTGCCTCTGGGAGAGTGTAGTTAAGAATGGAGAAAAAAACCCACCCTAATACTAAACACCACAAGCAATTGCAGTGGGAGAGAGGAGTGTGACTACATGAGAGGAAAAATTCTTCAGGCACCCAGGTCAGTGAAGAAGGGGAGCAAGAGGTGCTCCAAGCTCCAGATCAGAGATTCCCCTGCAGCATGTAGAGAGGACCATAGTGAGGCAGGCTGTTCCCATGCAGCCCATGGAAGTTGATGGTGGAGCAGGTGTATTCACCTGCAGCCTGTGGAGGATCTCAGGGTGGAGCAGGTGGATGCCCAAAGGAGGTTGTGACCCTGTGAGAAACCCACACTGGAACAGGCTCCTGGCAGAACCTGTGGCTCTATGGAGAGAGAAGCCCATTCTGGAGCAGGGTTGCTGGCAGGGCTTGTAACCTCACTGGGGACCCACGCTTCCATGGAAGGGACCAATGCTGGAACAGTTGATCAAGAGCTGCAGCCTGTGGGAAGGACTCACATTGGAGAAGTTGGTGGAGGACTGTCTTCTGTCAGAGGGACCCCAGGCTGGGGCAGGGAAAGAATATGAGGAGTCCGCCTCCTGAGGAGGAAGGAGTGGCAGAGACAACATGTGATGAACTGACCCAGACCCCCATTGCCTGTCACCCTGTGCCTCTAGCAGGGAGGAGGGAGAGAAATCAGGCATGAAGTTGAGCCTGAAAAGAAGGGAGGTGTTTCTAACATTTGGTTTTATTTCCCATTACTCATTTTGCATTTTTGGGTTTTTTTTTTCTCCCAGTCTGTTTTGCCCATGAGGGTAATTGGTGAGGGATCTCTCCCAGTCCTTATATTGACCCAGGAGCCTTTCGTTATAATTTCTCTCCCCTGGCCAGCTGAGGATGGCATTGCAAGAGTGGCTCTGGGGGGGGCACCCAGGTTAGTCCACCACAACCAGAGACCTGCAGTCCTTTTGATCTATCTGCTTGACTCTATAGCACAGATGGATGGATGGATGGATGGATGGATGGATGGATGGATGGATGGATGGATGGATGGAGAGAGTTCTGTGACAACTCTGGGATTCTGAGACATCTCTGATGGTGAGAAGGACAGATGCATGTCATAATGAAAAAGACCTTGCACAAAAGGCTTTGACAGCTCCAAGTGGATTTTCTGGTGGAGTATTTACTTGATGCCTTTAAGAGTAAGAACTGTTAAGACTACTGGAAAAGTGGTCTCTCAGTACAGAAACAGGGTAGCTGAGGAGTATTTTGGAGGAGCTGGTGGTCATGCCCTATGAAAGACAAGCATTTAAGGGGGTGGTTGTGGCTGGCTGCTTTTCAGTGTCATATGAAGGCTTAATCTTTCTGGTGAGGTTGGACTGGATTAGGTGGTTTGTTCAGGGCTGGCAGCAGAGTTTTTGCAACCAGTGCCAAGGCTGGAATAAATTGGCACACAGCTATACCAAAATGAATTAAAAAGCCCAGATATTCAGGAGCTCCAACAGCCTTGTGGGGTTTATGTTTTCATAAAAATGACTTCAGTAACAATTTTTCCAAGCAAAAGGAAAAAGAGCTTTGCAAATAGATCTTTCTTAATATATGTAAAATAACAGCATTTAAATGTTACATTTTATCTCTAGGTTGTATCGAGCTGTATTTAATGCTTGTACTGCAACAGAAAGAGTTCATTTAGGAATGTGTTATTTCGCTATGACAAGTGGCACAAACATACAACGAATCATGAGCAGTGTATGGAATTACAGAGATCTGCACCTGAACAGTCATACAGGGACTCTTTGGAGTCTTCTGAGACTACAGTCATTTCTACAGCTCGCTCTGCATTTTTAAAAATTAATCCATACTAAGACAGCACTTATACCATCATTGTGTTGTTTTGGTACAGGATAATCACTGATGCATCAATTAGTGGGAATAATTGGTCTAAATTTGTAGTAGGATAAGTTAGTAGCACTACCTTCAAAGGGGTGCACATTACATGCAACCCTCATAAACTTCAGTGTTGAGATGTCGAAGTTAAACACCTGCAGAAGGCACAGAACAGTGCTTTGGGTGGTTAATTTCGGTGTTCATATATCCATATGAACTGCAAAATGAGAATAGACAACTAAAAATATCTTAATACGGCACAGTGCCAAAAACAATGAGAGAGAAACATTTTTCTGGTGAGATTACTTTACAGTCATTTAAAAGGAATAGTTTAAAAAGTAGAAAGAAATTAATGATTGCAGGCAAGTTATGTTGCAAATGTGCTTTTTCCTTAGCAAGTTGTCACTGTGCACAGAGGTGAAATATATACCTGCAAGCAAAGAAAATACATGCTGTATTTTTAAATATTATGTTTATGTTTTATTATGTCCTATTTTTCAAATGCTGTTAAAATTATCTAGCATAAAACTAATATTTATTCCTCTATTATGAGTACCAAGCTACACTGCAAAACCAGGACTTACAGCTATACAAACACATCTTATTTCATGTACACAAAGAGAAATATGTCTTCCCAATACTGGTTGAGAATGCAGTCCAAGTGTGTGGTCATCAAGCTTTAAATCAGAGCCTTATACCAGGAGGTATGTAAAACATTTAATCTTCTATTATTATTATTTCTTAAATTATTTACCAACTACCCCCCCCTTTTTTTTTTTTTTTTCACTTCTGATATTCTGCCACTTGTGGATGTGCCCTGGTTTGTGCTCAGTTATTTTTTAAGGTAAGTAAATAAGCAAATAAATAAAAAGAAAACTCACTCTAGAAGTGGTGATTTGTTAGGGAGAGACAGAATATACCCAAGAGAACCAAACTGCAGAACATTCGCCTTCTCCATAATGAATCTCCAGATCCTAGGCAATTGCAATTACAGTACCCTTCCACAGCAGGAACTCCTGTTGTTATTGATACCTTTTATAGTCCATGTCATGTAGAGAGGCTCCCAGAAGGTTTGATATTGTAAGAGCAAAGCAGGCTGGATTGAAAATGGAAGTGGGTTGAAAAGCCTGACATTTCTGCTTGCCTCCCCTTAGAAACAACTTCCGATACATTGAGATGGGAAGACTACAGGGAAAGTAAATTATGGCAGTGGGCTGGTTAAACTGATAAAAACAATCCCATTTGAAAACATGGATTGTGCTCTTGCACCTTGAACTGCAACAAAAGAAAACTATATATTAAATATTCTACTTAAACCACTTTGGTGACATGCGTATTTAAGATTGAATAATGCTGTAGAACTGTAATTGTCGTTTAAAACTTCACCAACCATGAAGGCTGACATTTTCCACGTGAGGTATCTGCCTCAGGCTGTTCTCCCTCACCTATCCTCCCTGGTCGCCCTGCTCCCAGCAGATCAAAAATTAAAATCAACTTGTGCTAGTTCATCTAAACAATTTTGTTGTTTCTGAGAACAAAGTTGACAGAGATATTTTTTCTTTATATTTTGTTTTGCTAAAATGTTCCACTGTCTCCAGAAAAAAACCATGCATATTGAGCAGGGTCAAGTAAGGCTGAGTTTGTGAGAGTCTATTCAAGTTTGTCTGCTTTGAGATGGAGTCTATGAAATGTTCTTTGCCTGTCCTTGGCAGAGAATTCATACATGTATTCACACATACAGAATTTTGGTAGTGCCAAATTTTCCACAGATGATGGAGACACACTTGAGTGTGCCCCAGCCCATGATGTTCCAATCCTTGAACTGCATCTTCATGTATTAAACTGACTTTATTTCAGGCCTTATTCTGATTGTGGGCACTACCTCTGAGACCACAATGACTCTTTCTAATTTGTACCCACTCTTTTCCCTGCAGGGATGTTTGGCTGCCATAGAAGAAAAGGATTCTCTAGATAGACTTCATGTGTCCTAGCTTTTGCCTCCTAAAAAAGGAGACATTGCAATCTGTAATAGACTCTTTACAGTCAATGAGGGCTATCTGATCTTAGACGTGTATTTTATATCTGTCTGATCTTAGCTGTGTATTTGATGATGGTATGAGTTGACCCTGGAAAGGCTTATTTCTCTTCAGAGAATACAGAAGCAGGTCTGAGACGTTAGCTCAAATATCAGTGTCTATGTTTCAGATGACTCAAATAGGATAGACTAAACCTACTCATCCTGATTGTGTGCAAAGAGGTAAATAGCAAATGGAAGAGGGATCAAAATAAGATGTAAGAAGAAGATAGAAGGGGATAGGAAAAAGAAAAAAAGGGATGGGGGTGGGTAAGAAATGTTTGAGTGGCAAAATAACCATCAGCTTGGAAGGTATAAAAATCAAACAAGTCTGTAAGTAATGGTTACATATCTCTCTTCAGAGCCTGGAATTGATCCTGGAGAGCTTAAGTTCTCACATTTCTCTGTTTTTACAAAATACCTCTGAAATTTACAAGGAAAGTGACTGTCTTAGTCCTCCTATAATGTCAGGTATCCATGGAGGGCAGACACCTTATTATTACCATCAGTTGCTCCACCAACTCATATGGGAGAGGTACAAACTGTGAATCCAGGTATTTTAATTTACGGTCAGCCAGTGAGAGGTAATGTGTAAAATACCTTTTCTTAGCTTGTATTTTAGAAGAAGACAGACTAAAGGAGTCAAGTCAAGCTCTCAGGATGTAGGCAATACCCCAATGTAGGCATTTTCTCTCAATCCCAATGGTACACATTATGCATACGATTGTATGTTAATGTCTTTTGAATTCAACAGTTGAGTATAGGTTACTTTTATTGACTAGGTTTGGGTTGAAAAAAGAAGATGACTATTTCCTGCAGGACTCACAGATAGTTAGTTGCAGAATCACAGCACCACTGAATTACAAGGTTGGAAAAGACCTTTAAGATCATCAGGTCCAACAATTCCCATCCTAAGCTAAACCATATCCCTAAGTACCTCATCTACCCTTTTTTTGAACACATCCAGGGATGGTGACTCAACCACCTCCCTGGGCAGCCTGTTCCAGGCCCTGACAACTCTTTCAGTGAAAAATTTTTTCCTAACATCTAATCTGAACCTGCCCTGGCACACCTTTGTGCCATTTCTCCTTGTCCTATCTCCTGTTGCCTGGCTGAAGAGACCATCACCCACCTCTCTACAACCTCCTTTCAGGTAATTGTAGTGATTATAATTGTAGGCGGTGATAAGGTCTTCCCCCTCAGCCTCCTCTTCTCCAGGCTAAATAACCCCAGCTCCCTCAGCCAGTCCTCATACGATTTTCCCTCCAGCCCCTTCACCAGCCTGGTTGCCCTTCTCTGGACTCACTCGAGGATCTCAATGTCCTTCTTATGGTGAGGAACCCAGAACTGGGCACAGCACTCAAGGTGCGGCGTCACAATGCCAAGTACAAGACCAAAAGTATTTTGAGAATGGGAGAGACTGTATGTCATGGTAATGGGATTTCAGTAGGGAGAGTTAGTTTCTGCATTTGGTAGTTGAAAGTTATCTCTGGGCTGTTAGATGAGCTACACAAAACAGATAACATCATTTTGAGTTGGGTAGGATTGAAATCACCATCCAATCTGTGTGGAACAAATCAAATGCTATGAAAATGTCCTGTAGTCTAAAATACCAAAAACACCCTGAAAAATCAATATCCCAGCCTGGACACCAAAAATAGGTCAATGCATTTGGTAAAGCTCAACTGGGACAGACATGTGCTGGAATTTTCAGTGTTTCATTCCTCACGATAACCTTAGGGATGGGTAATTTCCAGGTGACTGAAACTGGTTCAACCTCTGCTAACCATGCCTTTATTTCCCATCTGAAAATGGTAGAAAAAAAAAATCTTTGTTCCACTGTTTTTCTGCCACATCTGATCTGACAGTGATTTTTAATTTTTTTTTAAAGCAGGAACTTCATCTGAGCAGCACCTGACAACTCTCCTATTGCTTAATATGCTTTGTTAATCCATATCTGTGCGACACTATGAGTGTGAGTCATCTTGCTGAACACTGGACATTTGCAAAGCAGATACTTACACTTGAGGCACTTGTCTGAGGTTCTTTATACAGGCATAAGAAAATAAGTAGGTTTGGGCAGTCAATTAATCTGACCTATTTTAGATGTGCCCGTTTCTTTCCTCTAGCTACACCGAGAACTTCAGGCAAGTACTACGGTTGTAGACATCCACATTAGAAAGGTCAAAATGTGAGAAAAACTAAACACACCTGTCACTCTTTCAAACAGGGAGGCCAAATTATTTACAATTAAATGGGTTTACACAGAAGTGACTTTGTCTCAGATTTTTAACATTTTCATACACCTTACAATTTTCTGCTCTTTTTTTTTCCTTGTTGTCCTTATCTTAGACAGATTTAGGATATCGAACATGCACAGATAAGCCTCCATGACTACCTACTTTGACAGATACACAGATAAGAATGTACTGTTAAAGTGATTTAGCAAGGTTGAGGTATTTAGGAACAGCTTTAAAGGTGCTTCAAAAGTTGTTTAGTACCACAAAGGCATCATTAAAGTATTTACAGGAGGTTTTTTTCTGCTTCTTAAGGGGGGCCTGGGGTGGAGAAGAAAGAAAGGAAGCAAGGAAGAAAGAAAAGGGATATAAATGCAACCCTCAGCATTAACTCAATGCCAAAAATAAGACATGAAGTATGCCCAGGAAATTTCCAGTGTAATTACTACTAATACACATCTATAATTTCTATAATTACTTTTTCTACTATAATTTATTCTTTTCTAATTTTTCTTATTAAACATAATCCCTTGAAATATCTGCTATTTTCTGTACAGCATGAAGAGGTTCATATAACCTAGAAAATGGAATGTTGAGAAATACTTTATTTTTTCTCCTCAGCTTCCTAATTGAGTGACTGGATTGTCACTACAATTGCTCTATTAGTAAAGACTGGGTATCATGAGATGTTTTTAAGCCACATCTTTAAATAAACAATATCTTTTCAGTAAACAGAGGCAATTAAGCCGTCCACACACACAAAAAAATCCTCCAAAACTGAAAAAAAAACCCCACCCCAAAACAAAACAGGACTGTATATTGTTGAAAAAAGCCTACAAGTGAGATAGAGCTTTGCAGATAAATATTAATTTATTACTTTTTAAGGACCAAGCTCTTCTGATCTTGCAGTATCTCAATTTTATTGAACTTCCAAGGACACACAAACTCTAATAGACTTTAGGAAGAAATTCTTTTCTGTGGCAGTGATGAGGCACTGGAACAGGTTGCCCAGAGAGGTTGTGGAAGCCCCATCCCTGGCAGCATTCAGGACCAGGTTGGATGGGGCTCTGGGCAACCTGGTCTAGTGGAGGTGTCCCTGTCCATGGCAAGGCAGTTGGAACTGGATGATCTTTGAGGTCCCTCCCAACCCAAACCCTTCTATGATTCCATGATTTCACTTTACCCTGTGAATGAAGAAGGTCACTTGCTTCGTTCTTCCATCACTGTTCTCTGCTAAGAGAGTTTACAATTGGGCCACTTCAGGCTAGATGTAAGGAGTTTTTCATACACCTTTTAGTGCATTCTGCTTTTTACTCAGCCTTATCTTTTCAAACAGAGCACACTGTACAAAGCAAAACTGAAAAGAGACATTCCTTTGTTTCTGTTGAACCCTCTCAGTTTCTCCTGGTCCATGACCTCTGCAGAGAACTGCCGCAAAGGATGGCCTGAAAAATGTGCATGGCTTATGCACAACAGGAATATGTTTAGAGGGTATGACCAATGAAAATTTTATTTCATATATTTATTGCATTCTTTTAAGTTCTGTTTACCTCTGAGGTCCTTGCCCAGACAAGAAGTGAAAGAAGTCTAGAAAACCAGAGCTACTCTAAATTTTCTGGTATGGTATCTTTCATCTCAGTCCACAGCAAATATCATGCTCAACTAACCACAGCCAGAAGCCCAGCAACTGCTTGTGAACACCGAGGGCCTTTATTTTCTAAAGACTCCCCCATCAGATTGTAGAAAATACCTTTTTCCAATTTGATGTAATTTTTTAATTCTGATAGAAGTACTCAACTTGTGTTCACTTCGAAGCAACTCTTACTTCTGTGCAAGACACAGCATTTGAAGCTGTAACTTCAAGTAACTGATATTCTGTTACATGTATATAAATTATTGTTACAGATTTGTAGATGCCAAATTTCTAATCTAAGTGCTGTCAGTAACACTGAACAAGAATCTGTAAAATCTTTTGTATTAAAAGCTGAAATCCTTCAGAAACTTAAAAATGTTAGTCCCTGGGGGAAAACATAAATCTCAGAGTTCTATAAGGCTTCACTGTTCTAATTTATGGCTACGCAAACATGATGCACCTACATAAAAGATGCTCCTAAGAGAAAAGGGAGGATCTTACGTTAACCCTGAATACATGTGACAACAATGACTACATATGTGATGTGACCGTAAGGTCAAGATTTTCCTATTTTCTGTGAGACTAGCCTAACTAATCACGGGTGATGCAAAAGTCAATATTTATTTTTACAGGGTACCAGGAGTTGTACACTGATGCATATATAGGGAACATAAGAGATATACTTGGAATTTATTTCTTTCACCATGAAAGTGGGGCAAAATCCTATATCTTACTTGATGATGGGAGTTATTAATTTTTTTCTGTAATGTTCCAGAAAAAAAGGTACAGACACAGTCCACAAAAGTTTTATGAACACTCTTATTTACACTGTGCTTAAAAAGAAACAACATCTGTGACTGCTTTATAGTTTCTTTGTTTGCAGACTAAATTTATCTGGTTTACAGGTTCCTTCTGCTGAAAAATAAAATTCATCACAGAGCCGTGTTCGGTATTTGCCCTTTTGCTAATAAATATGGTCAGGCAACAACAATTGACGAGGATAGCAGTTCTTCAAAGCAGGAATGCAAAAGCAAGGAAGCATGATTTAAAATGTGAGAGAATTAATTTCCATAGCACAGCTGACAGTACATGATACTTCCTGGTGTGGTGGCTGCAGCTCATAAAGAAGTACTGTGTGAGGAACTTCTCGGTTGCTGCGCTGGAGGTCTCAGTTCAAAGCCTGGGATAAGCACTGACCACTACCGTGATGTCCTTCATGCTCTCATGTTTCTAAACTCACTGTGCACGAGGCTGGAGTAACCAAGCCACCTACACAAAATCCTGATGTCATCCAGCTCTGGTGTAATGCAGGATTGGACTAAGAGGCCACGAAACACCTATGTGTCCAGCGTGGATGAAAGGACCATGCCAACTCTGCAAGCAAGCCAGTTTTCTGCATGTCTGTGCACGTACGTGCATGCATACACAAACAAAGATAAGAACTTTTAGCTTCCCAGCAGTAAATCTTGCTAAAAACACTACTTGAATGGTGTCAGCAGTGCAGTTGGTCCTCACTTCACTTCTCTCTTTGATGCAGTTACATAGTAATAGGTAAATGGAACAACTCCACTACTTCAATAAATTTGTTACCATGGAGCACATTTCTGGGAAAAACTACTTAAGCAGCCCAAAACCTTTATCAAACTTTCTCCTTGATGCTGGGATCTTACCAGACAGCTAACGGCCTACTTTGAATCGAAAGGAAAGCTGCTTTGTGCTGTTTTCCAGCTGTGATCTTTACCCATGCGTTAAGAAAGGTTTGGGACATGTTGCAAAACATCCCAGTGCCTCAAAAACCTAAGAAGCACCAACACAGGATGACAGATGTCTTTTCATGAAAGACTTGACATACAGAGTAAAAGGGCAACACAGGTTGGCAAAGGGATAAATATAAAATGGCATGGCTCATCTTTGCATTTAGATGAGCAGTCAGATCTGATGCTCTGAAGCCGCAGGGGACAGATGACAACGTGAGGTCTGCTGCTGCCCTGTAAAAGTGATTGTGAGGCTTTTGCCCTTGATGAGGTTCTGGCATGTATTGTCTCTGTAAGAGAGCAGGTATGTATGTCTGTGTGTGAGTGTATACACAAGCGTGCACCCAAAGACCTGAAGGCCGCACTGCGATGACTGAGATGCATTTCAGTCACTCGCTTATTCACTGCTGAACAATCTGGAAGGTCAGAAATTGCCAGTTGTACTTCTTCAGGGGTTTCAGAGGAGCAAAGCCAAGATGATCGACACTGCTCAGGCCTGGGGCTGTGCTGCTGCATTCCAGAATGCCCGCAGGGATGTTCTAGCTACAAAGTCACCTTGGAGGCAAGGGACATGAACTCATCTCTAAGGACCCTGGCAATTTTTCAATGGGTTTTGACAAGGAGTCCCAATTAATAAAATCATATTTTGCCATGATGACTGTTTCAGTATCTTTATTTGCAGATTCCAGTACAATTGTTTTTTCCTGTCAATGGGCTTCAGTTCAGAAGCCTCTTTACTCTTTCTATTGATCTTTCTTCCTCTTGAAAATTGCCTTTATTCACCCCCAGTACAGAATGGGTTAAAAATCTGTTACACTCTGAGACTAGTACTCATGTACTATGTTGTTTTTCTCAGGCAACATCCCAGGACAGCCCAGATATTTCTGTAGCTGCATCTTGAAAATCAACTCCTTTCTCTTTGGCCATCCCAAGAGATCTTCTTCAGTTGCCTGGGATGGATGCAATTGAGTCTAGCCTTATCAGGAGAGGAAGAAGCAGCATGAACAGGTGCAGAGACAGTCCTTTGTATTGTATCCTTATCCAATAGCAAGAAAACATTTAAGTAGTATTAATACAATTACCCTGTGTGGACTTTAACTGAACATCCCCATTCAGCATCTTAGGAAATACCAAAAAACCTTCCTCGCTCTTCCAATTCTCAGGGGCAGAGTTCTTCATATTCAGTGTGCCAAGTTCTACATCTTCTGCTCACTCCCAGGTTAGTCCAAGGCAATGGGACTAGTAAGATTTCTACATCAATGCTGGACTTACTGGATGATTGCCATGTGTTGCCCCCTAGACATGCTCATTGTACGACTCTCCCTTAAGCATACTCTTGATTTCAGATCACACATGGTCAAGACGGAGTTCAAAAACTTTGGAACAAGTCTAGTTTGCTTAGCCTCCATGCCTATTTCTGCATTCCTTGATTCTGCACTTCTTAGCCAGGAAACACAGAAATTATGCTATAGCCCATGGCACCATAGCTACAAACCAAGACAGAACTAAAGTTCTTGTTTGGACCGAGATTGTTCCCTTCCCTTGCTCTTAAAGGTGATCAAACACCATACATTCCTGGGGCAATATTTCCAGTTCATCAACCTGGCATATTCAAGACAGGTTGAAAAACTTCTGCCTAGTTCTGATAGCAAACAGTAATTGTGTGAGCCTGATATGCCCACTCTTGTCCTCTCCAGCCTCTTGTCCTTCACCTTGGCTGTGCAACGGCTAGTGCATTGGCATATACCGCTGAGAATGATTTTGGCTTTGTAAACAGAACATGCAGAACTAGTCTATTGACAGGTAAAAAGGAATAGAGAGCTCACGTTTAGCAATGTTGACTCTGCTGTGCTAACACAAATACAATACAAGGGGAGGAAAAACCCTTTATTTTTATTGTTAGCATTTGAAGATAGCATACTGAATACACTCTGGGATTAGATCTCCTGAGTCAAACAGCATTGTATTTACCAACACTTTTCAGAGAAGAACGGCCTTTTAAGTGATGCTTAGCAACACGAATCTTCCATTCTATTCTATTAGTTTTAACACTCTTCACATTTACCTTTCAGTTTGAGTGCAAAATACACAGGAGAAGAATTCCATTCATACTCCAAATGCCAGCACATTCAAATACAGCAGTAGGCACAGGAAGCTCTTCTGCAACTCTGATCTTGTGGTCAAAGTCTGTCAAGAACCAAGACTCAAAGCCTCCCAAACCCACAACTGCTATCTGTGATCTTTATATGGATGTGTTTTTCAGTGCTATTAATGAGCTTACAGACTGTCCAGAAACAGGTAAACGTAGGGACTACAGGACGGACAACAAGCTTTCAAAGACCACATGAACCACAACCTATGAGATGTTATGCATCCACATATCCCACAGAAATAGAGAGAGCTCTGCTGATCAAAGTCACTGAGGGCTGAATTTGTACTCATCAGACTTCAGAAACCCCACAAAGAACATGAGGCCCAATTTCTAAAAAAAGATAAACACATTCAGCTAATTCACTTAGACCTAGAAATGCAGGAGGTCTGTACCTCAAAAGATAGCTTGAGTTAAGTAGATGTAGGCCATTAGTAAGTACAACAGCAAACAGTGAGCCATTGCTTCCTATTCTGGACCTCTTCTGTGGAGCATGAGTGGCCAAAATCCTTATTTATTTTCACCTAAAATTTTTCTGATTTAAATGTAGGTGCCAAATATTTACATTTATATCAGATATTATATGTATAATGGAAAGGAATTAGAGAAGTAGAAGAAATGAAAGATTTTTCCTGCCTTCAGAGGTTGGTCTACCCACATAGTGGCACACATGACCATGGGTCTGAAGAGTTAAACCAAAATTCTTCCTTCACTGAAGTTTCACATATTTTCATTTTTGTTCCTTACCATATAATTGGACTTGTGTTACTACAAGCCATGTTTATTAGGACTGTCACGTGAGTCTGCTGTGTGTTTTAAAACAATTCTCTACTAGATAAACTAAAAATCAAATACTTTGATAAGGATTAAACCATGAAATCAGAGTTCACATGTAATACTTAACCTAAATAAAGAATTCATGGGAAACAGAATCTTGCTATCATAATATTTATTGGAAAGGTACATAGGAAGAAAAAAATCCATACGTGCTTCTCAGGAAAGCATAATTTCCCAATGGATACCACTCTATTTGACTTGAATCTAAACTAACACTGTAGATTCTAATAGCACTTGGCAAGCTGCAGACACATCATTTTTTAACTTAGACTTACGTTTGAATTACCTGGAACTCAAATTTCCAATGTGACCTTTTCAGGGTTTTGTTTAGGAACAAAAAGAGTTCTCCCCAGAGAGAGAAAATACCTTTTAGAGAACAAGATATATTGTTGAGGGTAGAGGCTAAAAGAGTACAGTGCTGCTGCTAGTCTAGAATTAGAGAAAACAATGGCTACACACGTAAGCTTTGTTACCTTCAGCTGACAAAAGAGAATATAATTTTTTACATTTAAAGCCAAATTTCTCATCTTTTGTACTGTGCTTTCAAGTACATATTTATTCTCCCTATGCCTGAAGCTTGTAAAATGCAGGAAGGTGCAGGGGGTCTGCCCACAATAATGGACACGCTAAAGATGTACATGCCAAACAGAATGTTTTTGTGTGTTCAGTTCTGCAAGGAGTTTTGCACCAAAGGGCTTAATCAATGAGAGTCAAAGCATTTCTCACCTCTCAGAACAGATGCCAGAGTCTGTAATGACCATCTAAAATTCCGGCGTATTAAGACCTCTGGTCACTACATTTTTTTTTATTCCTTCCCCCTCCTGCTCCCGTTTGCTTATAGAAGTGCAGCAAATCTGACTTGCAAAGTGGAAGATCCTGTTCTGCTGTGTAACCACATCTATACTGGAGCTACAGACTGTTGTTGTTCCTCATTTCCTTTATCCTCTGGTAAGCTGCGCAGACTGGCTTTTAAACTGCCTTTTCACCGCCAAGTTCAGAAATATACAACAGGAAATTTCAACTGCATATTTACATAGAAAAAAGTGGAGAGCATGGGAGAGCCAAATGCTGCTTTGAGCCTTTTTGTAGTGTGCGCAAAGCCACAAGTGGGGAAAAAAGCCAGAAAAGATATGGCATCTAATTGCTAAATACTTGCTTAATGTAATCATCATTTATTGAGGAAGAAGATGAAGAAGAGTTCAAATATTTACTACACATTATAGTATTATTTACTATAGATGGGATTTAAGGTTGATTTGGGGAAAGAAATCTGCTATGTCAGATAAAGATCAGTTTAATCAAACTGGTCATGCCCTTAATTTTCCACAAAGGCACATTTCAAAATACCGCATAGGATCAAACGGCTTTTCCTCTGAGCTAGTCCTTTCCCTTTTGTTCATCCAAAGTGAGTGAGTGGTTCACCGTTCAACATGTCATTCTGATCCAAGTGACCAAAGACACATTAATACAGTCTTTCCTCTCCTGTACCAGCAGAGTTATGCCAAAAGGGTGTAATGAGTCACTATGTTCACACTGATTCCCCTTACCACCTACCAGCCTGAAAACTGCTCTGCCCAGAGTAGGAACTGCAATGGGAGGAGACAGCGATCATCTCTGGGCACTTGATGGACTCTGGTCAGAAATCCATGCAGGCAATAAAATCACCATCCTTAGAAAGAAGGTGAATCATCCTTGAGGTTTCTAAAGTACATTTTTTTAATCTATGGAGGCTTTGCCTGGGAAGGGAAAACTGGGGCTGTTGTGCTATTCACAACACGAAGTACACAACGTGGAAAAATTTGGAAAATGAAGGGGAGCTACCAGCCTGTGCTCAGAGTGGTTGCAGGAATTAGCCAACATGCCAATTAGTAGTGGATGCCTACAAAACATCACTTTTGTTCCATTTAATGGATCTAATTTATATGAAGTGTATTCAAAACATCACTTAAGGTTATTACCACATCTCTGAAATCATTTCATTCAACTGAATAACTGAAACGCTTTATGTACCTTTTATTAATGCATAAACATGATTAACTTGCACTTTACCCATCTGAAATATTAAAATGTTAAAAGGAGCATAAAACCAGAAAATTACTGGACATTTCCTGGTTGCTTTTGAGTGAGATAGGCAGGTAGAATGAACCATGGCCAACTTGTGACCCCTTCCCTTCAATACTAATGCCTCTAATGAAATCTGATGTCAATCAGAAGCCCTCATAAAAATGACCTGATCATCAGTACCTTAGAACAACATAACAACTGAAATAGGAAAGAAGTCTTCTGTTAAAGATCGTCCCATCAAAGTGGCTGCCTTTATTGTTTATATCCCGCTCACATGGCTAATGCTGCATCTGCTTTTGGTTGACTACAATCAGATTAAATTTAGATCTAACATGAGGTACATACTGCTATACAGTCAACTCCAGCTGAGATTCCATGCAGTGTTGTTAGCAATACATTATTTTTCCAAAGATGCAGTGCGAAGGCAATGTTATAATGCTCTAATTCAACTGAAACTTCTCGTTCCTTTCCCAATAATATTTTCCAACACTGTGGCAACATGAATTACACTAATCCTCTCTGGGCCAGAAAAGAGTGCTTGAAGAATGAACAGTATGAACTCAAGAATTGTGCTCCACATCATTAAAAGGGAAAAAAGAAAAAACAGCTCTTTCTTTTTTTTTTCTGAATAGCTGAACTAGGTAACAAAAGAAAAATGATACAGCAGGAGAGAGGGGGAAAAATGGGGAAGGAAAAGAAATCTCTTTCAAACAATTTTGGCGAGGAAAAAAAACCCCATTAAAGTAAATTTTACATTGGTGTTCACAGGGCCATGATATGGCCAGAAGTAAGTCTGTGCTATGTCCCATATGGAAGGTCTACATTGTCTCCTTTTCTGGTCCTTTGTCCAGTTGCATGTAAATGCTCTTTGATTTCCTGTTGCTTCAATTCTTACATGCTTTGCAGTACATGACATACTCACCCCTACAAGCAAGCTGCTTGCCCGCAAATCACATGGATTTGTTATTTGGCCATGTTAAGTTCTTTTTTAATAATAACATAAATGCATTTAAATTATGCATGCTGGTCTGTGGCGGTAAAACTGTTCAGACAGGACACAGTCCCTTTCATCTTGCTAAAAAGAGAAACTTTAGATCCAATCTGATCACAGAAAATATCAACTGGTGTGCCAAGGGAATCCAGGGGGGCTGAAGATATAGCTTCCTGGGAAAGAAAGTTGCTAATGTCAAAAAACCCCAATATGAACTCATCTAGAGACTTTTGTACCTCCAAAATCTTGATTTCACATCTGATGTTTTACCGATTAGCTGGTTCTTAGCTTTTCTCTGCTCTAATGTTTTGGGCAGTGCCAGACCAAGAGTCTCTCACTCCAGGCTCATTTCTGCAGAAAGCCAGCATCAGCCACTTTCAGGTTGAGTAACGCTCCCACAGACTTGCTGTCTTAAAAGAATAGGAAAACCACGGATATTTAATTTCAGGAGAGTGCCTAGTGAATAGTACGTGTGTTCTAACAACTGCTGGCTCAGAAAACACTGAGGGCTCCTGAATGTTAACGGTGAGAAGAACCACCAGCCTGCAAATGGATTTTGAAGCACAGCTCTCTCCAGGCTGCTTCTGGGCACCCATGCCAGGAACTGTTAAAGCAGAGGACAAATCCTGCCCCACGCTAACAGCAGATGGGTTCGATGTGCCTCAAAGATCATGCTTGAACACCCTGCCTTGAACGGACTGGGGAGAACAGCAGATACAGAGACTCAGTTTCCCTAATCTATACTGAGCTACCCCTAATGCAAGCACAGAGTAAGAAGAGAAGGACTCTCTCATGGACACCCCCAGCCTGGTAGTTACTTGAGCGGGCCAGAGACTCACTGCAGTCCTGCTTCAACCGCTGTATATCTATGAGAAGAGCACAGAGAATAGCAGGTGCCTAACCCTGTTTGTACAACAAAAGAGATCCTTGGAGAGGGGGGGTATGCCTCCTGCCAGCTGACAGCACGTCTGCAATCCCCTTGTAGTGCACATCCTACGAATCCTGTCCAAGCATTGCAGCATTCTCTTTGCAGTGCAGACTCTGTTTTAAAACTCGTTTTCTGGCACTCAATTTACAGAATAGCTAGCCATTTGGCACTCTCTGTACCAGATGTTATCTTGTAAACTAAATGCACAAATGCTTATTCCATTCTCACAATAAAAGAATAATCAGGGTTAGCACTTAATTCTGTGATTCGAAGTTAATAATATTTAGGATTTATAAATATGTAACAGAAGTATGTTAATTCTGTAACTGTACCAAAAAGAAACCCCAGCCAGGCACGTAGCTCTGGAATGAAGCAAAATGTGTCATAAAGACGCCTAACAATAAGGATTTAATTTATTAGCAGTTTTGGCAGAACGACTGCAAAGAAGATTGTGGTTGTGAAGCATCTTTGTCATTTGACAAAGGAGAGGCTGTTACTCAATGTAACAACAATACCAGGTTTATTTTCTTTTAAGTATTCAAAAAATATCTGCCTGAATGATTCCCCAGATTAGATTGTACGTCACTAATCTCAAGGTGGATTTCACATTCCTAGTTAAATGACTTGAAAGGACCAGACACCAAGGAGCGCTGCATCACAGATCCCGTTTTATTTATGAGGCCAGTTACGGCGTTGCAGTAATCAGAAGTTTCATGGAAGAAGGCGGAGTTCTCAGACCTCTGTGTGATAGAAGAATGATGAGGGCACTTTGTTTTCCTTTTTTTACTCCTTCACTGTGGCTACTTCTATCCTAAGTGTGATAGATGGGAAAAACTAGACATCAAAACAGCAAAAGGTTAAATTAATCGTAAATCATTGCACACCATCAATTTATGTATTTATCCTACTCCGTGTATCTAACATTGAATAAAGTGCCTGGAGGTTTTTGGTTGAGCAGACTGAAGTAATGAAAACAATTTCCTAAAATAAAATATAAGCATTGTCAAGAGTTCTTAAATAGAAGTCCAGCAAGATTAGTTTTCATCTCAAAAAGAGCAGAAAATTGTTTTTTTTCAGATCCCCAATCAAATGCGCCAATAAGTGAAATTTTGCCTATTGAAACAGAAAAGCAGAATACTGAGAAATGTGATAATGTCACAAGTTAAAAAGGTTTTATATAATAATCACTGTTGTCACCACAAGGTGAGTAGGACAATTTATGTTAACTACACCAGCTTGCTCATCACTCCTCAACATTGTATTCATTCAAGACCAGTATTTCTTTCCAAATGTCGAAGATGGGTTATTGATTATGCCAGCTTTCAAGGATATACCATTCTCTCAAACTCATGTACTTCCCTTCCTTACTTTTGACAACTTCTCTTTCATTGAAAAAGAATAATATGAGGGAAATACTGAAACATTCATCCTCAGCATTCAAATTCATAGAACAACTACAGGAAAGAGCCAATTCTTTTTTTAAAATTATTTTTAAATTAGTTTTTAAGACTCAAAGTATCAGACACAGCAATAGAAGTGACCTGGTAAGAAATGCTACATATATGAAGATGTACAAGGGAAATGTGTCCCTACTCAGTGATTTTGGTCTATTATCTTGACCCCAAAACTGCATAATATTTACCATTAAAAAGAAGCAGGTTTGGTTTTTAGCCTCCCCCACCTTCCTACTGAAAGTCAGTAACGTGTTTAGGAGAAAGACAACAAAAAATTTCCTGCATATCTTATAGTCTTAGCTGCTTTGAAGGCTTGTGGGGACCATTGATGTCCACTGATGTCCAGCACAAACCTTCATGCTGTTCTAACATGAGCCAGAAGATGAGTGCTGCCACACAACAGGACACGGGGAATGAAAGTTATACTTTATTACCAAATATTCTCTGCTGCACTGTGTTCAATGGCTGAAGCTGAGGATCAAATCGAACATGTTGAAGACATCTCCCAGAAATTTACAACTGAAAGTCTTCTGCATTTGCTTTGATAACTGAATTAAAATTGCATGGTCTAGTTTCCAGAGAACTGGAAACTCGTGAACATAAAATAAGTGCCAGATGTCAGGCTAGCAGAAATATTAGGATGTGAAAGGAACATTCAGAAGAGCAGAAAAACTAATATACTTTTTATTCATCTACACTCACTGTGTAAGAACTTCAGGAAGCTCTCATGGTGGAAATATTCAACTGCCACCCTCAAAAGATCTGTCCCCAAATGACATGCTAGTAAAAGGTATTATGGAGGAGGATAAGATCAGTAGCTGGAATGCAGTATTACACCATGAGTTCAGAAGGCTATGAAAGATAAAGTGGCACAGCTATTAATTGCAGCATTTAAGTCTTATCCATGTGTGCTGAGGGAGCTGGCGGAGGTGATTGCAGAGCTGCTCTCTATCATCTTTGATAGGTCTTGGACAACAGGAGAAGTGCCTGAGGATTGGAGAATAGCCAATGTCACTCCAGTGAAGAAGGAGGATCCAACAACTATAGGCCAGTCAGCCTCACTTCTGTCCCTGGAAAGGTGATGGAACAGCTTGTTTTGGATGCCATCTCCAAACAACTGGAAGAGAAGAAGGTCATGAGGAGTAGTCAGCATTCATTCACCAAGGGGAGATCATGCTTGACCAATCTCATAGCCTTCTATGATCTCATCACCGGCTGGGTGGATGGAGGGAGAGCAGTGGATGTCATCTACCTTGACTTTAGCAAGGCTTTTGACACTGTCTCCCACGACATCCTGATAGAAAAGCTGAGAGAACATGGGATAGATGAGTGGACAGTGAGCTGGGTTGAGAACTGGCTGTTGGACCGGGCTCAGAGGGTTGTGATCAGGGGAGCAGAATCTGAATGGAGGCCTGTGACT
>VZTU01017481.1:173854-280105 GCA_013400835.1 Zapornia atra | reverse complement strand
TCTGTGCAATATGAGCTGGGGAGCCTGCTTAGGCAGGGGGGTTGGACCCGATGATCTCTTGAGGTCCCTTCCAACCCCTACGATTCTGTGATTCTGTGAGTAGATCTATACAGTGAAACAACTGCTGCTGAAGACTGCACATGATACACATTTCAGGATTGTGCTGAGGTTTTTGGACTCATTCCAGTCTGCTCCCATGGATTGAATGTCTGGGGACAGAGAACTCAAGCTGGACTTCTGGAACTTATATCTTGGTTTAATTACATCTGAAAGGAGTCAAGTCACAGAATCACAGAATGTTAGGAGTTGGAAGGGACCTCAAAAGATCATCTAGTCCAACCCCTCTGCCAGAGCTGGATCACCTAGACTAGATCA
Source organism: Zapornia atra (assembly GCA_013400835.1). Lineage (NCBI taxonomy): Eukaryota > Metazoa > Chordata > Aves > Gruiformes > Rallidae > Zapornia > Zapornia atra. The sequence goes on along the minus strand of VZTU01017481.1, from coordinate 279,730 downwards.
CACAGGAATGCATCCAGGCAGGTTTTGAATGTCTCCAGAGAAGGAGACTCCACAACCTCTCTGAAGCCCAGATTATCTTCAGTGTGTACAAATGTACAGTAAGTGGAGATGACCAGATTGGCTTCAAAAGCACTCTCCTCCTCCTACGCCACTGATACAGGTGCACAGTATGAGGCTCAGGGATCAAGCAACAAAATAGCAGGTAAAAGCAAAGACAAATAAATTTAGATGTGGAAAAAGCCACCAATAATGACTTTCTACACAGAGTGATGAAGTCTGAGGAGGTTATTATCAGGCACAAATGACATCTCAGAGTCACAATGCTCAGCCCTGCGAACTGCTTAACACTTATGAAAGTAAATCAAATTACAAGGAAAATAAAATAACTAGAAATATCATCTTTTGACTGTAAAAATTTCAGCCTTATCTCTTGGTTTCTCCACCCTAAAAAGACATAGTAAAGCTGCAAAGACCAATATGAGTGTGGCAAGTGTGCAAAGTGTGCAGCTTCTAAGTGAAAATAACTGCGCACATAGGGGTTTTTCAGCCCAGGAAAGAGGTGGCTGAGGATGGGATGTGACAGACATTCACAGAATCATTAGGGGAATGGAAAGGGTGGAAAGGAACAACAAACTGTTTGGTCTGTCTGAACATACAGAGAACTGGGGCATATCAAGTGAAAGTAGCATGTAGTAGCTTCAGAGCTAGCAAAAACATGTGGTTCTTCATAAAGCACATCGTTAAATCGTGGGCAAGTCATCACTAGTAGTTTACGTGCACTACAAAGCTGACTGGACCAATTCACAGGAATGATAACCTGTCAAGGGCTATCACCCCTGGCTCAGCTAGTCTTAGAGAAACAAAGTGCTGCAATACAAAGCATTTTTTTTGAAATAACCACACCTGCCTGCCCTCTTCTCATGCTGTTTCCTAGGCATTAATTTTAGAGCTGAAGACCGAGTATTGGGTTAAATGACTTTTGATCTGACCCTGTGTGGCTGTTCCTGCATTTGAATTAGTCTTTCAGTCGCCAATCAATGGGACTAGTCCACAGACTAAAAAAAATCAGAAGTTGACTCTGAATGGAAAAAAGTGGTTGACTCAACAGAAATTTTATTCCTTTTTATTTACTCTGGAACATGATATTGGACACTTAAGATTTATAACCCAAGTTTATGTTGGGAAAAGAGTTTACAAGTCACAGTCCTGCATGAAGATGATAGAAAATGGTAAATGTCACAGAAAGTAAATTTCTGGAAGCCTAAAGTTGTCTTTCAGCATTCAGAATTGTAATTTTTCAATGTATTTATTCCTTCCCAATGAAATTTACTAGGAAATGATCATGCTTTCAGCATGCCAAGATCAATTTGATTAAAATTTCATATACATGATGGAAAAAGAAATATGTCAGTAAAGCATGTCAGTTATTAATGACACACTCTAAATTATGGTAGGCTGAACACTCTCAGCAGGCTGGAGGATTTGATTGTAGTATTTTGAATCTGTTTTACAGAATTGCACATTTTGCCTTTTGGACAATATTTATTATACCTCAGAGAGCAAAACCAAATACTTTTACAAAAACAATCATTTAATAGTAGTTACTCTTTTTTTTTTCTTTGTTTCTTTGTGGGGTCTTTTTTGTTTGTTTGGGTGTTTTGGTTTTGTTGGTTGGTTTTTTTTTCTCTCTGTTTTCCTTTACAAATGCTCCCTGTTTCAGGTCTTCCTTATTCCTTTCTCCTATCAAAGATGAATTTGGGAACAATTTGCAAAAGTTCCATTTCCCCCCCACCCTTTAAACCCACATAGTAATTACCCTAATCTAAAATTATCTGGTTTTGTAATGTGCTCATTTACAGCTTTGAATAAAATACTGATATTTGGTGCCAGGGATGAGTTATTATAAAAAACATTTGGTTCCTGTATTTTGTGAACTGTGATTTTTTCACATGTACAATGGAGTCCAAAAGACTGCATATGTTGGCTGGGTGTCACTAATGATAATAACTATTGCTCCCAGCTGTTTTTTCTTTAAATACAGGACACAGCTGAAATAAGATCTGCATCTGCCACCATCTGGCTTCCCTACTTTTGAGGGAGAATCATGTATGTCCTGATTAACTGAGAACACAATTACTTTATTCAGTAAGTCCCATACACAAACCAGCAAAACATAAACAAAAAATAATGACTGTGTCCTGATGGAAATGGTTATTTCAACCAAACTGGGGCATCCTGGGGTTTTTTTTCCCACCTTCTTTAACCATTGCCACTAACTAAAATTCTAGTTTCGTAGAGTTGCTATTAACAAGCAGTTAATAAGGCAGCTGTCTATGGCTTCTGCAGCTCTATGTAAACTAAGCTATTATTTTGGAAGCAATGACATAACTCACAAGGAAAATGTGATTAATCTATCATATCAAGTAGGACACTTCAGACTATGAGTATAAAAGTACATTATTCATTTGATCCAATTATTGTTCCAGGTATTGCTAACAGCAGAGACTTACAAGGCTTTTTACAATCTAGAATTTAAAGCTATACAGGAAAAAAAAAAAGAGGAAAAGATGGGGAAAAGCAAATCAGGTGTGCATTTAGATTATAGAAACTAACTCTGAAGTAGCATTATGGATTCCACACAATACTGTCTCAGCAGCTTTGGCAGCTATGGAAGATACGTACATCAACAACAGACTCTGAAAACAACTAGAGCTCAGATATTTCTCAACCACAAGCATAGACAAGACCAAGTCATGCCCTGCATTAGACTCAGCCTTGCTAGTTCCCAAGGACATGTTTTATATCTACCTCTAGGGTACCACAATCCCTCACTCAATCAAAACCGACTTGCGTCTTGGACTCCTACTGGCAGCAGTTTTGGGCCCCAATTATGTCTTGTGCCACAGTGAAGTCCCTTCCTTCCTCCCTGGGGCACTTCTTGGGCAGACTCTCTGCCGGGGAAGGCACCTGCTCACTGTAGCCAGCGTAAGAAAACTATCATTATTTTACCTTCAGGATTACTCCCACCATTGACTAGGTGAAAAGAAATGGTTTGAGGCCAAGAGTTTGCAGTGACACTGTGTCAGTCACCTAATGGCTTTGCACCCCAAAGCCAGAGCTGAGGCCCAGTAATGCTTCTATATTCAACCTATAGGTGCAGGTATCTCACCGCTCTCTGGCCAAGGAGCAGCCATCACATCATAAAAGGTAAATCACACACAGATTAGTTTAGAACCTGCAGTAATGTGGAAGCAGGTTGCAATCGAGAGTTTGGAAAACTGGGCTGACAAAGGCTCAGGAACATGCAGTGCAGCACATACAGCCCATATATAGATGCAGATATACTGATAGGTACACTTTAAGTGCTCGAGATTTGCTGCAGAGCTCACACTATAGGACACTTGAGCCTTATACAGAAATGTCTCTCTTCATTGCCATGACTTGATGTACTCCTCAGGAAGACAGGTTTACATCCTAAACTTTGCCACAACCCAACATCCCCCTGCAAACTGGAAATCCCATGTCATCCAGGCTCCTCTTCCAGGGTTATACTTTTCTATGAGATGATAAAATGACGCCCAAGAATAAAGCAAACTAGAAGTCTGAATTGATCACTTCATCACTTTGGAACAGCAAATCCTGTACTTATTTTGAGGCTGAAAAGAGTATCTCAGGCACAATCAAAATAAAGTATGAAAAATGAAATAACTCTTTAAACCCAGACATTGCCCCAGCTTTCACTAAGCATCCAGTTGCACAGAATTCATTGTTAGCACATACAAGTTCTTAAATATACTTGCTATTTAAATTTCACAAAAAAAAAAAAAAAAGATTTAGAGTTTTGTTCACATCAAAAGAATTATAACAAAGAAACAGGAGACTGAATTTATGTTGAAGAAAAGCAGACACATTCATTTTCTTTTCCAAAGCAAAGCACCATAAGAAAACCACACTACAGCTGCTGAAGTTATTCAGTGATGAAGAGTTTAGATTAGCATGCAAACAAGAAAATGTTTGACTACATAAAAGATAACCTGAGTACCAGGACTATATTTTATGCAGAAACTAGTTATAAAACTGCTGCATAAATGATCCCCATAGGGACAATTTAAGGAAAATAATCTGAGATATTTACGTACCTGCAAACATTCGAGACTCTGGGAGATTTTTCTGCTGTTTATATGCCCATCGTTTAAGCCTACAATGCTTGGCTGTGATACCCAAGGTCAGGCCTGCAATAGCAGCCAGCCTTGGCACTGGGAGCAGCCTGGCTATGTGAGAAGGGCTAATCAGCCCAGGTGGAATATCACACTAAAACAGCTTCCCAGCACCACGGCCAGTGAGTTCACACAGCTCAGGTGTTACCGCAGTCCACAAATAGACACATCCGAGGGTGCTAACGCTAGCAGGACAGCTGGCCTCCAGACTGTGGATATTAACGTTTCATCTGAGCAATGGTCTCTAAGCCCACTGCAAAATGTTCGCAGCCCAAAGGATGCGTCCCCATCACCTTCTCATTTTGTGCCCCGCACCTCTCCAAAATATCACTTCAGCCTTATCAGCCTCCCTCCTTCCCTCCTATTGCACATCTCCCTGCTGAAATACCATGTCCTACCTTACTCCTGCGTCCTCAGCCCACAACTCCTGCAGGCACTGTGGAAGGCTTCATACTAGAAGCATCACGTTTCAGTGCATCATACATTGATCCTATGCCTATTTATTTTATTTCCTTATCTTGCAGTGCTGGCAACACACTTCTCTTGCATTTTGGGCAGCTGCACTAACACTGGATAATCAGCCAGAGAGACACGTTGCAAGAGCTTATGAGCCACAGGCATTCTGCAAGCTGGAGTTTGGCCATTGTCATCATAAAATGACAATGGACCAGGTGTAGAAAAAAAGCTGCAAAAATGAGTTTGGAGAGAGGTTAGTTTTGTTTTTTTTTCTTGAAGGGAGATTTGAAGAGCTTAGGTTGTTTTAGTCTAGCAAAATGAAGAGGAACAGCTAAGGGAAAATTTAAGGGAGGATATATTTGCTCTCAATTAAATATTAATTAACACTCTATTAATTATTAATGAAGAACTATTCAAGATAAAAGGTAATGGTGTCACAAAACAAATGGGTAAAGGTTGTTCATGAATATATTTAGGCTAGAAATGCAAATAAAGTTCCTAACCATAACCTGGGCTTGGAATCAGCCTTCTAATGGGAACAGTGGAAGGAAAAGGCCACTAACACTTCTAACATGAAGAGACTGTATGTCCCTGAATTCCACATAGTAAGAGATGGTTCAAGCCTTATACCCCAAATCTGTTCTTTCATCTTGCTGTTAAGCGAACATGCTAAACCAGGTCTTAATGTTCTTTACTAAATCCTGGGCAAACACAAAGTCATATCATTCTTAGATACAGGGAGGAAAAGAAAACATTCTCAGAGGATTTTGATAACTGCTATTTGTCTTTTATATGATGAATTCCATTTTCAGTATGAACTGGAATGAGACCTCTAAGTGGTCGCCTGACCTGCTGTCAGATGGTCCTGGCACTTCACAGCTACCACCCTGGCCTGACTTTGAACTAGTAGACCCTGAAGGTTATTTTCACTCTCAGTTCTCCTAAGATCTGCCTCAAATACATGGTTCCATTACCAGAAGCACAAAAGCAAGATACATGATTACAACAGCATTGGGGGGTGATCCAAATGTAGTTTTCAAGAACAAATTGTTTAAATCTGAACTGTAGTACTACTTTGACAACCTTGCCTAATTAATTATATTGTGGTCAGTGCTCTGCCATAAACACACAGCTGATATCTGTAATTCAGAGATGACATTTAATATTTACACAAAATCATATACATTGCAAAAAGTTGTTTCCTGATACAAGTCATCCAGCATGAAGCGAGGATTTATTCTGAATATTGGGTCAAGCGTGCTGGGATATATCATCACATCAAAATACACAGGTTTCACTTCTGCTGTGCCTAGTTGGAATAGTATTTGATTTTTGTGTGAGGAGTAAGAAGGAGTAGAGAAGTCAAAGACATTTGGAACAGAAGGGGGAAGTACATCAAAAAGATCAAAAAAGAGATCAAAAAGGAAAGTCAAGTTTTTACCAATAATTTTAAAGAAAAGTGTTAAGAAAATAAATGTGAGTATAGACACACAGGAAATAGCCTCTGATAAAGAATGTAGGGAATCAAAATTTAAAAACTAAACCTTGGATGTAATCCCATTTAGAAAAAAATATTTCTGTCTAATGGCAGTTTCTTAGACCTCTTAGAAGTTTCAGTATAGCTCTCAGTGAGAAAGACTCCACAGAATGGGCCAATATGTGGCATTTGAGTGACAGCATTACCAAAAAGCTCAGAGAGCCTTGCAATTCCCTATTGGGTTTGCATGGCAAAGTTTTGGTAGCAGGGGGGCTACAGGGGCAGCTTCTGTAAGAAGTTCTTAGAAGCTTTCCCCAGCCTCTACTACAGCAAATGCAAGCTGCCTCCAAGGAGGACTTGCCACTGGCCAAGGCCAATCCCATAAGTCATGGTGGTAGCACCCCTGGGATAGTATAGTTAAGGAAGGGGAAAAAAAAGGAGCAGAGGCAATTTGCTGCCAGAGGAGGGAATGAGATGATGTGAGAAACTTTGGCAGTGAAGAATGAGGTGCTTCAGGATCTGGAGCAGAGATTCCTCCTGCAGTCCATGGAGGACCACAAGTTGGAGCAGGTGGATGCCCAAAGGAGGCTGTGACCCTATGGGAAGCCCATGTTGGAGCAGGGTCCTGGTAAGACTTGTGACCCCATGGAGGACCCATGCAGGAGCAGTTCAGTCCTGAAGGTCTGCAGCCCATGGCAGGGACCCACACTGGGGCAGATGGTGGGGAACTGAAGCTTGTGGGAAGGATGCACATTGGAGAAGTTTATGGAGAACTGTCTGCCATGGGAGGGACACAGAATGGAGCAGGCTAAGGGTGTGAGGAGTCCTCCTCCTGAGACGGAAGGAGTGGTAGATAGGATGTGTGATGAACTGACCCCAACACCCACTCCCCGTCTCCCTCTGCTGCGAAGGGAGAGGAGGGTGAGAATTTGGGACTGAGGTTGAACCCAAGAAGAAGGGAGGGGTGGAGGGAAAGGGTTTTAGGATTTGGTTGTGTTTCTCATTACTCTGTTTTGCTTGGTAATAAATTAGATGATTTTTTTTCCTGAGTTGAGTCTGTTTTGCCCATGAGGGCAATTGGTGAGTGATCTCCTCCCATCCTATCTCAACTCATGAGCCTTTTATTACTTTTTCTCTTCTGTGCCAGCTGAGGATGGCAGTGACAGAGCAGCTTTGGGAGGCACCTGCCCTTCATCAAGGGTCAGCCCACCATAAATTGCATCTACTCCATCCCCAGCAAATGGTTCTTTTAAAACAGGGTGGAGGTGCATTATTTTGCAGTGAAGAATAATTTGTCCACATCCTCCCTCACCTTCAGTTCCATTTTCTTCCTGGTTCAGTGAGTGACTACAAATCATACGTAATATTCAAATGTACTACAGAAATTCCACAGAGAAATCCCAGCCTCCCAGGTTCACCAAACTGATCCTTTGCTTTTCAGTTGTTATGACAGATTTGGTTCAGTCATGACACTTGCAAGCCAGTACAGTAACCAAAATAATTTCCACATTTTTTTTTCCTACTAAAATAAGTTCTTCCATATTTTCTTTACAAGCATTTAAAAATAGTCATACGGGGTCACCAGCTGGGATTAGCAAGATACTAGTCTTGTCTGTGGAAGCAGAATTTTCAGTTATTCCATCTCCAGGTATTGTGCCCAGTGCCCAGCAATTTCAACCACTGTAACTGGAAGGTTTATGGGATAATCGATGAACATTAGGTAAGAAAAACAAATTAAAAAAAAGAAAACTACCTCCCCACAATTCTAGAAAATGCACAACCTATTTCATAATTTTCAAGGGGAGATTACTTTTTCTGTTTACATTTATTCTGTATATAAGCCCTATACAAGCATTACCCACTAAGAACAAGAAAAAACTAACCCCTGCTTTTAAACCAGCATTTCCATACTGGGATTTCTCACCAAAGATGATGGGTTGCTGTAGGTTTACATAAATGAATACAGCAAGTTGCTAAACTCTGCTTACAAACCTATTCCCAGCAGAAACCTCAGACTTATACTGAGATTGGCAGATTCAGCAGGCAGGCTAGAAATGCAAAGGCCTGTAAAGCCTTCACATATTATACCAATCATATTTACATACGGCAGTCTAGCAAAGCGTCTTTGAGCAAATGCCTTACCCATTTCAGTACCTGCCTCTATTGAAGTCATATTTTTGCTACATGAAACGGACAGACTTTTCACCTTGTGAATAAAATTGATGGAATGACAGCAGCTCTACTCCACTAGCAGGGGATGGGCAACTGATTGCTGGAACTATCAATTAATTTTGTTTGTTTGTTAGTTTTAATTATCCCCCTTTGGATGCCTGGTTGTGATTTAATGTCAAGGTACTCAGAAATTAATGTGATTATCATGTCCTACCCTTGCTTCTATAGTTATCACAGAATCACAGAACGTTAGGAGTTGGAAGGGACCTCGAAAGACCATCTAGTCCAATCCCCCTACTAGAACAGCATCACCCAGACTAAATTGCACAGGAAATCAGCACTGGGAATGAATTGGGAAATGAAAGAGAAAAGGGGGAAAGAATGAGCGGCTGCGAGGACATAAATGGAGCATGTTCCAATCCTCCAAGAACCTAAGCACCTCGCAATGCCCCGTGACAAACTGGGAGCTGAGGCAGCTCACCAGATCAGTATCTACCCAAAACCAAAAAGGACAGTTTAGCCACCTGCCAGATATTTCTGACAACCCCTAGAAGGAACATCACTCTTTCTTATTTAGAAACGGTGAGTTAAACTGCAATGCTATATCCAGAGGAGCTTCCAGCCAGGAATGAATGCAATTGCAAACTGGCTACTGTTTGTTTTTAAATGACTAAAATACCAAAGTAATCTCAGGAAGTGCTCTGGAAAATGGGAGTTATAATGAAAAATATTTGCTGACCCATAGAAAAATGAGACTACATTCCCATTTGTCTTTTATGGTGCTTGATAAATTGACACACAGTTGTTAATTATGAGCACTGAGCACCACATAATTATGCATAAAATATTCCAGCTGATTGGAGCATAAGTCCAATAGCATTTGCAGGAAATTAAGTAGCATTCTTACAGATACTGAAGCCTACAGATTTTGAATCATGACATAATTGAATTTCTGAAACAGATATGCAAAATGTTTTTAATTTTTAGTTAACATTTAACCGTATCACAACCTGAAAGGGTCCTGTGGAGAAATGCTTTGAATGCAGACTTTAACAGCCACTTAGTGACACAAATCTGGAGATTACTAAAAATCATTCAAAAGAGTCTAATCTTCAACATTTATTTGTGTATTTTCTGAATTTGTCTCTAAAATGGAGAAAAAAGTCAGGTTTCCTTCTGGAGGCATCAAAGCCGTGGGACAACACCCATTACATTTGGGATGAAACTGCTGCAATAACATGTAGCCGGAGATGGAGAAGCCCATACAGAGCGATCATTTTTCCTCTTTGCTCTAAATTGTGGGAATGTGTCCCTGACCTCATCTTCCTCACCTGATCCATGCTGGATTTGTTCCCCCTCCCATGACAGGTCCAGTCCCTGTGCTGGCACTGTCTGCTCCCAGGCAGGATAAGGACAGAGAGGTGTGATGCTTAGTGGGCAGGGAGCTCACTGACACTGCAGTTTCCATCTCCACCTACTCTGCAGTGCTGCTCTACATGTCAGGAGCAGCACAGTTGAAAAAGGAGAGAGTTTAAAATCCATTATCTACACAAAGACATTAAACAAAATTCACCTGTTGGGGACCAGCTTCAGAAGACAATTACTGTGGTATCGTTGAGAGAGGGCAACAGGCAAAGCACGTCAAAAAGCAAAACAGTGATTGAACCCAGAGATGCATCAAAAAGTGATTTGCATCGTAACCTTAAAGGAATAGGGTCTTCTGAAATGAAAATCCAAAATGAGAACCAAAAAAAAGTGTAAACTTTTCAAAGATTTATTTCTTCCACATGACATCTCATCTGTGTCAAGTAATAGGAATATATGCTGTGTTTTTACGTGTTAATTGTAAACTAACGATATTATGAATCTACACAATTTACTCAGCTCTGGAAGGCCCCACTTATTCCCTCAGCTTTGGCACACCCGGCCAAATACATCAGAGTGAGACAGACATTACAGAACAGACAAAACAGTGCCCTGCAAAGTCTATGCCTTGGGAAGTCACTTGAAATTCATCATTTTTCTAATGCCTTACTCAAGACACAGGGTTAATCACACCTGCCCGCTCTGGAAAGCTATAGCTGAAATTTGTTCAGTGGCCACCAAACCCTGTAGGTCTAAGAAGTGCAAACGAGGAGCACTACTTCTCCAGAAATATGCACGCTGGCTTGCTTGTCTGGTATCACTCAGCTCTGAGAAGTGACTTTCCTGGCAAAACATTTTCAAAAAGAACAAATACAGATAAGCTGCTCAACACAGCCAAGGGCCTTCTATTCAGTGCAGTAGATGTTTCTAGTCCAGGCTGAAGATATAACTCAACAGTGTTAAAATAAACTCTCGCACAGAGACAAATATTTTAATATTCAAATGTAGATAATGCTCCCTGTGGGTCCTGAACTCACTCTGCCTTAAGATACGTTCCCTTCAGATCTTTGCTGTGTTCTCCTTGTACCCGAGTACTGCCTACACTACCAGTTGGCTACAGCCCCGATGGTTTCATCCTGCTGAAGCACTGGAGATTGTCAGAGCTCACTAATTGATGCCAGGAGACGACGAGCTTCTTAGAAAAACTGGGAATCCTCCAGAATAAACCATATAGGCACAAATGTACCCCTGCTGTATACATAACCCTTCCAATGGAGGTTTGATCCCCATTGCAATATCTATAAAGCATTTCACTGCTTGGCATCATGTTCTCAGGTGCTTGGCACCCACAAAACTGACTGGGTTTTCAAAGGAGTTCAGTTCCTTCCTCCTTGCGTTTTCCAAATGAAAGTAGCGTATTTCAACACAGCAGAGCTCCCCACAGCTCCCTCATCAATATTTATAGGGAGGATTTCTGGATAGCTTAACCTTCTCTTTTTTAAACCCCTAGGTGTGCGCCCGGGGCTTGGGCTGGAATCTGAACCTTTCTGAAAAATATCTCCTGCTGTGACCTCCAGGCATATTTGAAAACAGGCAGGTAATCAGATACCTCCCCATCGAAGCCAGTGAAAGCACTGCCATCTCTTTCAGTGGAGGTAAGATATACAAAGCAGTAAGAGTTTGGGATGGGAAAAAGAAATATTTTACTTTCCAAAGAGTTTGGTTTTAGCAGCTAACGAGGATTTTAACAGCCACCTGCGACCACTTTTGAGATGCAGTGTGAAGTGCTGGGTATATTATAGTCTATTTTGCTTAGCATCTGTAGCATCCCATTAACTTGAGCAGATCATTAACGTTTAGGAGGAGAATGTCAGAAGGAGAATGTACATAATGGACATGAGCTGGAAGAAGGAAGAAGACCCTCTCTGCTTGAAGGGGGTTAGGCAGGAAAAGGGGAGAAGGACAAAAGGAGAGGATGCATGAGAAGTGGGTGAAAGCATATGATTGAAGATCAGAGAGCTGATTGAAGATCAGAGGGCTAGAGCACCTCCTCTATGAAGACAGGCTGAAGGAGCTGGGCTTGTTCAGCCTAGAGAAGGGAAGGCTGCGAGGGGACCTCATTGCAGCCTTCCAGTACCTGAAGGGAACACAGAAACAGGAGGGGAAATCAACTTTTTAAAAGGGTAGACACTGGCAGGACAAGGGGGGATGGATTGAAGCTAAAGGAGGGGAAGGTTTAGATTAGATATAAGGGGGAAGTTTTTTACAGAGAGAATGGTGAGGTGCTGGAACAGGCTGCCCAGAGAGATGGTGGATGCCCCGTCCCTGGAGGCGTCCAAGGCCACGTTGGATGGGGCCCTGGGCAACCTTGTGTAGATCCAGGCCTAGAGGTTGGTGGCCCTGCTTGTGGCAGGGGGGTTGGAATTCTATGATCCCTGGGGTCACTTCTAAACCAGATCATTCTATGAATCTATAATGATCAGAACATAGGTTTTAGTCAATAGTTCAGAAAAATTATATAGTGATAATGCAATTTTTTTTTCCTCTCCCCCCTGGCCCCCACTCCTGCTCTATTAGAGAACCTCAAATTACTAAAATGAATAGGCTTCTGAAAGAACTAGCTCAGACTGCAGCGAGTTTAGATCAGTGTATGGCTCACCCATCCAGGGCCACAAAGGCAAGTGTTAATGACCGGTTTGCAAAAATACAGTGTCAACTTGTGAGCACAGGTTCAGAGGGACTCGGGCTGGAGAACAACACAGACACAGGGTGTGAATAGCTGCCCGGCGGGCACGTCCACTCTGTCCTGCATCAAGAAGAATTAAATGCTGGTAACAATCCATTGAATTTACTTTGTCGGAGTCAGATTCTTCTAATCTTCAGATATTTTTAAATGTGTGTACACAGCTGAAGGAATTCTCAGCATGAAATACAAATATTTATAAACAAAAGTTGTGCTGTCACCATGTCTCAGTTCATTTTTCGCTGCAATTTTTACAAACTCTGAGAAACATCTTATCTATTTGTAGTAAACTCAGAGGCTTTTTTTCTGTAGCTGGCTCAACATTGCTTCATTTTGTCTCATTCTACAGGGCTGTATTAAAAGTAAATCCATCATTCCTCCACCTGCTCCAAAAGTAAAGGGAAAAAAAACCCCTCCAAAGATCTATCAATCCTCAGCCCATTTCCAAGGACAGAATTCCATGATTCCTCTTCAGTATGAGTGATCTCTTGATTTGGAGCTTGCAGACCCCCTCTTCCTCCAGCTGACAAACGGAGCTTTTCAGTGCTAGACCCTCAGGGTCTGAAGCTAAGGAGAAGACCTGTTTTTTAGCTAAGCTGCCACAGTCAGTCATATAGACATGAGAGAAATAATTGCTCTGTGTGCAGATGGAATCTCAGCAAATGGAAAGTGAAATAGATGAAGCAATGAAGCACCAGGAAAAAATTTTAAAAAAAGAACAAACCACAAAAAAACCTAAACACCTTTACAGATGAGAATTTCACTTTTTCATCCAACCTACATGTAAAATATATCTCAGGGAGTTTGTTTTTACATTTTAGCCTGTTTCCTCCTAAGGTTAACTACGTCCTTCCCACACAATTCAATACCTCGGCATCTCATGTATTAATTTCCTCCTTTTGCTGCCCAGACTGCCTCAAATGAACATCTATCACCGTGGGATATCTGCACACTCTTTGGTCCATCATGGGAAATAGCATTTCTGGAAGACACTGTGGCTTTCTACTATGAAAAATCTACAGCGCTAGATACAGTGAATTATGACCTTTATAAAGAAAGGGAAAAAAATAACCCAGACAGGATATGAGGAACATCTGTTTGTATGAAAACCCTTAGGATCCACGATCTGAGCATGAGAACCCACAATATAGAGCAGACAGAAGAGTGTAGACGAACAGATCTGAAAGGTAACATTTTTCATTAAATTGTTTCTTCTTAGATCTGAATTAAACCCAGATGATCACTTTAAGTTAATATAGCAACATCACAGAAAAATGATTCATCCTTTAATTGCCATAATATTATCATTTACAAAACTATGTATGATTGGTAAATCAGATTTTGTGTACATCCTGAAAGAGACAATTAGTACAGAGACCATCTCCTGCAATTGCTCTCTAGCCAATTGCTTCCCATCATTTTTTTTTTCATAGAAATCATCCATACTCATGCTTCTTAATGAAGCAGGTAACTAGTTTTGCATTTCAGTAATTTGGTTCCTTCAGCTAGAAAAGTTTACACATTTCAGCCCATCCAATCTTCTGCTGATTTACTTCCATGCACATTGAAATATAAATTTTACTAAACCTTGTTTATTGCTAGGAGAATAGGCACTTAATATGCACATGGCATTTAGACACGAGTGAAAAATATAACACATACAGTATCAATAAAGCCCTCTTGTTTTTTAACTTTAAAACCACTGTAACACATGATCATTACACTTGAAATTGTATCTGCTGACTAAGATGGCTAAAACTTTAATAGAAATTGTCAGAATAACCAACACTCCACACATTTGTCTGAAAGCAGAGAAATAAATTTGACTGTTTCGCTAATTCCTTTCCGGTCTGCTTCCCATTTCACAAAACTTAAAAAATAAAAAAAATAAAAAATCTGTGGCTGGAATTATTGGATGATTCTCCAGAAGTCTTACAGAAAATGCATTTTTATTTTTGCACATTAATTTATTCCAAACGCCACTGCATCCTATGCAGCTAGGAGACTGAAGCCGGTGCCATATATCCAATTAGAAGAGCAAAGCCAATCTGCTTTGAGTGTCTGGTTGTATAAGTGATTAAAAGTTCATGAGAAATTCAGCAGTCACATTTGTTTGTTTGTGGTTTTGTGTGTCAAATTCTGAAAAACAAACAGTGCCGCCGAAACTGTGATCTGTTCAATGGATAAATGACAAAGAAGAAATGGGGCTAATCTAATAAATTATTTGTTCACTGCATATAATTCACCCTCTTCTGCCGTGTCCTCAAGCAAATATCCCATTGCTTTCAGTCCACGGAACAGCTGTTGAACTGCCTCCTGGCTGTTTGCAGGAAGTTTGCTTCAATGAGGAGCAAGAATTAAGGACAAATTTCAAAACAAGAGGGAAAGAAAGTAAGTACTCTGCACTTTAAAGACTCCTGGACTCATTTTAATAAACCACAATAAATCATTTTTTCTTTACACGGTGAATCTTCAATTTATGAAGTACCCCATTTACGATTATTATTAAAATAGACTTTGTGGCTTTTAATTGGTTTCCTTATCAGCCCCTGAAAAGCAGTTTTTAATAAACTGGGAATGGACTAACTCATTCTGCTCATTTCATATCCATGTTTTTCAGACTAGAACTTAGATCTAATTTGGCTAATTTTGGCTTAGGCAGGAATGAGGGAGACAGAAGAGGGGGAAAATGAACGCAGAACATAACAATAAGCTAAAAGAAAGGGATTCTTACCAAAACCACAACCCGCCTGCAAAGGAGACAAAACTGTACCAACTTCTGTGGAGATATTCAAAACCCACCTGGATGCCTATCTGTGCAACCTGCTCTAGGTGATCCTGCTCTGGCAGGGGGTGTGGACTAGATGATCTCCAGAGGTCCCTGCCAACCCCTATAGATCTGTGAATCTGTGAGAGGTCCCTTCCAACCCCTTTTATTCTGTGCTTCTTCATCCATTTTTCGTGGACATTTGGGATTGTGGTTGATTTCCTAGAAGATGCAAGACCATAAGCAGAGCTGGAGGTTTGCAGGCAGCTCCTTATCTTTGCTGGGGCGTGTGGAGAAACGCAGATGTAACCTGGCTGAGAAGGAACAACAGAGGCAGGAGAGATGCTCGGATTAGCTCAATCTCCACCATCCTCTGCCTGCTTTGTGCCAGCTGCGGTGATGCATCTGCCCTGTGACATGCTGGAGAGGGAACCACAACCATTCACGCAGGCTGGGGTGCTTTGAGGCAGGGATGGCGCTTTGCTCCTTGCATCTGTGTCACTTCACATTCACCTCCTCTCCCACCCGCAATCTGCTGTGTCAGCAAGGAGGTAGATGCAGCTCTTCATTGGTTTTCTTCCCTGGCCACAAGTCATTTCTGGACACCAGGACTTCTGTACTCGCTACACTAGGTCACGTACCTTCAATCACACACCTGCTTTCAGCGTTTTGGGGGGAAAACGGTCAATAAAACCACAAGGATCCAGGCTTTGCTAAGTCTTCGCTCATGCTATTCAAGCCTGTCAGCAGGATCAGTGTCTGTGTTCACGTTCAGGCTCTATGCAATCAGCTGTATAATGGCCAATTCCTGCTTTGAAAGTCTCACTGATTGATGCATTATCTGTGCCCAAGCTGAAAGGATTTTGTTGGGAGAGGAGGTGGCAGTGGGGAGCACAGCTTGCTGAATGTAGTTTTTAAAAGCCACTCAAGAACCAGAGCACAGCAGCGAGGTCCCAGCTCCAACCACGCAGCGAGCAGGCCCTGAACGGGTTTGACATGTGGGATCTGCAACCCTGCACCCTTCGGATACCCCCTGTACTGGCCAGCCTTGATAACAAATGGCTTTAGCTACAGCAATTAGCTTTGACCTTTTCATTCACTCAAAAAAATCACATCAAAATCTAACAGATTTCTAAATACACAGGAAGGGCCACACTCACCCCCTTTCCCTTGTCTCACAGGGTTTTAAGGTGCTTAGCTGGGACTACATGGCCCTTGTTAACAAAGTTAAGGCCCTTCTTAGCACAGCTACAGGTTTACCCATTAATTTCAACTCTGTTTTAAAAGTATAGAGCAGCTTTTGCTTACCAAGGCATTAAACCAGTTGAACACCTGGATATTTCAAAAATTTGTGATGCTTCTACCTATTCCAGTAGATTTTAAATAAACACATAAAAGCCCGCAGTTATTACTAATGAGAAGGCTTTGGGTTCTATGATCTTCAATATAATTTATCATGTTGCAGGGTCATGAGCATGGGTAAGGACTCTGCAATCTAGCAGTCTTCTGGGTTTTTTGCAGGTGTTTTTTGTTTCATCATGCTTGGCTTTTCATATTTATACTTGTTTCCTTCAGCTTGGAAAATGACCCTCAGTTAGGGACATACTGTCACCTTTATTGAGAGTGTCAGCACTGGGTTCACTTTTTTAAAGAGAGTTCAATTCTTCTGAGAATTCAGCATTCTATCCTTAAGGTGGACCCGAAAAGAGAGGTGGACAGAGGGTGAAGAGGTATGAAAAACTTCCCTCTTTTTCTCAGAAGAGACCTACATCAGATTTCTACTCCATTTCTGGCCTCTTTACATTAACTAGAGGCATGAGGGTGATGCAACAGGGAACAAACACCTTTAGGAGGGACTGCCCCACAGGAAGATGTTGGAGAGATTCCCATCATGTTGGTGTTTGAGGTACAGTGGGATGGACCCACAAGACAAGTCCTGCTAGGACTCCAGCTAGCAGAGGACAGGCAATGTACTGGTGTAATTTAAAAGATACTTTCGGGCTCTGTTCCAGCAGACACCAATTAATTCTCCCAGAGCAACATAAAACCGAGACAGCACATCAGTTCCCAAATGCACCGAGGATGCTGTGCTTTACCTAAGAGCTTTACCCACTCTTTGCATTCTTTCTTGTTAACAAAATATCAAAGCCAACCAAAATATCAAAAGCAGTACAACAAATAGACATTTTATCAAGAGTAGCATAGCAAATAAATGACATCAAAATGTGTGCATTTGTAAGCCAACCATATACACTTGTTTTTGCTAGCTTGCTAGATGAAATAGCATAGGACAAGTCTAGCCAAATGAAATTTAATTTTTCCCTGACATGTAAAGCTGCCAGAGTTTAAGACAAATAATCCCACTTGCTGACATCTGACTCTTATATTTGGAATGATACATTGCAAAGAATTTATCAGACTTCATCCTGTATTTGGCTTGAGTTTCCCTTTTTCTTTTCTTTTTTTTTTTTTCTTTAAGACATAGGGCAAAACCAAACGCTGCTGAGTCTTAGTTTTAAAAAATGAAAATGTCAAGGTTGAGACTGAAGTCCACATGTATTGACAAAGAATCGCAACTTTAGGGCAAAAGAGAAATGTAAAGAAAAAATGCAGAAACAACATCCTGAAGCAGAAACACCTAACACTTTTCCCCTAAAGCACTACCCCCAAAAAGATCTGGGCTTTTTTTACAGCAGAAAGCCCTGCATTGGCTACACGTGAATTTCATTATAATCCATTTATGTTATCAGCTGAAATTGCATCACCCCTGTGGAATGCATAGCTCCGGGATTAGAAACGGCTTCAATTGTGTGTTCCCTATAGGACAGACATTCTAGTAAGTATTAATGAGAAAAATTATTTGGTGACCTCCATCTAGTTTTCACTGGCATGTATTTGATGTACTTGTACCACAGAAACAGATCACTGCTAAAGAACTGAACAGCCAAGGGATCTGGTTATCATCTCGTATTTGGGGTAACTTCCCTGAACAAGGTTTTAACACGTTGCTGAAGCAGTAACGCGGAATACATACCGCATCACCCACACTGCACTAAAACATACAGCCTGACAAACCATCCACTGCCAGGATTTCTCTGCTTTAGTAAAAAGCTCCCTGTCAGCATCATGAAAAGAAGGAAACTGGTTCATCCAGATGAAACCTGTGATTCCACCCACCACCACAAACATCCTCTCCCTAACTTGCCAACAAATGTTACTAGTGTCACAACAGATTAATTTGAGTTTAAATGTCACGGGCGACATTTCTCACGCTGCTGCATCCCTCTGCTCACACTGATTATGTTTTTTCTACTTGCTCACTTTGAAAGGTATTAGAGCACAAGCTTTATTACGGCTCCCTAGAAACTGTGCTTGAAGTACCAAGGTTAATTCAAAGTTTTCAGACTTCTTTGAAAGATTATCCATGGCAGATGGAACAAGGCATTGCTAAATGGTGATTTCTCCCTATGAGTAATCCACTGTCTGAAGTTTTGACCTCTGCAAAAATCCTCATGTTTAGCAGGTGTGTTACATATGTGTGGAAGAACGTGGACTGGACTCATGACTATGCTACTGTAAACAAAACCAAATATTAACCCCATGGCTGTATTAATGATCTGTTTTAAGGTAACACCTGCTCCTTAACAGGCGCAGCTTCTCCCTGCCAGAGGAGGGTCGTGATTTCAGCTGGCGTGGTGGGTAAAGCTCACTCAGCCCAGTGCACCTTGAAGCCAAATGACTTAAAGTCATTTGCTGGACTCACATTTCCAACTCTATGAGTGGGCTTGTGCCTCCTCCCAAAGCAACCGTGCCACGTATACGAACATGCAACAAATGGGCCTTAGGACCAGGCATGTGACATATTTCAGTAAGTGACTCGAAAAGAAGGCTTAAAGATAAATTATAGCGAGCATCTACTGGGAAATAGTGACTATGTTACACTGTACTGCTTGCCCCTCACCTCTCAGTCTATCATCCTACAGGACTGTGATCAGTTCTTCCAATTTTGGCAATATTTTTGGTTGGTTTTGTTGTTTACCTTGTGGAGATAAAGTTGTTTGAGTTTTGTTTTCTAATTTCCTGCACGTGGTTCTTCAACTGGCCAAATTCTGTCTTCTTCGAGAATTTGAAAACATCCTTAACTTTCCAGTGTCCTTTGGTATTTACCAGTGCCACACTAGTGACTCCAGTATCAAGAGAAAGAAAAGGAACATGTAGGAAACAAAGCTGTCAAACCCTAGGAATTGGAAACTTTGATTATTCATCACAGGCCAAAAAGCTTCCCATCGCCACCCCCACAAAGACATGTGCCACACACACAAGCAAAAAGAGTAGTGAAATCCAGTGGGGATGACATCTTTAACTCGCAGTAGCTAGCCCATCTGAGTCCAGCTAGCCCACATCAAAGCCCGTGACTGCTTCTGGTTGCTGGGCTGTCAGGAATGCACCTTCTGCAGGCTGATCCCCGTGAGTTGCAGTCGGATCCCAGCCTGAGCTGTGGGTACACCCAGGATTTTGCAGATTCCTTCCGATTAACATCACTCAAGCGCACCTCTCACTCCCAGCCGTGCTGTTAAATTCTTATCTAGGCTCTCATCACCTCATGTCTCAATTACTGCAACATCCTTTTCCTGGCTGCTGACAAACTCGGTAGTGCCCTGATGGTGTATTGATCCAAAATGCTGCTGCAGAGATCACTGCCTAGCCTCACACTTGGCTTGCTTTCTGCTCATCTTCCTAGTTCCTTTTCCCTGTCATATCAAACAATCAACCAGCCTTCACTTTCAAGGACTCTTCCACCTTATTGCTCATTTTGTTCAGCATCAGAAGGTCAACTTGCACACCTGAATAGTCCACGGACCTTTCTTCCACTCATCACTTGCCAACTTTGAATTAGGTGTCTTTGCAGGTCTCTTGAGACTCTTCACCACATTTGTGAGAAAGTCTCTGTAAAACTGTAATACTACTTTGTTGCAGCCTCTCAACCTTTCTTCAGAAGTGCCTTCTGGCCAAAAAATGTCTTGCCAACAGTTACGCTGCAGGTGGGTTCAAGTGGCTCTCCGTGACATCCTGTTGTTAAGGCTAATTTTACAAGGAAGGAGATGCCATAGCATGAGAAAATTTCTAGAAAGATTACATGACGTCTCTTCCCAAAGCAACCAGGAACAGGTTGAGGTATGCCAACCCCCAACACTTAGTTTCAAAATAGAGCTATTTTGAGCAGTTGCCAACTTTTCATTCTCTGATTGTGCAGCATCTACCAGTATCTTTTCCTCGTCTATGCCTGAGATCCTACAACACCAAAGCAGACAACCTCTAACAGGTCTCTGATGAGTTGTCATACAAGAAAGTGATAGAAAAATTAATCATCCATGGATGAGTGAAGCATGATGTCATAGATGAAAAATGGGCAAGCGACAGGGAAAAGAAAAAAAAATAAAATGACGTTTAATTGCTAGCTTCCATCTTAGAAAAAAAATGCACCAATTAACTTTTTTGGTTTTTGATATTTCCTTCTGTTTTATGACATTCCATAAATATATGACAGAACAGGAACACATATGTGGGGTGAGGACTAGAAGGTAATGAAAACTGCAGATACATATTCATCATCCGAGAGGTTTGTGATAAACTTTATAGAGACCTAAACTTAGGTAACATAATAAAAAAAGAAGTCAAGGCTTGTCATTTCCAAGCGATACGTACTGGAGGACACGTTGCATGGCTCAGCATTAAGTGGGTCAGCTCTCAGACCAAAGAAAACAGTTGTTGTCCTCTACTTGGCCCTCATGAGAGCATGTCTTGGATGATGTATCCAGCATTGTGATTCTCAGGGCGAGAAAGATACTGGAAAACTCTAGTGAGTCCGGTGGAGAGCAGCTATGACAGTAGGAACTGGAGCACATGCTACATGAGGAGAAGTTAAAGGAGCTGGGTCAGAGCAAGGGTGAAGCCAGACCCTTCTTGGTGCACGCAGTGAAGTGCAGCGAAAGGATAAAGCCACCAATTATGAGTTGTATCAAAGGAAAATCTAGCAGGACACAGAAAATTGTCTCTGTGATGAGAGTGATGCAGCACTGGTGCAAGGGCCCAGAAAGGCTGTGGCACCACCTTCCTTTGAGTTTCACAGTTAAATGGGACACAGCCCTGAGCGACCTAAACTAACTTAAGAGGCTGGCCCTGCTTTGAGCGAGGCATTGGACTAGAAATTCAAGAGGTCCCTTCCCATATCAGTTATTCCATGGGTCTTTGAGATCTCTGTACTGGTTTGGATAGGTCAAACCTGTCATTCAACCTCTGTCATGCAAAGTTAAGATGAAAAGATTAAAAATGCTTTAGATAGATATGTCTAGATGGTCCAACTGTTATGTGTCCAACTACGTCAAATTCTGGGCTTGCCAGTGCAAGAGAGAAGTGGACTTACTGGATTGAGTCCAGAGAAGGGCCATAAAGATGATGAAGGAACTGGAGTATCTAGCTTGTGAGAAGAGGCTGAGAGAGCTGAGACTGTTCAGCCTGGAGAAGAGAAGGCTCAGGGAGATCTTATCTATCTGGATAAATAATTGAGGCAGGTAAAGAAGTCAGACTTCTCAGTGGCACCCAGGAACATGAAAAGAGGCAATTAGCACACACTGAAGTAAGACAAAAAAAAACATTTTTTACTGTATAAATGGTCACACACTGGCACACATTGTCCAGAGAGATTATACAGTCTCCATCCTTGGAGATACTCAAAACTTGTTTGGACACAGCCCCGAGCAACCTGCATTGAGTAGGGGCATTGGATTAGATGATCTCCAAAGGTGCATCCAGCTTCCACCCTTCTGTGATTCAGTGATTTTGTGATTCTGCATGTTTTAAAGAATTAGACTGTGAAGAATATATAATTCCAAAAAGTCTTGAAACAGGAATATATAAAGCCTCACACTTCCAGGGTTTACAATGAAATCTAACAGGAAATCTCTTAGTTTCTTTATGACTTGGTTCATCCTTTTTCTCAGCCGCTTTTACAGTCAGGACAGAACTCAAGGACACACAAATTATGTGTCAGTTCCTGTGATTCTACAAAAATCCCTGCTTTTTCCCTCTCCAGATAGTTGTGTAAGGTTCAGCCTGGGCAGGCAGACACCTGGGATCCAAAGCGATAATCCCACCAGAAGGATTCCCAAAGATGTGGACAATATAATAACTAAGAATTTTTCATCATCCATTTGCAGTCATGCAACTTTCTGCCTCTCCCATCCCTGTCACAGCAACTGCTCACACGGAAAAACAGCATTCAGAGAAGAAGCTAAGTTCAAATAAATATATAGCTGAGAATTCAAGGTCAGAGCAGTGTACTCAGCCATGTCTCCATCCTCTCCTATGAAGCACTTCACGCAGCAGAAAAGAAAAAACAACAAACCCACAACGAAACAGCAAGATTGCACATGCCTGAGTTAGTAGATGATGATAGGAAATGCCATCTTATCTTCTGCTTTACAGCAACACACCTTACAAATTGCCTGGCAGATATTCACTCATTCACTCTCTCTGTAAATAACCATTCAGTAAAATCTGATGGGACTGTGCAAGTCACCAGAGCCTCGCTGGGATTTTCCACGCACAACAGCCAGGTTGGAAAACTGGCGAGTCTCAAGGGCAAACTGCACGCAAAGGGGGCGGGAAAGGCTGGTGGGTCCTCCTAAAACTCTGCTCAAGTACAATTTGTTTGCTTGCTTGACAAGTGTGCTTTGCTATTATTATTACATCCCCTCAGGTGACTGTGTCGCTGACACGGAAACCAGCTCTGCATCGCCTGGACCGCTGTGCGGTAGAACAGGTCAGGACTGCACCGAAGGAGGGATGTGCTGCTCTGCTCGTAAAACCTTGGCTCTGCTCCAGACCTGCAAGAGCTCCTCACCCAATCTCTGGGAATGCAGATGCCCCAGAGACTGCAACAGAAACCTCAGGTTTTTGGGTTGGTTTTTTTTTTGCTGGCTTTCATACAGAGAAATCACTTGTCCTAAAGCCCAGAACCTGGGGCAATCTCTGGTGTACTGGGTTGTATTAGGGAACGCATTAATTACAGCAATAATGCAACTAATATGGCTTAGAGAAGCGACTCTCAAATGGTGCTGATGATTTCCTGCTCTTCTTTTGTATGCTGCCTAAACAGGCGGTTGATTAGAAATCAGCAGAAATTTAGGTATTTATGCATTTAATTTTTGTTAAGTGGCCATTTACATGTCTGCAATTTTTTTCTCTCTTGCACGGATCAGCTTTCTCTACCTGGAAAAGGGGATAAGGTAATCCAACACATGCAATTTTCTGTGTTTACTGAAGCTATTCAGGTTTGTCACAAGTTTATGTATTTTCTAATTATGAAATTGGGAAAAGACCTCTCATGATAGCATAGAAAAGCAACTGGATGTCTAAAGTTTGCCCGCCGCTTTTTTTAAAATGGTAATAGAGTTGTTGCCTCTTTCTTAAATCACTGTTCTGCGCTGCTGACCCAGAGGTGACACCTACTGCCTTTCCTGCCCGCAGATCTCACCTTCGAGAAACAATTTTTTTGTCAAGTTTTTTCTCACTTTTCCCCTCTCATCTGCTTTTCTACGTAGCCAGAGGAAGAGGCAGAGGACAGTTACTACGGTTATAGCGGTGAGAAAGCAATTGTGCCTGTAGTCACCGCAGACAAACATCAAGCCCCACCGCCGGAGACGAAACAGGACTTCACCCTGGAAAATTAAGCATCGCCATCATGATCTCTTCTGCTTCCCCGTCTGAGGCATGGACTTGGAAGGCACGCACTTGACACAATGTTTCTTGGTGGTTGAAAGGGTAAGAAGTGACAAGAAACTACAGGAGTTTGGAATTAATGTCCATGCAGTGCAAGGGTGTGAGGAGATGCTAAGAATGAGAAAAAGAGCAATTCAGACTCTCAGGAAAGGAGAACTCCCCCAGCAGAACAATATATTTCTTAACCACTGACATCCATTGACCTCCTTCTTTTTAGCCTATAAATCTTGCCAACTGCCCTGACCCACTGAGACCTTTGGTGGAAATACAGTAATTTAATTCAGACGTAATCCATTCTTTAATGATAGAGCAGGCAGGAAAAGCTTACATGGAGTTAGTTGCCTGTACATGTAATTAGTAGATCAGAAGAATAAAACAATTAATTTCTCTCTGACCAGTTCGAGGAGATAAATGTTTATTTAATCCAAATTAAAATGTTCCCTTTTTTATTATTTTGTTCCTTCCTCTAGCCCAAACACTGGCATATGATTAGGGCTGGGCAAGAGGCAGCATTCATATCCCACAAAAGCCTGCTAATTAGAAGAGAGCCAAAGGGATCTGCAGGGGGGGTGAAATTAGCTATTTGTTAAAGATTTCTGTGGAAAAGCTTTTGTTGAAGTCTGCAACCTGCCACTTGCCATCACGCATCTCAGGTGAGTAGCGAGCATGGAAGGACAAATTAGCCCGAGTTCCCAGGACAGGCATTTACTCACAGGTTGTGACCAGAAATTCCATCCTGGATTAGACAGATCTTTCCACAATGGAAATTTCACAACAGCTGCTATTTTTTTCCATCTCCTTTTCCTTTCCTCTGAGGAAAACATCTGTTTCTAAGAAATTGAGAGGTGAATGCAGCTCCCATCTGGTCAAGAGGACTGGGCAGCTGTGGATATGCTGTGTAGTAGGAGACCATCCCCCTCGCCAGTCAGTGCTGTATGGGGATGCAGGAGGAGAGAAATTCCTCCAAGAACCTTGTAAATACATGTCAAAACTGATGGCAATGAGAATTTTCTCTGGAAAGAAACCCATCCCTCACACTGACCATCTCTAAAAGTCACCTCTAAATGTTAAGAGATAAAACAATGCCTTTGGAAGTTACAATCTCTTCACCTCACATGAATCTTGAATTTGTTCTTAGTCCAGGAAAAAAAACAGGAACGATTGCAAAAAGCCTTTCACATCAGGAATTAAAGAATTATGTCATGAATTCATGCCACACATTCCAGGGATTCTGGAACTGGCGTGAATGGCAGGAAAGCAAGGAGAGAGGTGATGATTTTAAAGACAGAACATTGTTTAAAGAAAAAAAAAAAAGTAGCACAAAGCACATCTGAAGGCAAAAAGGCTTAGCCAGTGCTGCACATGGAAAGCCACACTGCAAGTGAAATGCAAAGAAATATCTTCTACCCATCTTGGGCAGCAGTTGACAGGTAAGATTTTCTATAAAAGGGATGACAACATTGACCTTTAGAAAATTATCACCAGATAGCAGAGAAAAGCTTCCCTCTGTTTATCCTTGGGGGATGAGGAGCTGCACACAGACAGGATGCCAAAACAAGACAAAAACCATTTTGGTATTTTTGAGTGTGCTGGGGAGCTACATGCACCCTGAGACAATCAGCTTTGAAATAAAGCTCTAAGAACACAGAAATAACACGCTCATGAAAACGTCCTGATTATTACAAACACCAGCACTCTGGGCGGAACCCTGCCTACAGAAAGGGCTCCATTAATTCCTGTTAATGGAGTTGCCTCTCTCCAAAGGTGATTTTCAGGCAGACTGAAAAATTAAAAGGGAGATTTGTCCCCTGACACCAGAAACCTTTGCTGCCTGCTTGCGCAGAAACCAGGAAAGGAGTGTCCTAAAATTACACCCCAAGGCAACCTCTTTTAACAATAGGCAGGCAGGAATATGGATTTCAGGAGAAATTATATTAATTACTTGTACAGATTCTACTTTACAGATGAATTAACAATTTTCTGTTATGCTATCTGTAGCTCTAGCAATCCTCATGGACATTAAAACTCAGACTCTGAAGCAACATCAGCCAAGCATCCCACATCAGCAGAGAAGGTTGAAGTCTCAATTCAGGCAGGCATGGCAGAGAGGACTCTTGACATGTGGCTACCTGACTACTGCAAGGAAAGAAGTTCTTAAAAGCATTCCCATTTACCTGTTTTATCCCTTTTCTTTGTAGGCATCTTCTAAAGAGTAAGAACTCCTTTTTCTTTTTTTCTCCTTTTGCTGAGAGGCTTGTCTAAACCTGCCCTTTACAGAAGCATGGCAGAAGCTAGTTGCTATGTGCACTGGTACCAATGACCTCTTGTGAAAGCAGATTATCTTCTCCTGGTTCATAAATCTACCTGTCAACCCTACCTGGAAAGCGGACAACTCATCAGTATGGATTACTGAAACCACTTGCTGCAGAAATAAAGCTACAGCAAGATAGATTAAAAAATAAAACAAAGATTCCCCTTGGGATGTGACAATTCCTTAACCCCAACCTCAGAAAAAAATACAACCCTGAAATGGAGAAAACTGATCCCTAGAACCAGATGCTGAGAAACACAGAAAAATGGCAAAGGAGCTTCAGCAACGATGCTCGATCCAATCTGGTTCAGAGCACAGGTTTACTTTATGGCTCATATTTATCACAGTCAACAATGCTGAAACTGTACATTTCAAGGTTGCATCTATATTTCAATTTACAAATCCCTATGGTTAGAGGTTTTAAAATTCCACCATAAAATCCTGGTCAATGTGACCACAGAACAAGGGCACTTTTCTTCTTTAATGTAATAATGAAATATTTTGCTTATGACATTGGTGACTTAGAAGTAGGTTCAAAATAAGAACCTCAGAAAGAAGAAAAACCACCCAACAAACCCCACAAACGTGGTTACTAACGTCATATTCAAAACTGCTTGCCCATTTGTTTGTTAGGAAAAAACAACTTTGATCCATGGTATGATGTGGTGACCGGCAACAGAGGTGGTTTACTTCAGGTCAGAAGCATATTTAATTTAGCAATTCAGGGGTTTTTTTGGGTTCCAGCGCAGTAAGTTTTCACATGACAGCTCACATTACAGCACATAGTTATGCTGTCCTCTAATGGCAAAATTCATCTGGTCCTGCCTGGCTAGAAGGCCAACAGCCAATTAAAGACCCAACTTTTTAGGCAGGATGTGAGATTTATGAAGGCAAATGTTGGTCCAGATGTGTGATCTGGGCATGTCTAGCTGGACCTGCCTGTCCACCCAAAGCAGGCAGGCAGAGAAGCTCAGCTTATGAGTGATTTTTGAAGTCACTAGAAAGACTCCAAGTCTCCCTCTATGCTCAAGTTGACATTTCCCCAGCAGTACATCCAAAGACACATAAAAATGAATTTCCGTGTATTAATTAACCAAGAATGGTTATATATATAGCTCCAAGGCAGTATGTGCTAAGTCAGAACAAGTCCATCGCCTTCCATAGGCTGGTTAGCTCACCCGAGCCAACATCACAGCCTGTAACATTACAGACAATCTTGAATTTCCTGACCTTTTCAGTCAGTGTGATAATGTTAACATAAACTTAAAGGAACTGTCATTTCTCTTTCTGAAAACACTTTTTCTCCTCGGACTGCAGGATCCTGAATCACAGGGAAAAGAAGGCAGATTTCCCAATTGCCTATAAGAAAATGACACCTGAGGCCAGCCTGATCTATGCAGGGACATCTCCTATTATATCCAAAGGGAAGTATTTTATTCTGAGGGACAATAAATTATGAGTTTATCTTAATAAAGCTAAAACATTGCTTTTTACCTATATTTAAACTTAAAAGGCTTGAAAAAGGTTTGGGTTTTAAATAGAAATAACGTTTAGACTGTCTTACACATTTATGGTGGCATTGCGTGTGACTCGTAAGGAGCTCCCTAACACCAACAAAGTCATGCCTGGGTTAAGTCTGCTTGGTGGACTCCAGAACTGGAGTACCCGGGGGATTAAACCACATGTAAGGGAAGACATATCAAAATGACGACCTGAATACCACAACCAAATGCTGCTGAGCTCCACTAACTCCCGAATGACAGTATTATATGAATGGTGATCATGCAAAGAGCTGGGACATAAAAAAACCTCATCAGGGAAAGCCAGGGTGAGAATCAGATGTGCACTGGCTGCTGTGGTCCCAGCCTAAAGTATGTTCTCGCCCCACAGTAGAGAAAAGCCAAAGCATTTTGCTGTTTCATTGAGGAATCAACTATCCCAAACTTTCATTTATTGTGGAACAATGGGATCATACCATGCCCTACAGACATGTGTTGGCTGAAACACATTCAGTGATTGTAGCTGTTTGCCACTGTAACAACGTAAGTGCCACCTTGTAGGTTGTTTTCTTTAAAGAAAATAAATTTAATTGAAACATCTCGTTTAGTATAATTTCATTACCTTTGTTTTATCCCATTTTTAAGCACTTGACCTTAAATTCAGATCAACCCCAAAATAAAAGGCCTCTGGCAGAGATGCTTGTACTGCATTTCACACAAAAGAAGGAACATATAAGCCAACAATGGCAAAGCAGAGCTCAACAGGACGTCCTCGCTTTGAAATTTCATTCCTAATGCACAGTGACGCTCCTTTATCTACAGTCATCTTTTTTAAGGGATCCAGTCTTAAAAAAGCCCTCCTCTTACAAGCAGCCTGACAAGTTCATTGGAAAACCCCGTGAATATAAAGATACGAGCAGAGGTTGGAGGACGGGGCGTTTATACATTACGAGCTCGGTCTATAAGCACAGCAGTACACATCTGATATATCTTAACTCCTACGACAGTACTGGCAAAGTAACACACCAGCACACCTCACATCCAGAATTTCTACCGCAGGGTCCAACCCCATACAGCTTAACGACAAGAACAGGGCATCCTGTGAATCAAGGCACACCACCACGGCAGCATGGCTATCAGGGATCAGCTCCCCATGGGAGCATTGAGCATCCTACCTGAGATCCACACAGCTGGGGATTAAGACCAGTGAGCAATGCATTAAAACCAGCACTACCGGCCCCGACAGCTAAACCTACTATGTCCTGCCTAAAAGCCTTCATGGCTGCCTGAGCCCATTTGAAATAAAAGAAGTAAGCATAACAACCACTTTTTCCTTTACAAGGGAAACCAAGTAATCTCTCCAGGTCAATTCTGAACGACAGAGAACAATCTCATTTTACCCGAACGCGAGCAGCACCTCCAGACTCCCCTACGGTTCTCTCCCCATTACTTACATCATATAAAAAGGGTAATTTAACTGAAGGAGTTTATATTTGGGGCTTTTTTTCAGCACTGTTTCCAGAAAATAGCAGATGTTGGTTAATGATCTTTAGAAGTTAGATCATAAACCACCCTCATTTCGAACACTGCAATTGGAGTGATTATTTGTATATCATTAAGCAACATCCTTAGAGCAAGCTCAGTATATTTCCTTATTGTTTCATTTAAAAACAAAAATACCAGATAACTTTTTATTTTATATTTTTAAATTTACAGGGTATCATCAAGGTTCTTACCTTCACTTTGTTCTCTCTTCTCAGCAATGCACTATATAAACATGATGTCATGACAAAGCACGACATTCCTCCAGCTTCCCAACACACGGACACAAAGCAGATGACATTTGTCTGCACCGAGACACCGGATGAGCATTAAAACTGAACCTTATGAGTTTTCTTCTTCACAGAGTTACACAGCACACAGGTTCCCCACGAGGGGAATGATCTATTTTCAACTCCAGAAATAGAATCAGATTGTTTATTTTCAGGTGAAGATAGATGGGTTTGACTTAGACTAGTGTGGGTGTACCTTAGTTCACATACATTTAGTAATTTGGTAACTGTCTGTATTTTCAAACACATGTAATGTGTGTAACTATATATGTAACCTGTATATATACATATATATATATATGGAATCTTCCATGTCTTTATATATATGTATATATATGCATGCTTATCTACCTGTATATGCCCGCCCATGCAAAGATATCTGTAATTGCTTACATATATAATAACATGTGTTAAATACTATATGTAAAACAAGGATATATATAAAGTAGTTCTATCTCATGACATGAATTCAGGTTCAGTTTTACCTAAATATCTACTGGAAATATTACCTAGGCCTCTGATTCACTAGAACCACACTGAAAAATAGTATTCATTACACAATATATGCTGAGAAATGCCTAGGTATGTGACAGATAAATGAGTTTCACTTGAACACATGTAGCATATGAAATAAATTAATTCAATAAACACTGTGGTTCACATCCTGCAAAAGCATATGCGAGTCCCAGTGAGTTCAGTTGCAATAACTAAAATTATTCATGGGCAAAAAGTGTTTACAGATCAAGGCTATATATGTGATTTGGTTGTTACATTATGCTAATTTTGGATCTATTTCACCATAAAATCTGACAAGGCAGAGTCATTTATGAGACATAAATATAGGGAATCGAGTTATAGAGTCCTCTACATACGTAACAAGATCAATTAGTAATTAACATTCAGAGACAAGGTATGTTGCCATCAAGAAATTAATTAAAGGCATCTATTGACAATGCTGGCCATGGGGTGGGATCGTTTCTGTTGGCTCCATATGGGCCACCATGATATAGACACAGCACCCCAGAACAGCCATGCCCTGGCTACAACCTAGACACTGCAGGTACTGCAAAGGGGACACTCCCCTTTCCCTTGTTCCCATCACTGCTACGGGAAGTTACTATAGCGGGAGCAAGGGAAACTGATGCATCACGTTGGCCTGATTAAAGGAAGATACTGTCTCATGCCCTGGCTGCTACTGTAATTCAGGTAGAGAGTTACCTTTCTGCCAATCAGACCCTGCCCTGATGTAATTAGCAGAGCTCCAGTGGCATTAGTGGAACCACACAGATTTACATCCATGTAAGCCCCATCTCCTACACTCAGATGCAGACGAGCAGTAACCTGGCACATTGGATGCCTAGGGTAGACCTCAATTAACTCAGATAGACTAAAGAACTGGGATTGAATTTGAGCATGCTAACTAGGCTTTCTCAGTGTCATCTTTTCTCCTTTTCGGTCTTAGAGGGGGTAATTCATCACTCATACCACATCACCATCATGGGTTTGTCTCACTGAACTGTGGACACCTCCCTCTAAGCTAGGCACTCCCCTCACTGTTAACAGTGGGAAACACTTCTAGCGTGCAATGAATCTGATTTATTTAGCATGTCTATTTAAAGCTGGGATGATTCCTGTCCTAGAAATGCCTGCTTGTCTCAGTTGACTATGCAGGGTGACTAGCTCACATGTGGGTGATGAAAGTCATCTCACCTATGTGACAGCTTCATTAGCAACAGTACTTACACTGAGCAAAATAAAACACAAGTACCAAATGTTAACTGAAAACAAATTTTGAACATACTAATATTAGCATAATGCAGATCTCAATGCAAGGTAACATTAATACTCCCCTCCTCTATGTTTTCTGGCCAGAGTTTTGGGGGTATGTTTACTGAGCAGCAGAAAATTTGCTCAGAGTCCTGCCTTCAACAGTCTTTGCTAAAGGAAAATTTTCAAAGCTAATTTTTCAAAATTAAAATTTCTGATAATCTTCCCCTCCCCGCCCCCACCCCCCCAAAAAAAGTCTGTCTGACCTCTAAGTAGTCTGAAATTAGCTCCAACTGTGAAGCATAAAAAATAACATACTTCCAACAATGTGCTTTTACTAACTGTAGTAACTCAGGAACACCAACCTATGGAAACCCCAGCCTTATCCGAATCTGGACAGTCAAGATATCGACTAAACAACACTTTGAAGTAGTGAGTGCCCCAACCTTATGAAGAAGAATTTCCTTTAAATTAGCTTCAAACAAATGACTTAAATTTACTTTGACTTTTATGCCTGAATTACGGGAAGGAAAATGAAGACACTGTGAAATAGGGGCTATTAGTGTCCCCAACCTTAAGAACCCCACTGAAGAAACCAGTGGCCTGATCTGTAGCTGACCAGGGCATTGTGGCCCCAATTTGGCTTCATTTCAGTAGATTTTGGTCTCTTAAAAGCCTTGTCCTGTATTTTCCATGCAGTTGTCTTTTATTTCCTTTCAGGGTTTGTGGCTACCGTAGAACTAATGCACTTTCCAAGGTGGATAATAAAAAATACAAAAGGAATCAGCTCTGGATGGGTCACAAAATCAATGTCTTCACCACCACCCTGCAAACATTAACATTAGAAATGTTTCTCAAGAAAGAGGTTAGGATAGACAAAGGCAATCTCAGTGGAAAATACCAATGAAATGTAAGCATAAATGCCATTAATAAATCATAGGCCCAGCACATAACTCCACATAGTAATTCCCAGAAAGACAGTCCTAATCGATAACATATACATAACTCCTCTGAATTTGCTAATTTGGTTTTGAACAGTATGGAACCACTCCCTAATTTCAACATGCTGTCCAATGACACTTTGCACTGTGTAAAGTACACAATTTGGACATGTTGACTTCTCTAATTAGTCTATAAATACTTGACTTTTACCCACTGCTTTGGTAAGTGTGATAATTGCTGGGGAAAGGCCAAAGCATTTATGGTCAATCAGATGATGAGAAAAGGAATATGGCCCTTTCAGTGAGTAAAATGTAAGGCATTCTGTGGCAAGGCAGAAGCTATTAGCAGGATCAATATTTCTCCTAGTACCTTAATAAATCATTATATCAAAGAACAGTTGCAGGATGAAGAAAACCTCATTCTACCAATGAGGATGCTTCCAAATCAGCAAATAAAACATCATTTAAATTACAAAGACTTAATTGGTGTACAAAGGCAAATGGCAAGCATAGAATACAGCCCTCTGATGCTAGGCATGTAAGCATTTTGAATCATTAGTGAAGGAAGAAAAGCAGAAAGACAAAGAAACAGCTATGCTAAGAGCTGCACAGGCATAATTTGCAAATTGTTAAATATGCATGAACCCACCACGCCGTGGCTGACTGATGACACTGTGTCTGGTGTAGATATCATAGGTGGCAGAAGCAGAAGAGCACCTGAAAAAACGGATAGCCTTTGCTATCTTTACTATTGTACTGAAATGAATCCCCTTGCTATTGTTTCTACTGAGGCTTTTTCCTCCTCTTCTCCTTGGCTAGCAAAGAAAAAGCTAAGATCTGTAAACATTAGAGTGAGAGAAGGAAGGAAATCTTTTACTGGCTAGTTTCAAGCCGGGGAACTTCCCACTGCTTACCTAATACAGCTATCATCACACAGAGCCATATATCTGTCTTGGACACATGACCAAGAAGGAAACTTTAGGTAGAGCTCACTGGAGTTCTATTCACATAAGGATTGAAGGACCACGATCATGTACACATCCTGCACAGTAGGTAATCCTCCTAGCATACATATATGGCTGTGAGAAGAAGATAAGGCATGCCAAACTACTTCATATGGTGTTGCAAACCAACACGTTGCTATGGAGCAAACTAGTGCACAGCTTGTGAGCAGCCACCACCACATTTTTCAGAAATACCAACTCATAGCACTTTTGATTTATAGTGTTACCTTTCAATCTAATAGAGGAATGATGAAACCTAGTGAGAAAAATGTCATTAGAGTAATAAATGTATGAGTCCCCATCAGGAGAAAAATTTAATTACTCTTGTAAACCAGCATTCTGCTTTATTCCTTTGTTTGAATAATCTTGATTTAGCTCTTTACTGAAGAGGTATTACAGAAAAGCAAATGCTTCTCAGTTGTTCAGTCACTACTTGAACCTTATCATAGCCTTGTAAGGTTGTTCCTAATTTATTCAGAGGCAACAATTGTTGACTTTGGGAAAGAAAGTCAACTGCTGAAGGAATTTCATTGTGGAAGTCAAAGTGGGTGCTCCTTGGTTCTCTAGTTCATATTTCATACGCTTCTAATTCCATAGAGCTGACACTTTAGAAGGTCAACTGTCACATGGCTGGAAAGCTGACATCTCAAGAAAGTAAACCATGCCTGAAGAGGAGGGGAGAAGTAGCATCCTGTCACTATGTGATAGCTCATCTCTCCACTCTAAGCTGACAGAGATCTTACCTGTCTTTCAAAATCCTCTTGAAAGACAGAGTTTTGGTCATATGGCAATTGACCTTCCAGGGTGCTGGCCATACGTGTTTCCACTATATGTCTCAATCTTTGAGTTAAATGCATACATAAAAACAAACAATGCCCAAATGTTTCATGCTCTGAACTGTATGGATGTATTTATTTTCTCAAACCCTAATTTATTCCAAAAAGTAAAGCAGATCAGTCTCTCCATAAGTTATGCCTCAAATCAGTTTGTTGGCTGATCCTTCTGTTGTAGATAACATATCAATCCTGCCTTACAGAGCATAATATGCCAACTTTGGTAGTAAGGAAACTGCTGTAGTTTATATACTTAACTGCCTATAGGCCTCCCAAGGGTTCTTCCTCTGCTCCTGGGAGATTAGGTATTCTCCCCCTCATCTCATGCCCACTAACACATATCAACATAATATCTCTGCTAACATCCCAGGACTATTTGAAAAAGCAATTGGAAATACCCTTTTTGCCTGCATCCCAAAGTATTACTTTCTGCTTGGTGTGTATCAGCTCCGTAGACTGTAAATCACTCGGGGCAGGGACTACTCTTACTTGTTTATGTCCTTAGCGGCCTAAAGGCATTATCAGCTTTATTCGTTGAATTATCAGCAGCAGAGGAGATCATTGTGAGCACGACTCAAACTTTAGCGATCGTGTCCAATGGGATCACCAAGGGGAAAGGTTGATGGAGTCCATGCGCCCTTTCAATTCTTTTATCATAAACTTCTTTTTTACTTTTTTCCCAGTGCACTAACTCTTCAAACAAATAACCAAGAGCTATTGGGATGGTAGTGCATAGATTCAACAAAGATTCAGGATTTTCTTATTCTAGTCAGCCTGAACAATTAATTAACAGGCTCCGTGTTTGTCATTAATTTTGTTGCCATAGTAGCCTCTATAAATGGTTTCTAACAAACACAGAAGATTTATCTTTCTTCCTCTAAATCGATCAGAAAATGAATGATTTCACATTCATTTTTGTTTCATTATGACAGGTAAAGCACAGTGAATCATTACAAAAGGGTCTTCTGAGAAGGATAAGGTGTCAGTTATCTTAAAAAGCCATCCTTAAAAGCAGACCCAGAGATTAAAAAGGAAGTGCCACTTCCACGCAAACAAAAAAAAGAGGTTCCAAAAGGAATCTTAAAAAAATGACAACGATTTATAAATAATAAATAGAAAAAAGTATCTAGGTTTTTTGTGATTTTTTTTTACTCCAATTAAGCATATTTTGCTTGGTTATAAATACTTCCATGCAGTTGTTTTTTTTTTCTAAGTTCATAGCTGCTGACAGACCAAGGAGGAAAAACATCGAGAGAGAATTTCCTAAAGAACCAAGTTAAAATGAATTAGTCAAAACAGAGAAATTTTTCATCCACTTTAGATCGTTTGGGTTGTAAAAAGAACAGCAGCCCATGAGGGAGAAGGAAATAAGAGATACATGTCTACAAACCAAATGCAGAGTAAGTTCTGGTCATCATCATGTGCTAAGGGTTTGGACTTGTTTAGAGAAGTACAGGCTGCAACCTGCAAATTGGATCAATATGTTTCTTGCCTGATAAATTCCAGGAGGGAGATAACGGGTCCATTATTGGAAAAGATTGTTGTTGCCTTTCTTCTAGAGGACAAGGTGACAGATTCTCTTAAAGCAGTAACTGCTCTTTGCTTCTTCACAAAACCATACTTTGAAAATGAGAGTCATTTCAAAGCTTGTCCAATCTATAATCTGTCTCAGTTGGAGTGGGGAGCAGGGAAGAGTTAGAGCATGGCAACCTAGCCAAATTACTCTGACTTCCTTGATTAAGAAGCTAGTAATAAGCTCAGGTACAAAATGCTCTAGTCACATGGGTCAATTCTTTCCACCAAGAAAAACAAATCAAACATGAAGGCAATGGGACCTTCACCATATTAGTAATTTTCTACAGCCAAACCTGAATGCCCTACAATATTTTCCTACACTATTGCTATCCAAAGCATTAGATTTAGCTACAAACCATAGTACATTTAAATCCTACTGAGAGCAAATCAGTTTTTCAAGAGGTGAGGTAAAGTTTTTGGCCATTTCCCACACTGCCCAAGGAATATGATCACCAAAGTGCTGGGGAGATCAGAATCACAGAATCACTAGGTTGGAAAAAACCTTTGAGATCATCGAGTCCAACCGTACCTGTCCCCTACTAAACCATAACCCTAAGCACCTCATCTAACAGTATTTTAATAATGTGTAATTCCACATCCAGGAATGGTGACCCAACCACCTCCCTGGGCAGCCTGTTCCAATGCCCAATAACCCTTTTGGTGAAGAACTGTTTCCTAATGTCTAACCTGAACCTGCCCTGGTGCAGCGTCAGGCCATAATGCAACCATGAACAGAATGGCATCAAGAACATGCAAAATTCCACAATATTTTGTAAAAATATTTCCAGTCATTTGGAAATGTTTGGAATGTTTACACAGTCACTTTTTTAATTGTTAAATTTCAGGCTGATGGGACAGTT
Source organism: Zapornia atra (assembly GCA_013400835.1). Lineage (NCBI taxonomy): Eukaryota > Metazoa > Chordata > Aves > Gruiformes > Rallidae > Zapornia > Zapornia atra. The sequence continues at coordinate 243,130 of VZTU01017481.1, read as the reverse complement.
TCTCTCCTGGGACAGAGGTTTATAAGCTACTAAACTGTGGAGATAAAACATGTAGAAAAAAAAAGGACTGAGGAATAAGGATTTGCTCCTGTGATAACAGCTCTGCAGCGAGGGATACATACCCCTAGATGTTGGTGAGTAGACCAGGGTCTTGCTCCTGACACATTCCCCCTTCCATCACATTTCCTCAGCTGTCTCAGTTCAAACATTTGCCTGGCCATGTCCAAAATCATAAAGGGGTCATTAAAGAAAAAGAAAAAAAATCAATTTTGAAATTGGTTCTTTTAACATGAAACATTTCTGAGATCCAATTTAGAAAGAATCTGCTGAGCCACAAAACGAAGCCGAAGGGAGAGTAACCTCTGGTGATGAGTGTGGAAAAAAGAGCTTGAAGGCAGCATGCTCCGAGATCAGATCTGTATAATACAGTATCGAAATAATATATAAATACAGCCTAAGAGCAAAGAGCAGGTATTAGTTTTGTTCTCTCTGGTTACTTTCAAGGGAACCTCTGGCCATCCCTATTACACCTTTACTGGCAGAGCTGGGGCAGTAGCAAATTTGAGCCCACTTTCAAGCCAGCATAAAAGTTGGAGAGAAGTCACAAGAGGTAATTTCATTACTAGAAGTTTAATGAAAACCAGCAGCTGGAAGGCGAAGCAGCACACAAATCAGTGCTTAGGGAGAAAAAGGAAGTCAGGCAGAGGGACCAGCATAAAGTCTGCCTGGGAAAAGCCAATGGGCAGGTGTGAGTAGATCTGCTGGCTGCCATGGATGTACCTCCTCAGGAGGGGTTGCTCCTTGCCTGCAGGGACATGACAGGGAGCTGGGAAACCAAGGTGGGTTTAGGCAAGAGGAGACATGAATCTGTTAAAAGAGGCTTCTCCACTGCTCACAGAGCAATTTGTTTCCGGGGATCTGTTGTGCTTTAAGTGTTGGGCAAAGCCTATCTCACCACGTGCCTGTGTGGTCTAGGTGTTGACACCAGGCTGCTGGGCCTGCACTGAGCAAATTCAGTATTCTTCTGCTCGTGGTCAGAGGCAACTGGAAACCACATAAACATACTAGCAGTGACATGGACAAGTTAACTGCACTGAGTCAGAGCTAATAAACACTGCCAATCACGGGAATTTATTAGCTTGTATTCAGCATCATGTTATCTGTGCTACACACAGCTTCTGGTTGGCTTGGAAGATACTCAGAGGAGGTCCTATCTACAAGTAGAATTCTGTGTAGGTGTAAACCCTTACCCAAACATCTGTGGACTCCCACCGAGCACCTGAATCTGGTGAAGTATAAACTAAACATTTTAATTTTCCTAGGAAATTTTGGCAGGAGGGAGTACAGGAGAACTAAGAGACTGAGGAATGGACTCTGGACCAAGGCCATAGGCTGCTGAGTTACAGTTGAGCATAAGCTTGGGAGTGCCAGGCAATAAGCCTGTAGCCTGAGCATATGGCTGGAGGGCCTGGGATTGCAGAGCAGAGTCTAGGTTTGATCTAGGCTCCATAGACTTAGGTACCTCATGCATTCAGTGCCAAGACTGTCAGCAGTCCAGTTAATGGTCAGCACGTGTGGTGAAACCTCTTCATACAAGCAAACAAACTGCTGCCACAAAGGACCCCCACATAGACTGGGTTTTTTTTTTATTATTACTTCAAGACCTTAAAACAGTGTGTTGCATTTGGCTACCAAACACTGACTTTTTTTCTGAAAGCCTGTCCTAGAGCACTGCAAGCAGCTTTCTGGCTGTATGGCTCCTGACAGAAACTTCCCAAATGAAATCACAACTCACTTGAACCTACAGAAGGAGCTATGGAGCTGGGAAAATCAAAGATGAATTAATGGAGGAAGGATAGTGGGCCTGACCATTATAAAATCTGGAGGCAATGGTCTCTAGCATTGCAGGGGTATGCTCTTAGGGGGATTATAGAATGACCAGAGGCTCACCACTCTCCATGCTCCAAAACAAGAGGACAACCAACTCTCTCTGTATATCTACACTTCACTGAGAGCAGACAGTGCATTTGATTGATTTCACTTATACATGACTGACATGAGAACCTGCCGGCAAGGGGTCTGCAGAACTTTGACCAGGATTTGGAGAGATTGATGAATAACTCACACACAAACACACACACAAAAAAAAAGAATATTTGACTTGGTTGCAGAAGATGCTGTGTCCTTAACCTGTTACTCTGTCATCATCTCCTTTCCCTTCTCCTCTTGTTTCTTTGCAACCCCAGACAGTAAAAAGGCTGCATGAAGAGAGAAAAATAAAATATAAGGACACTTAGGAGGTTTTCATGGAGTGAAAGAAACACGGAACATTGTGATTAACTACATAAGTGAATTGGTGGCCTTCAAACATGAAAAGAACAGCATTGTGGAGAAATTAAGGATCCTCTAAGCAACCCACATGTTGTCACTCAACTTTATGAACAAGGTGCCATATTTCAGACTCAACCCTCTCCTGGATTTAACATACGAACTTTGCTTTCAAGATCCTTGTTCCCTCTGAAACATTTTCCTTTATTCTCTTTGGTGCTGGTTCCTTGTTATTAATTAGATCAAGTCAGGCTTCCACTGAGACTGCAAGAATAGTGACATCTGTGTGTTACCTGTCAAATGTTGCCATAACTGGTTTCAAATGCTCTTGTACATCTAGTGCCTGTGTTGAATCCCAAGTTATGAAAATTGCATACTGTCTTTCAAAGCCCCTTCTCTAATCTGTGTAACATTGCAAAGTACTTTGGGTAGGGGGAGATAGCAGTAGAAAACCTTCCTAAGAAATCGACTAAGTACAACAGTAATAATAGTGCTATTAGCAATAGCGAGAAGAAAGAGTTGGTTTGCTACTCAGTGGGAACAAAAGCTGTTAGAAGGATCAGCTGTGATCAGAAAGTCCCAACAGTTAACATTGAAGAAAGGAGCAGAAATTCAGATCATTGTAGGAAAAAGTAGATTAGAAAGAACTGAGATAGGTTGTTGGGTTCTTTTTTAAATGGGCTGGGCCTTCGGAATTTCACCCTAGAATATGCAGCTAACTGGCTGAGGGGATCTTAGAGCTGCTGGCAACTGCCTGTGAAAGGTGAGGTCATAAACAGTCAACTCAGCGAACTATTCGACAGGAAATGACCAAATAGGTTTAGTCTTGTTAAGAAGGATCTGAGGTTTTCCAGTGGATCACAAGCTTTATCAGAGTCACTGTCACATACATAAGAATGACAGATTAGAAATATAAAGGAGAATGTTATCAACAAGACACATGAGGGAATTCTCCTTTAATACTTCACTTTGGATAGACTTCAACCATAACTTTAGGTACAGTGTTGAATGCCACATTTTAAGGTGGATGTGACTGATTGACAGTCAGAAGTCTGAAGAACGTAATCCAAAAAAAACATGAAGGAATAGATTGTCGTTCAATGTAAAGCATACAAGACTTGGGGGAAGCATGACAAAAGACCCTGAAAATATTAAAGGTGGTTGCAAGGAAAGAGTAAATGATCCATTCTTGCTCATTGCAGGCAGGACAGAAGTAACATGAAGGTCAAGAAAGGAAAACAATGCATTTTCTAGTGGTAAGGAACACTGGGCCTTGGAATGAGTCTCCATCAGTAGAGACCCCCAGAAATAGGGCAGCCACAGCTCTGGTGCGAAGAGTGTAAGCACAGCTGATGCAGCTGGAGGGGCCTCAAGCTACTTGCTAATTTTCTATGATTCTAGGGAAAAAAAAAACCAACCTGTGGCTAGTTATCAGGAGAATAATTTTTTTGAGCTCTAGGATATTTTGGGCAACAGTATGTATTCTCTTTTCCTTAGTTAATTTCCAGGAGTGCTCCAAAAGCTCGAAGTTAAAGAGTGGTTTGACCCCAGATAGTCTTTCCTCTTTCTACATTCATTTTTGTGGTTTGACCAAACTGTCTGGCTGTGCTTTCCTCTGATTCTCATAAAGCCTTTTGAACACAATGTTCAGTGTTTTCTCTTCTTTTTATTTGTTTTTCTTTTTTTTTTTTTCCAAATGTGGGATCAATGACATTAAGTAGCAGCACATTAATTCCTGAATGGTTTCTCACAGCCATTGTTGGATCATTTCTTCTATAGAGTCAACCAAGTCATATTAATGTTCATGTGGATTCCTTTAAGTTTTGCTTTTTTTTTTTTTCACTTGTGGCATCTAATAACCAGTATCTCTAGATATTATCCCTTTTCTGATGCAATAATTGACCCTTGAAATCAGAGCCCATCTGGAGCAGTGTATCTTAGGATTCTCAATTCCCAAATGCTGTGTGCTACACTTCAGCCTAGAAAGCAAGCTGAAACGTTATCAAATACAACACTTTGCCTTACTATTACTTATGGTACTGATTGAAATTTGCTGAGATTTGGGTTCTGAAGATGAACAAAGGTTGCTCCTGAATTTAATGGTGTCAAAGGGTTTTCATGAGGCTGGCAACAGGGAGCTGAATAATCATCACAGGCAGTTTCTAATGGTAATAGCACTGCAAATATATTCATTGCAGGATGAAACACACCATCATTCTTTTCTCATGCACACAAATAAAAAACCCTCACCTTTAATGTTTACTATTTGAATTGGTGGCCTTTCCACATATTTCAGCTAAAAAGCAAGAGAGAAAGGAAATAAACCTGTCAACGTTCTGCTGGGCTTTGGTGGATCAAAGGAAAGGTTTCATGTAACTTCATTTTGTCTGCTGCTTGGCTATCAGAACACCCCTTAAACTTTTTTAAGTAACAAGCTCTGGAAGTTTCACTGCCATTTCTGGACACTTGAACGGTAGCAGTGACAGTGGATTTCTCCTCCTCTCAACTGGAGAAGATGTTTTAACTGCCTTTCAGAAGTGAAATCAATTTATATATTTCTGTCTATGGCAACAGACTCACTGGAGCTGCAGCTTATGACTTTTATCTTGTTGTGACACCTGCTTCGGTCAAGGGGATTACTGATTACTCCTCCTAGAAGGTGTCAATACTGCTGATGTTCAGTTGAGCAGCTGTCCTCCCTGTTCTATTATTATTATTCATGATGTGTGATTGATTCTTCTGAGGGCCTCAGTGATAGAAAACTTAGCAGTTCTTTGCTGTCTTTCTTTTAAAGGGACCTGAATGGACAATTATTGTTTCTGAAATGTGCAAAGGCCACCATTTCAGCTCATCTCTGAAGCCAGGATGTGGACAATGAAAAGCTGCAAGATGTGCCATTATCCATATGCTGAAAGCAATCAGTTGCAGGCTTACTGTCTCTCCAACAATGTCATTCATTACCTAGTATCATGCTGAGAAGAGCTTAAAAGACTGAAGAGAGAGAAGACACTAGCAGTGATTCCACCTAGACAAAGCTGAGGTAAGATATGGAGTAATTTTAATAGAGGATATACCTCTATAATTAATTAGTGAGCTTCTAAACTCCAGGCTTAATTTTACGTAATTTGTATCCACCTGAAAGTCATATTGACTATATTCAGCTTCTTAACACTGGCACTTCAGTCAAGAAGTAAAAAAATACATGGAGGGATACAGGTACATGAAAGGAAAGTAGAAAAAAAAGTTTGGGAATGGGACCTATAGAATCTGCTAATGCTTTTTCTGAAAAAATAAACAAAATCAACTACAATATAAAGTCATTTTTCTTTCTTATTGCCCTAAGGAAGATAACATTCAACCATTCCCTACCTTCACTATAAAAAAGACACCAAACATCTTCCTATGGAGCAAATAAAGCATAACTTGGATTTTAGAAATACCCCTAAGTAACACCTTTCACAGATTATCTAGACATCTATGATCTTGTTGGTAACCTAAGTAAATGAGCCGAATGACCTTTGGTGTCCCTAAGGTGATCCTGACTGCTGAAGCTAAAGATTTCCCTTCTCTGTTATGTGACACCCCAGGAGTTAAGATTAGCAAAGATCATAATTGAATGATTATCAGAAGGTGATGGGCATTGGAATGAGACTAGTAAAGAGCCTTACTCCTGATCTGAGTCTATGTACACCTTGTGTAGTTTGTAGGAGTCTCTGAACCACTTTCTCATTCGTCTGGGAAGTAGCTATGATTAAACAACAGGGAGGTATTTAAGGATGCTTCCGGGCTGCTCCTCCAGCAGACAAAGCACTTGTCACCATTCCTAGGAATTCCTCAGCAGCAACTCAAAACATAAAAGACAATTAAAGGTCCTGCTGTCTGGGTTGGTTGGTTTCTTTCCCTCCACCCGTATTAATTTCAGTCTCTTGCTCTGGCGACAGCTCTTGTTCAGGTAAGCAAATAGCCATTTTATTTTTTCCTAATAATCACCTGCTCTTTGGCTTGCTGCGAGCAATAAAAGGACAGAGCTGTATGGTCACAGGCCCACTGAATCATCATTCAAAAATAATTTTAAAAGTCATATATGCATTTATATCAGCCTGCACATACTCTCTATGATTTGGAGAGTATAGTTTGGCAAACTCATGGTCTTGTCTTAGGTTCTGTTCTCATAAAATGCAACTGTCCCTCCATGGCAGCTTTGTGATACTTACTTCCCCCAACCTCCCTTTTTATTCTGCCACATTCCCTTAAAGCATCTTACCTTACAGATTTCCTCTAGTTACCAGGCTATTTGGCTTCCAACTGTTCACTAATTCAAATATATGCATCAAATGTACATAGGGCACATTTCCAGGTAGTAACACCCCCTTTCCATTCTGCCTTTTTGTAGCCGGGCAATTTGCATATAAGGTGTGCAAAGATGTTTCTGTTTGCCTCCATGGTTCTGCTTTGTGCATCAGCTCACCCTGCTTCCTCCTTGCAGATCTCCCCATGCATTGCGTGAGAGCAACCACTTCATCGCCCTCGAAGGCTCTGGTGGGAGAGTTGAGCCGAAAGTGAAGCCCGGTGGCATCAAGGGTTTGGCCTCTCTGTCAGCATGGCTTTAAGGAAGGTGTGTGTGTACGTAACACAGCAGCAGCAGGGCTCCCCAGACCCACATGCAGTGCTGGTCCAGAGATGAAAGGTATGGCTGTCATGCTTACATGCTTGTGTGGAACAGTGCTCTCCCTAGGCTCTTCCCCCCCTTTCTCCTTCCCCTTCAGGACTTTTGACAGATTGCTATTTTGCCAGTTGTGTTTTCATTACTGAAGAAGCAGCAAGACAAGGGAATCACACTCCCTCCATCAAAACCCCACTAGGACCCAGCTCCAGCCAACCACGTGCACAAGAGGCTGCAACAAAAGCACAGGGTAGAGGATCCCAGTCCTGAGAGACAGGGGCTTTCCATCCCATGTGACAGCCTGTTGTCTTTCAGTGCTCTGAACTCTTTTCACTGCCTTTGTTTTTCCTCTGCTCCCCCTAAAACCAAGACACTTGTTTCATAGTAGGAATGGCAAGGGCAAAGGTTTGAGGAGACCCTGAGAGGCATTTGGAGAGGCATTTAGTGACCCCAATAGAAAAATTTAATAAACTCCAGCAATAAAAGAACAAAACTCAAACAAAGCAAAGGCAAGTAACAAAGATGTCAGGGAAAAGGAGACTTGTCGGGAGAATGGATGAGGGATCATAGGCAGAAAACAAAAGAGAGATTAAGAAAACAAGAACTGTACAAGAGGAGGAGATACTTACGAGAACAAAAAATGTTAAATTTGCAGCAAAAGACATGGGATGAATGGGAGAAACTGACCTGGATTAAAGAAATTATTTGGCGAGACCAGCATCCTGTTTTCCATCTATGTCAATAGCAGTAGCTACAGACAAGTGGTACAAGAGATAACCACACAGCTGCAGAAGTAGCTTCACCCAAACCCCAAGACACGTATTGGTGAGATCAGCCTTCAGTCAGGCAACTGCTGTGTAATTGCTTTATAACTGTGTAATATGAAAAATATAACTGTGATGGCATTCTTATTGATGTAAATAGCTATTTCTTGCAAAGGGTCAATGCAATACCTCTTGATAATACCTAAGGGCAATACATTCCAAGAGGAAATTACGCCTTCTATCTCCTTTCCGGTATAAATGTCATGCTTTTTAATTGGAATTCCTTTGCTTCTGCAGTATACTGAAAGGTACAGCACAGCCATACCCAGACTTTATCATCGGTACATGTATATCTAATATGTACATATATTACATTAATATCACATTTATCCTCTTTTTAAACAACACAATACTAATTTGTATGCACATCTCAAAGCCATTAGTCTTTGGGAATCAGACTTGTGAACAAGGGAACTTTTAAAAATGTTTTAGGCAAACGACTTGCCTAAGCTTTCTTGGCATAGCAGCTGTTGACTATGTTTGTATCGAATTCATTAGGACACAGGCCCAGCTACACTTTGCTTCAGCAAATTTAGTAGTAGCTCTTGGAACTCTTTGGTAAGCCATAGTTCAACCAGAGCTCATAGAGAGGTCTGGAATGGAAGATTTTATAAAGCTGCTGCCCCTAGTGAAGGATTTACAAGCCAAATGCCAACAGATGCAACAAGTTTTCTCCCTTTATCTTAAATGTCTCTCAGTGTTTCCACTTCCTTCTCCCCCAACCCCCACCAAAGAAAAACACAAATTCTGCCCTAAGGGATATATCAACATTAAAAAAAGAAACAGAGCAGTCATAAAGCTTTAACATTACATAGATCATTCAACAGTTGTGCAATTACTCCGAAAAGCAACTTATTTTTGAACGCAGAGCTTTCACTCAACACAGGCCCGCGGCACCACGATCAGATCCATATCTGCAGTATCTCAACCAGTTTGTCCTAGGGCTTTTGCTCATTAAGGAAGCTGTAGCCTTGTGTGAGATTTACATCGAGGTTCAAATACTTTCTAAACCATTTTGGGGTTGAAGTGGCATTAAAAGGTAGTACCAAATCAAAGTAATTTCCAAGAACAAATTAAAAATTGTTTTGGATACCCCTCTTCCCCTATATCCACCTTTTTGTGGTTTTGGTTCTGTTTAAGGTTTAGAAGCCACTTTCCTTACAGAATTCCTACAGACTAATGGAATAGTAAGTAACTACAAGAGGCAATAAGGAAAGCAATAAAGCCCTAGGTGCTCTCAGGCAAACCAAGAGAATGAAATGGAGCATATTCCACACATGAACATTTTTGAGAATTATTATTTAGGGTCAGATCCCACCCCCACAGCCCCTGAGTATGATCCAGTAGGAGGGTATGAGTTCCTAGATGGAAAAGTTGATTCCCACTGTATTTTCCTAAGCAAATTTCTAGAAAAATGCTGTTCAGTACTACCTTTGAAAGCAGTAAGAAATCAAATTCTTCTCTTTTATATAGCTGCATAGAAAAGCATATTGAAATGCAGGGGAGTGTTTTCTACCCTCTAAATCATTGCGATTGTGGGCCACAGTGCTTATAACACTATCGTTCTGGCTGACAAGGACATAGCATTAGGTACGGGCTCCTCGCCGCTCCTTGCCATGCTGACACGACAGGAGTCAAGCCATTATTATTCTGCTCTTTTTACAGTCTCTTAAATATCAACTTTTTTTTTCTTGTTTTAATTTATTTTCTTAAACTTTCCATGAACCTGAGCTTCTCCTGACCTGAAAATCCCAGTAATTCTGCTGACTCTTTGCAAACAGTGCTTCTCGAAACATCCACAGCTATAGCTGTGGGACAGCCGATCACATATGAGCAACCTGGGTGGAAGCAATCGATTGAAGGGCCTTTTAGGGTAATGCAGTTTCAACACATACTGAAACACATACTGGTGAGGAGAAAATGACTTACAGGCCCAATTCCTTTCTGCAGTTCAACTCTATAAACTGCAGTAATTCACTTCAAAGGAAAGACAAATGGGTTACTCTACATTTACACAACAGTAACAGAATAGAGTCATGTCCTAAACATTTTGCGAGAAACAAAAATCATTTCTCACAACACTTGCTCCAGAATAAGATTAGGTTTTAATTTGGTTTGCATGCATTCAAGAGAAAAAAGATAAAGTGGCAGAGAAGTCTACATGCTGAAATACTCGGAAGGCAATCGAGTTCACAGACCTGTACGAAGGAAGGTAACTTCTTGTCGGCCCCATCACGGTATTTCCAAAGGAACGGTACAAATTTTCATGGCCAACCCTGAAAGCAGTGGAAAGAATAGTTAAGACCAGAGGGTTTCCAAAGGAAAAGCAAATAAGATCAGCTGTCTCCTTGGATACGCAATGCTAAAAGTCAGTGTAGAATTGGTTTAGAGGATGTTAAACATTTTAAACTACAGAAGCAGCGATATCATAACAATTATTTAAGTAGAACAAAGTCCGAGTTAAATAAAATACAAAATAGTAAGTTGTTTTTAAAGACATGTTATTGAAAACAGTCTTGATAAAAACGCAGTGAATATGTGGGACTGGATTGGAAAGAAAAGAAAAAAGAGAGAATACTGCACCAATTTATATTCCCTTTGAACTGTCTGTAATACAGACCTTAAAGTGCATTTTCAAACATATAGCATATCAAAGAAGCAGACATTTATTTCTAGCCATGGCACTTCTAGGCTTTTGGTAAATGAAACCAGAAATAGTCTAGTGGAACTGTGCTGTGTGATAAAGCACGTACTGATGGGTTCTGCCCAACATCAGTAAACAATTGGTTTTTTCCCTTTAACTGAAGGAAAGAATTCCAGCAGTAAACAAACGCCTTGTGTCTTGCATGAATTCTTCAACAGAGTCAAAGCAAACCTGTCTTCTCACACCTCCTGCATGTGCTGTTCCAAGTCAAAACACAAGTTAGATTCTCTGAGATCTATCAGTTGCTACGTTTTCGATTATGACAACCGCGATACACGAGGGATGATGATACACAAGACACTAAAGCTTTCTGCTATAATCCCTCTAGATTCCACACCCGTTGTTGTAAGGATAATTATCTGGCTATCCCTGAGGCCAATTTTTGCAGTTTTCGTATAAAAATCACCTCTTGCATAAGACATGAAATTTAAAATCATCCCCTTCACAGATATCATTGAGTCATTCCATTACCTCTGGGACAGATATAAATTATGCATTCTTTGATTCTCTTTAAAATTTTAGATGCACAAGGGGACAGAGAAGCATCTAAACGGCACTAAAAATATAAGGCATTCAAGAAAGAAACAATAACTTGTATGGTATTAACTGCTACAGTGCTCCGAAGGCTCCCTGCCTGGTCAAGAAAAACACATAAAGCACTGAAACATAACAGCAGGCTTGCATGCTAATGGCTGCTAGTGACAAGGACTCATTGAATGTCACTGCTTCACATACTGCGTACTGTTCATTTTTCTTATCTGTGTGACCTCTCCTTTGAAATGACTGATGAAACTCCCATGAATTAGCATCTCTGCTTCTGGGCATTTGCCACCAAGGCAGCATTCAAAAACATCTCTACTAAAATATAAAAATAAAACAAAGCTTGGGGGGGGTGGTGAAAATTATGATCTTAACCAACACAAACAAAAATAATAGTTGCTATGCCTGTGAAAGGATAGTCAGTGCGCCCTGCAAGCAGACTGCTTCTCTGAAGCTTCCTCATTAGGTTAGCTTTTGCCTCGATGCCCTTTAAGAGGTTTGGTCTGTCGCAACACATGCACTCACCTTTCAGACTTGGCTAACATTTTCATAACCGGTGTGAATAAAAAGGAATAGCTGTTACTGCAAGGAAAGGAAAAAAATAAAATAAAGAAATGCCTCTGTTCTGATGCCCTGCTGCTATGATGACCTATTTCACACTAGCATCTGTTCTCTTCTGATGAACCACTCCAGATGTAAGCTGGCAAAACACCACTGCGAGTATGTTACCCAGACGTCCACTGAGTGCTGCAGATGTGTTTTTTTTCCATGCTTCACATTTAATGTGTGCCTGATTACCTTTTTCCTTATTATCCCAACTACCTGGCCTGCAGAATTTCCTATGAAGTTTGCAGAATCCAGGATCTATAAGAAGCGGCTCCCTTTGTGTAAGCAGGTTCATTAATGCTGGAATAACTGGCCAAAAGGAGCCTTAGTCTGAATTGCCAAAAGAAATGCAAACTTCAGTAATCTATTATGCCTTAATATTATTTGCCTGAGGATTTAGCACAACACTCATTTCAAATTCAAAATTACAGATGTTTGTAATATTCAGATGCATTGGCCTGACCAAAAATATTATGCCTGTTCTCCGCCTCAAGCCCTTGACCTGAATGAGGTTAGTGACAGGGATATGAATGACTTGAGCAGAAAACGAAACACAAAAGTAGTTTTATCGTGAAGTACAATATTTCTTCTGTCACTTAACCATTTTTTTCCCTCTCAAAATTACAGGGTAGACTGCAAATCTTCAAGGCTAGCAGCCACTACGACAGCCTAAGTGCCATTTAAAAGAATAATAATTTATGAGATGCCTTGGTAGAATAGCAAAGGTCACAGAGAAGACTCCCCAGGGAGCAGAGGATGACAAAGGTTACTGAGATGACTGAAGACTTGCCTACAGGAAGGGATTTTCTTAGAAGGAAGATGTTTTGCTGCAACAGCTACATCCTACCTAACACACAGCCACCTCATCCAAACTAACAGTTCACCTTAAAGTTAGGTATAAGGCAGTGCTTTACAAAATACGCGTCTGGCTTAGCAGCTTGGCCACATACCTAGGGTCCATTGAGGTGCTGCCAGATGGAGGACACTGTGAGTCTGTTCCACAGGGCACAAGGGGATGCCCACTGACTGATTTGATTCCACCTGAGGGACCAAATTTGAGAAATCTCCAGAATCTTTGCAAACCGCTCCTTGAACAGATGGTGCTTTTGGGGCAACCAGTACCATCTGAAGACCTCACACAGGCCACCACAGACTGGTGCGGTTTCTCTTAGAAATAATGTGAATAGGTGATAGATGAGCAGTCTAAGACACATGGTTGACACATTGCTCCCAGGCAGTTGTAAATTTGCACACCAGCCATCATGCTGCACAGCAGTTTGGGCTGTGTGCTTTTTCTTGCCACAGCTACAGAATTTCCCCTGTTCAGCTGCCACAAGTATGAAAAAAAAAAAAAAAACCAAACAAAGCTGAAGACAAGCAGGAACAACTCTTCTTGGCACAGCTCCACTCTCCGCAGCATCATCTCTGGGCTCATAAAATACACATTGACTGGTGGGAGAAGCTGGCACTGCAAACCTGGGGGTAACCTGCAATGTCTGCAGAACATCAGAACATCAGAGTGATAAAGAAAAGCTTAACCCAAAGCCAGCATGCAATACAAGACAACTCTTATCTCTTCAGAAATGTGTGGCCATAACCATCCTGAAAACTAACAGTTTCCAACTGTGCCCAACCAGTTGTGAGAAGTTTCTGCAGCTGGCACTTGTGGAGGAGGTTTGCATGGCTCTGAAGGGTAGGGATGTAATGGGTGCTGGTCAAGAATGGGTTATTGATCGCTTTGAGTATAAAGGATTATACTTAATTGCTGTAGGACAGCTGCTAGAGCCCATTTTCCTCGTATTTGGTCTCCATGCCTGGTCTTCCAATTCATAAAGAGGTACCTGAGAGCTGAGTGGGTAAACACTCGGGTAAATTTACCCAAGGCAATATCTGGGGACTGTCATCTATTGCCTGTGCTAAAATAAGACAATTTGCTGAAGGGGACTAATTCCAGGGCCATTCATTGTATCTGCATTCCCTGTCTCTGGCAGTGCCTGGTCCATCACCACGGCCAATGACAACTTTGCATGGCTACTCAGGTCACAGAACATTTTTACACTCCCACAACCGCATGCCAACAATAGTGTACCTTTGGACAGAAGGCAAGGAGAAGGTGGGATGCCCCTGAGCAAGGCTCCTGTAACAGCATCTTTTATCCTGTACATCACCTATGGGAAGAAGGGAATACTACAGGAACGTTGCGAACATGAGTAACTCCAGTGATGCCCTCTTCCAAGTGACAAATCCACCAGGTACACTGACAGGGTGCTCTCCTGAACCTGGCCAAGACAGGGAAGCATGCTTTGCCTAACTCTTAGAGCTGCTTACTCCAGCGCAGCAGCTCCCTCTCAGTGCCAAGTCTTACCAGGCTCTATGAGTGGGTTTTTATACTCTCCCATGTCATTTTTGTGTGCTCTATCTCCCTTTATTAATTTTAAACAGAATGAGAGGAGGGGAGGGGATGTAAATTTACCGTTGGGGATATGTCAGTGTTTGTTCAGTGTGCTCTATACCCCTTTATTAATTTTGTATTGAATGGTGGATGTCATTTCACTCTGGGGGGGAAACAGGGATAGCGAAAGGCCTTTCCCACAGCAGGACAACAGTGGGGAAGGGGAGGTTATTTCTCTGTGGGTTTGTTTTGAGTGATTTCAAGGGCTGAGGAACTTGGGCTTCCATGGACAGGCAGCTACAGTGCCACGACCTGCTGGCCTGAAGAAGTTGATTATCTTAACATAGCATTTGTTATGCAAATCTTACAGCTTACAGTGCAACAACTGTATGCAAAGGGGGAAATGAAAAAGCTTTCAAAATTAAGACTTATTTCTAAATAAGACTTATTTTTTAAGAGTACAAATGCATAAACTACATGAACTACAAAAGGATTGTTCTTTGACACAGGTTCACAAGGTTTAACTCTTGGCCACAAAGTTTAACTCTTGCTTCACTGAAAAAAATTCCTGAGTTGGTGCGACCAGGTTGGAAGACTAACATTTCCAGCCCTACGTTTGCCTGCCACCCAACAAGCTGGTATTTGGCTTGGAGCATGCAGGGACACACTGGAGTGCCATGCCCTTGGGCTTGATGGAGATGTTGCAGAGAGATGCTCACCTGTAGATAGCTCTTTGCTTTAATTCACACAGCAAGGTTACACTCCACCATGGCACATCTCTTTGTTTCCTGACTCTTGGTTTGGGCGTAACTTTATTCACCCAGATTGTGACAATGGAGGGAATGTCCCCTTAGTGTCCCATTTACTCTTAGGGGAAACATTTCCAGAGAAAAATATTCATGCGTCTCTCAACTTCCAGAGGCTCATAGGGCACAACTTGTTCATACTCAGCTTTGCCAAATTCTGGGAAACAGTAAACAGGGGTGTCCTGAAGGGCCTGGACCTTTCAGGTATGATAGCTAAAAGGAAAGGAAAATTCAGATCTTGTTCATGGTACCGTTCTTCACTGTGAAAAATATGTATTTTTTCACCTAAAAGTCTGCAATGCCAGGTACAGAGCCTGCTTCCATTTCTGGAAACCTCACATCATAGGTGTCTTTTTCTCTCCTACTGACTTTCAGAGCATGAAGTCTGGGAGTTCGTAGCTCCTCTCCATCTCCTCCAGCACCTGCAAGCTGGAAGCCAGACTTATATTTACTGCACAGGGCACATCAGATTGGGGTACCTCTGTATGGTTGAATCCTCTGTGATTCCTCAGTCCAGGGACCTGTGGCAGGAAAGGGGCCATGGGGCAAAGGCATCCATGAACAGGATGTGAATATTCACATGGGCAGTTTAACGATTTTAGGTTTTTTGCCATTCACCAGACAGCTATGACATGGAAGACAACTGAGCAGCCACAAAAACACCCGTTTTCCTGATCAGAAGATGCTGCAGTAGGAGTTAGGAAAAGGACATCCTAGGATTCATACTGCTGAACAGTGACTTGCTGAAATTACAGCTCATAACAAACTCAAAGTGGCAAACTGAATTAATTACCCATTTGAGCAAAACGCGTTATAGACTCGAAAGCTGAATTAGGAACTAGCTGGCCTTCATTGCACACATTTACAGTATAAATCCTTCTTTCCTAACCTGGTGTAGCTGGCACATGAACTCCTTCTGTGACTGATGGCAGGGGCAGAAAGTTCTGCACTAAGGAGCACGGTTCCCATTCTGAGCATCAGAGAGAGCAGAACTGCTTCGATTGAAAAATGAGTGAGGGAAATGGGAAAGAAAGAGGGTGGGGGACCGCAGCTGGCTGTCATGGGCTCCGTAGGTCAGCGCTTTTCTACTTGCTGAATGCAGCTGGATTTTGAACAAGAGGGAGGGAAAGAGGAAGGGCAGGATATGGAAACTGGCTCACATCCATCCAAGACCATAACATGTAACCCAGAGAAGAAGTAATAAATACCAGGTACATGTCACAGCACACAATGCTAACAGCCTTTAATAAAGGCTAAAGCAATGATACTCGCCAACCTCCTCGCTGTGTTGCCAGCAGCCTGGGTGTTCCCGGAGACCGAAGGCAGAGAGGCAGGCAGAAAAGAAGTCAGGCAGCCCTGCCTAGCTGTGAGCACCTTGTTCAGGGTCCTGCTTACTGGCCCCATGCAGGGAGACAGGAGTCAGGCGGTGCTTTACATCCTTTGTCTATTAGCTGCATCCTAGACAAACCGCAGGTCAGCAGTGGTACTCTGTGCCCAGTTCCTCTCCATGTCATCCAAAAATAGAATATGGGCTGGAGTTCTGGTTTCTGTCCTTCACTTTCCTGCAAGGCATCTTGCTCTCCTCTCTTTCAGTGCCACTGTTTATGAAAGTCCAGAGGGAAATTTCATTCAGCCATTGCCTCTCCTCGCCATAGAGAAGAGAAAGCTCAGGGGGCTCCTCATCACAGTATTCCAGTACTTAAAAGGGCAGCTAGAAAGACGATGAAGGCTCTCTCTTCATGAGAAGCCACACAGAAAAGACAAATGACAATGGGTATACATTGTATCAGAAAGGTTTCATCTTGATATAAAAAATATTTTTTTTTACACTGAGAACAATCAACAACTGGAACAACCTCCCCAGGTAAACAGTAGAGTCCCCATCCCTGAAGGTTTTCAGGAGACAACTGGACAGGGTGCTAGATAACTTCACCTAGGCTCCCTTTCCCACAAAAGGCTGGACAAATGATCTTTCAAGGTCTCTTCCAACCTAGGCTGTTCTATGGTTAACTGTCCCCCCAACTGTGCGTGTGTGTCCCACCTACAAATCGTACTTCTCTGGAGACTGACTCCCAGCACTTCCCACACAGAGCTCGAAATCTGCCTGTATAATCTACGCTCTCCCTTCGAAGCTAAGGTTATCACTGAATAATTTATGTTGGAAGGGACCAATGGGGCTCATCCAGTCCAACCTGCTGCTCCAAACAGGTTGCTCAGGGTCTTCTCCAGTCAAGTGTCGAGTATCTTTGAGGATGAAGCCTTTGCAGCCTCTCTGGGCAATTTGTCTCAGTGTTTGATCACACCCACAGCAATTTTTTTCCTTTGAGGAAAGTTCTATATAATCAGAAGTTCTATATAATCAGAAGTTCTGATTATATATATATATATATAACATGAACTTCTATATAATCAGAACTTCATGCGTTCTAAATTGTGTCTGCTGTTTCTTGGCTTATCGTCGTACACTTTTGGAAAGAGTCTGGCTCTGACATATCTGTTCCCTCTCATGAGGTAGTTGTAGACAGCAGTGATGTCACTTAATGATCTTCTCTTCATGTGAACAGTCCCCTATGTCTACGCTTCTCACACATCCTCTGCTCCAGCCCACTGCACATCTTGGTGGCCATCCACAGGCCTTGCTTCAGTGTGATCATGGCTTTTTTTGTACTTTTGGCTTTTTTGGCTTTTTTGGCTTTTTTTTGGCTTTTTTTGGAGCCAAAAACCAGACACAGTACACCAGATGTGGTCTCACAAGTGCTGAATGGAGGGCAGTAATCATTTCCTGCACAGCTAGGTCCAGCTGAAAGCATCCATGATGCTGCAGAGCAGCAAGCTAGAACAAAACGTCCTAGAAATGGGTGCCCAAACACAGATTTTTGCTAGGAGTGGACTAGCACTGAAAGAAGGAGATGAGAGTTTGCCAGCTGAACCCGGAGCAGGAGCGGCACAAAGGCAAGATGGAGCAGCCATTTGAGAGAGACTGCACAGAAACGAGGGGAGAAAGGTAAGGAGCACCGTAATATTTCAGAGCACATAACCATTTGAATACTAGTATGAAGCAGCTACAACTGAGCTTAAATTACTGCTGATCCTAACAGGAATAAAAACAGCAGTAATTTTCCCATTATAATATAATAACGAACTGTATCCACGCAAATGCAGATTTTCCTAATGTCAGTGTAGCCTGGTTAAATGCTGTACAGCATCAGCATAAAAAGATCATAAAATGGCCCAAAAGTGGTTTAAACCAATTGACTGAGGAGGCATTTCAGTAACTCAGTTTTTAAAAAAAAAAAAAAAAAAAAAGGGGGGATGTGGTGAAGACTGTGATACATTCAATCTTTGTCAAGAGATGACACATTTGTGTCTCCTATCCAGACCAAGAGTATCCTGCAAATGAAATTATTCATTTTTCTCCAAAGCCAAATCTCCAGTACAAAATACTGTACCCTCTCTACCCCTAGAAATGAGACCACTGGTAACAGAAGGAAATAATTTTTTAAGAGATACCAGGAAGGTAGCACCCATGCTAGTGGGAGGAAAAATAGTGATTTTTCACTATTTTTAGCACCACCTTTGTGAGTAAAGTCCCCCCCAAAAAAGAGCCATTTGAGTCTTAAGACCATGAAGTCTGCCTGAGACGTGGTAGCAGCAGTAAGTCTACAGAAAACAAGAGCCTGAAGGAGAATGCTTTTATCAGGGCTGCAAATGCTGGCTCTATTAACAAAAAGCAACTTTGCATTACCGTGGTTCTTTTTACAGTGGCAATGGCAGCACAAACTGAGTCCATGCCCAGAGCTGATCATAAGGAGCAATGAAAAGCAAAACTTGGGTTTCTTCTTACTTTGTTACTGGGAAAAAAGAATGAGAACAAAGGAGGCTCTTATGCCAGGAATAGTGTTCAAAGCATTGGAGCAGCTGGGAAAAATTTCCAATCAGTGCAATGATTTTGGAAATCTGTACATGAAATACAAATTCTGGTTAATATTTAAGATATTATTCAGATGAGTAATTCTGGCATGGATACTTTTCTGCCAACATGGATGGGGATAAGAATTTCAGCAAGCCCCTTCTAGATGAGAAACATCATCCACTTCTTTCATTTTCATGGAGGCAAGGCATCAAAACTTCAGAAATGAATGACTCACACAAACTTTTGCTTCTTCTTTAGTTTTTTATTTTATCTTCTCTTGGAAAAGGCTTATTCTGAATTCTTCTGATACTGGTTTCTTACAGAGATTTACTTACAATAAAGATTTGCCCTTGATCCAGAAAAAAATCATGCACTGATAGTATCAGAGGGTCAATTTTATGCAAAGAGGGAAATGGTCTTTTGAACTGAAATGTCTTCTCTAAAACCAAGGCCCGTGACTATAAACACAGTTGCAAAATGCTTCTAGGAGGGGTAGAAGCACTTGCCATGTTTGTATTTATTTAGAATAATCTGATGGGACTGGGGCCATAAAGTGATTTTTGTGGTTGGAAGAGGTTAACAGCACAACTAAGGTTGAAAACTGCTGTCTCAAAGTATTTAGAGTAGAGCAAAGCCATGATTAGGAAATACCTTCTTTTTTGGACCGCAGACTAGTGGAATGTGCAGTGCTTTGGGGGTAGTGGGGGTGTCCCAAAGGCTGTTTCTTACTCGATAAACTGTTGGGATGGACATTTGCTGGAGCTTTTTACTGGCCTTCACTTTGACTCTCAGTTGCTGTGTGCCACCTAATGAAGCCTGGAGGGGATACATGCGTGTCTCACCATGCCAGTGGTCACATACAATATGGTTCTGCTTGAGATGAGAGAAGGCTCTCTATCCGCAAGAATCAGAGAAGACTACCAAGGGATTCTGCGGCTTCACAGCACCACAGTAACTATCACGGAGATGCCCTTGATGAAAGGAAGGGCAACTGTGGAGCACTCAGCACAAGAACATGGACCACTTTAAGCGGGTCCAGAGGAGGGCCACAAGGATGATCAGAGGGATGGAGCACCTCTCCTACAAAGGCCAGATGAAAGAGTTGGACTTGTTCAGCCTGGAGAAGACAAGGCTCAGGGGACACCTTATAGTGGCCTTCCAGTACCTGAAGGGGCCTACAGGAAAGCTGGGGAAGGACTGTTTGTAAGAGCATGTAGCAATAGGACAAGGGCCAATGGTTTTAAACTAGAGCAGGGGAGGTTTAGATTAGACATTAGGAAGAAGTTCTTCACTGTGAGTCTGGTGAGATATTGGCACAGGTTGCCCAGAAAGGTGGTGGAGGTCCTATGACTGGAGACAATCAAGGTCAGGCTTGATGGGACTCTGAGCAACCTGACCTAGTTAAAGGTGTCCCTGCTTACTGCAGGGGGGTTGGACTAAATGACCTTTACAGGTCCCTTCCAACCGAACGTATTCTGTGATTCTATGACTATTTTCTGAACATTTTCCCTACCTGCATCACCAGCCTGCACACTTCCAGCTTAGCAAGCTGCTCTTCAGAAATCAGCCTGACATAGACTTTAAGTAACAAAAACACAATTAGTATCTGTTAGATTTGGGATGTGCCTTTGCCACTTTACCAGTGACTTTAGAGTCTGCAACTACTGGCAAAAGGTTTTCATCAAAGAAAATCTTAAATGGAATAAATACACACATACACTCAAAAAAGCCCCTAACAAACAAACAACTAAACAAACAAACAAAAAAACCCAAAACAAGCAACTATATATAAGGGGATATCTTCCAAGGGAGAATTTTAATAGCGTCCTTCCATGTCTCCACAGCCTTGCATGTGGAAAGTTTCTGCAAAACCAGTGTCCACTTAACACCAAATTGCAGCAAGAATTCTGTCCTGGAATAAATCCTTAAAGCACTTGTTCTTGCACAAACACTAAAATTGCAAAGTGTCTGCACTCAAGCAACTAGAGTCACACAAATTAAGGTCATGTTTTGAACAAAACAGATTCCTCCTGTGCCTGCAAGTGACTTGCACATGCATCTCTAATGTGCCCGTCACTGAAGTATCTGTACTATGAGCTAATAATGGAAATAATAACAGAATAATAGAAAATCTGTATGCACAGGCAGCTCTTACCCTGAAGACTGTGTAAGTACAAACAGAGGTCACCTATGGAAAAGATGGAGACGGGGCTTCCAGTAATCTAGTCCTAAGAGCCATACTTTCAAAGAACAGCAGCCATTTGTGCAGTTGAACTTCCATGTTTGCAAGCAGACACACAAAGTAAGGATCATAAAAGCAAGAAATTCATGATGGAAAAAACAGTGGTGGTCTGCATGTGTGACAGCATATGATGTATTATTCTGCACCCTACAAGTACAAGCGAGGCACATCTCTGACACACAAGCTTGTACTTTTGAATATACTCTCCAGTAAAGCCGCAATATTTCAATTTACTTTTTAAGCTTTTCAAGATATAAACTGTTAGGAAAATTAAAAAGGGATTTCCACTGGGGTAAAAGGGTCATAGGAGCCTGTTTTGACAGTTTGGAGACAGCTATCCAGGTTTCTGAAGAGGTCATTTCAGGTAAAGGTTTGAAATTTGGACAGTTTCTTTAGATATACAGGTGTATATTAAGCAGGAATCAGAATAGGAAGAAAATCTGTTTTGTTTTGATTTTGTTCTGTTTGCCTAGAATCTGTCACCTTTAAAATCAACTCGTTAAAAAGACTAGTTACCATCTGCCAACAGCACCGCAGTGTATATATAGTGCTTGAAGTGCAGAAGAGGCCACAAAGTCCCTCAGGAAACCCACGCTATTCTGTTTAGGACATGTTTTGATGATGCTTCCTAGAAGTTTGCAAGTGACGGCTGGGTCAGCAAGCATTGGCAGAAAACAGCAGACAGCTGGGGGTGGACTACAGCGTGTGGACAGGAGTCAGGCTAAGGACAGCACCCAAGCCAGAGCGGTTGTTTCTGCACTGGAAATAAGGCTGTGATTTCTAAAGCATCTGCAAGATACCCACCCACCCAAGGAAAAAAAAAAAAAAAGGAAAAAAAGAAAAGGAAAAAACCCCCACCCAAAACACTTGATTTTGAAATTAAATCTACTTTACTTGGAGTTAAATTGTAAGAGGATTTATGACTAAAGGAAAAAACAGCTCAATTATTACTCGGCTGTTTTGAGGAGGATATCATATCATAGATACTGTGCCTGAAGGTCCACATGCATGTAAATTGTTCTGTACATCTCTGTAGCACTTGCATTCATGAGTAAGGATACGTAGCCAGAGACAGGCTTGCAGGTTTAAACTGGTTGCTTTTTTTGTGGTGTAAATTTCCTCCAACTAGTCAGAGAGCTGGGAATGTCCTGCTTCAAATAAAGCCCAAGAACATAGTAGTTAATATATATTTGGAAGGCAGCTGGAAAAACTCTTATGAAAAATGTTTTTAAATTTTTTTCCCTACTGAACAGCTCAGAGAAGCAAGTCCCTGGCAAAGGCCCGTAAGGGGCCAAAACACTGGTTATTTGTTCTCTTTTGCTCTTTACAAATGAAGCAAAATACAGTTAATACATTATGCATGTCTTCGAGCATATTTTTATTTAGCCTGGTTTGGTTTCTTGCGCCTTGGGAACTTTCACTTTGTTTTGTTGTGCCTTGGGAACTTTGATTTGATTTTGTTTTTCTGGTTAATAATAAAATTGAAATATTAGGGCAGGATATCAACTGATCTACAGCGCCTGAGATTTGTTTAAGTTTCAGTGAAACAGCCTCTCAACGTCTCTTTTCCACTCCCTTATCTTATCAGTCACCAAACCACTCTCAACAAGCCGGCCTGTCACAGGAGCAGAGCGGGCCAGTTGCTATTAGTCATTTCATTTCCCGTTAAGATGATCTGTTGTTTCACCCTCAGGAATAAGATTGACTTTTCCAGTAACATACTAGAGCTGCACAGTTTGGGTAGAGAAAACTACTCTGTGCCTTATACCTTTAGAATTATTGTTAAGGTAGTGTTTAAAACAGCACTTTAAATGAGCAAAAGACAATCCTCTTGTCGCTAGGAATTTACTTCTATTGCACAGTTGAGAGAACAGCAAAGCCTAAGGGAGAAAGAATAGGAAGAGAGGTCAATTGTCATGAGATTAGACAGTTAATTACAGCCACTACACTCACATGGCAATGCTACTTTTTTAAAAATTTTATTTTGGGATGGGGGGTGTATCTTTTGGCATATTTCTGTTTCTGACAATTTCTGTTCTGCTGGGAATGTAAGGGAAAGGTGGGGAATAAGAATAGATTAAGGAAAGTCGGACAGCAGACTTGGGAAGCAGGGTGGTGGTTGAATGGATTAGATGGGGAAAAAGCTGTGAGAAATGAAGATGTGCAAGGCCAGGAATACAGGAGTGTTCACACAGTGTGACTGAGGGGGAGGCTATTTCCCAGCAGCATTCATGTCTGTTCTGCTCTACCCCATTGGCTGGAAGGCAGCATCCATACACCACTGCTACAATAAAGTGATACATCTTGGGATGCTCATTTCCCCCTTTGTCTTATCCCAAGGGGATATCCTCAACGAGTCCCTAACTGTCCTAAAAGACTTCCAGTCTGGCACAAAGAAGGAAGAGTGGTGACATGGACACCCTCTTGGATGTTTTTGGTTTTCTTTCTGAAGGTTGCAGAGAAATGACTAGTCTGTGTATCTCAGGACTGCAATCTGAAAATATGCTGTTCTCCTTCATGTAAAGATGTAAGGCAAGTTGGACTGAACCAGTCCTGTTCCTGGCTCTTCAAAGGCTTTGAGTCTTTAGGTAGGTCTCATGCAGCAAAACAAGTTATTCTGAAACTCTCAGTGGAGAGACTGTTCTGGTCCTTCACTGTTCCAAGATGTCATCCTCCTCTGCCCTCTTGCACCACAGTCAATGGATTTCCTCTGCTGTGAACAGCACCCAGGGGTGGAAATGATCTGCTATGGAGCAAGACATTTGCAGTCTTTCCTGACCCACTTACAACCAAGCTCTCCTCCTTACCGCTGATTCCATTTTTTCTGATGGTGATTTTTGACTTGTTTCCTTTGCTAGGGGGTTTTCCTCTATGTATGCATTTATTTATTTCTCCTGGGTCTAGAGGGACCCTGAAAAGGTGCAAATTAATTGCTGAAGGGAAGCTGAGATACAAGCTGAGGGAGAAGGGAAGGGTTTCAGTGTCTTACAATTAAACTGTCTACTCCTGCCAGCCCCTATCCTCCCCCTCTCTCTGCTCTCTTCTCAACTGTGCTCAGTTGTACACTCATACTCTTATCATGAGCATCCCCCGGACACTGCTAACATATCTGGGAATCACACTCTGGTATGCTTGAACTGAGCTGGAACTTTTCTGACTCACAGCCTGGGGATGAGCTGGAAAGGGCTGAGAAGCTGGTATGGAAACCCTTGGTGGCAATTACCACTGGCATCTCAGTATCCCTCCTCTGGTAAAGCTTCCCCAGCTACTGCCTCTACAAGATCCATAGCCAATTTAAGAGCTATTGCTAAAGATGGACTGAAACACGAGCCTTTGAACTGGCTTTTTGGTGATGTTACCTGTTCCTGGGTCTGATAACTCTCAGCAGCATGGATTGCAAATGCTGACAGCTGAGATCAGGCTGGCAAACCCAGGTCTGAAAGGCAGCTGGCAGAACTACTCAGGTTAACTCCAGGCTGCCCATCACAGCGTGGATCTCCAAGCATCTGTGAGGCACGCAGCAACAGCAAAAGAAAAACAAAAGAGTAAGTATTGGAAGCCCCTGGTGGAAAAATGTACCTTTTGGTGGCCCTGAAAAAAGCGCCTCTTGGCCACTTTATTCCTCAGCCTTGCTGATGACATGAGCTTTTTCAGACTACAAAGCTTAAGCTGTCTGACCAACAGCCCTGAAGCTGACAGCAATGTGGAGACATCAGCCGTCTGCCTTCTGAAAGGGCCACCAGAGGCCAGTATCAGAGCTTGGCTGGCAACCTGGGAAAGCAGCAGCTCCGCAAACTACTGCTGCTGCACCAGACGATGCTGCCGAGAGCTGATTCTGTGCTTTGTGGTGCTGGTGGCAAAATGGAAAATCTGAGGGTGTTTTTCTGCAGCTCCCCTTGCACTAAAGACAGAGGTTTTTAATGAAATGAAAATGTGAGTAGTCAGTGTTAGACTACTCACCTGGCCTAAAACCTGCATCCACACTTAGGTAAGAAAGCTCTTCACACCTTCCCCAGCTTCCCCCCTAGCTTAGAAGTTGTCCTTCAGGGGAAACAGACAGTCTTTTTCCCTTTCCTTTCCTGCTGAATCCAGCATCTGGATGGGTTCACTCTCCTCTTAGTGTAACCCCTCCCAACTCCAAATGAGGTGCTCTGGTCACCAGGTACAGTGCTGTGGTGATTTACCATGGGCCCTGAAAGTTGCTCATTTGCATGAGTGTACCACTGCACCTGATAGCATGAGCTCCATCTCTTAATGAGCCTAATGAGCCTGGGAATGGCAGCACTGCTGTGACAACACTCTTTCAGGTTCTAATAAAACCAGCACTACTGCTACTTCTCTTTGCTGCTACACATGGGATGGACAACTCTATTAACTGTTCTAGCTTTGCCGTTCTTCCAGTTACTCCCTTATTTCTCAACATGAAGTCTCTTGCCTTCGTGGAATAAAACCCAACTCAACCTTTCCAGGCTATGCTATCAGGGGAAAAGAAAACCCTGTTAAAACGTGGTATTCTATAAAACACTACTGTGTATTGCATTTCATCAGCTTTAACTTCATATGCTTGGTATTCTTCTTTTCAAGCAAGTAACACAGTCATCGCACGCTTATGCTAATAAAGGACATGGAATATACTCTTTCTCCCTGGTTTCTTTCTCTCTGGGGTCCACATATTAGGAAAGGGATTCTCCAAATGGTGTTTAGAAAAGCTTCCAAGTATTTCCGTTTGCTTTCCTTTATCACTCTGCCGAGGTTGCACCCAGCTGATACAGAGGTTCAGTTTTTCCAGCTGGGAATCAGACCAAGACGCAGTAGTAGAAGCAGCAGTCAGATCCCACCGGCAAGACACAGATTTTCAAAGCTGTTGTGAGTATGAACTCATTTAAAAATCATTTAAGAACCATTTAAATTAATTACAAAAAAAAAGAGAAAGAAAGCTTACCTTACTAACAGCTTTAGGGTCTGTACTATATCTCATTTCTCAGTCTGGATCCCAGATGGTCAGAGCTCCAAATTGCTATTTGAGTTTTAATTATTCTTGTTATTATATTCAAGATATGTCTGGAGACAAATTATGAAGCTCCTTATGAGTGGCCAGGAAGTGGGCACACATAAAGACCATCAAAAGGCCTTGTCATACCTTGCGTTGTGGTGTGACTCAGGTCAAAGTGTCCCATGAAGATCTGCCCCGATTAGAAAAGCTGCAGGCAAACACACCATCTGAAAAGTCTTTGCCCAGCTAGTATCTGTGCATCATGCTCACTATCAGAAAGGCTTCTGGTTTTCTCGGATCTGTGTTTTCAAGTACTTGCGGAGGTTCTCCAGCTACGGTCTTAGGTGAAGCTGATGATCGAGCTAATTAGATGTGCTTTCTTAGTACCACTGTACTTCACCCATACAGAGTGAACTAGGCACAGAAAGATTCTCCTGCAAGGCAGCATATGGGATGAAACACCGGCTCCTGTCCTTCCTCCATTCCCTGACCTTTATCCCACACAACCAAAGCACCCCTGACACTGTCTGTTCAGAGGGCTGGGAGTCCTGACTAGCTCCAGGATGCAGCAGGGCCAGTAAAATCAGCCGTCCCCGAGGAGAGAAGCAGCAGCTTGAACCACCAGGCTCAGGCAGGGGCAAGCACAGCAGCAGACAGGCACCCACAACAAAATCCGGTTTGGCTGGTGCATCGGAGGTACGTCAGTTGCCTTTGCCATATTATTAATTCATGCCCTCTCCATGCATCATTGCCTGACTTAGAGTCGCATAGAACCTAAACATATATTAAAAACACTATCACTGTATAAACAGCTCATTAAAATGGATTTAAAATGGGGTCTATGAAACTAAAATAAACAAATCTAAACCAAGGGTAGGATGCCCTTAAAATTAGAGATTTATGCTTGACTGGAGAAAACAAATGAGAGACAGTTCTCTCATTTTAGCCCTACAGATGTGTCTACCCAACTGCATATCCTGTAACAACTTAAGAGGCAGATCCAAAGTGATTCCTATGTAGGCAAACACTAATCTCCTTACAGACAACTGAAAATAAATGGAAATTCAATATTTGCTAGTTTAGCTAGATTATTCCAAACAGATTCTATTTTCTCTAATTCCACAAAATAGATCCCTTTAAGGATATGCTTATGCTCTCAGCGGTTGTCCCGCACTTCATCTGCCCATTATCGGAGCTGCAAGTATGAGACAGAGACAGCTCCACTCTATAATAAAAAAAAGACCAGTTTGATACTTCACTGTAAGACTGTGCCTGTGCTAAGAAAACCTGCCCTGAGGAAACCGATTTTGGAACTCCGTGGGCACATATATTACCAAAAAAACCCCTGTGAGACTGTGTTTCAGCTTTAGTGCAACTAGAGTGACTCGGAATTTACAGCAGTATTCACCCCAACATGCCCAGATGTAGAAGCATTTTGAAGTGTTCAGGAGACCACAAGAAGACAAGAGATGAGCCTGTTCCTCTACCCTTGAGGAATGCAAATACAGGATTTCATTTGCTGACGGCATTAACAAAAAAATATTTGCAACTGGACTTACAGATCACAATTAATAGATAAGTGGCCCAGCCAAGATAAAGATAGACCATGTAATACTGCAAATTCAATATCATGTTTGGTGTTTTGGAAATCTTCCCTTCTATCTGGCATCCAGGGTCAACATCTGCCTATTAATCTTTTTAGAACAAGAAACACATCAGTTCTAGGCATCATATTGTATTACTATGAGACTAGCTATCAAAAGGTATGTGGCAAAAATAAAAACTCGGAGTATTTACTGCTTAGTATGCTTGAGATCCAGTGTTTTCCAGCTTAATGCATTATTACTGGGAACATTAGTTTCCACATCTAATTTCCAAGGGACATGAAATGTTCAAACCTAAGTGGAAGAGAAAATGAACTAGTTCAAGCCATGGGATTTTGAGCAGCAGTTTTATATAACAGTTTTTTCCGTTCTAATCCATGATATCTGATGCACAACATCCATGATTCAAAGTCCTGCATTTTCCTTTACTCTTTCTTACTCATTATCCTGTTTTGGAAAGGACACATCACAAAAATCTCTTTTACGGTGTTTTGAGAAATAAACCATTTCCAGATATTTTAATATTACCACACTAAGAGCCAAATTTCACAGCATCTATGATAGAAGAAATTTGATTCCTCCCTTTTTTTTGAAAAAAAAAAACCCCCAAAAAACCCAACCTTCTTTTCTGCTGGGACCCTTACCAAACCACAGTCCTTCCCATTCAAGGGTGAAACACCACAAGTAATGAGAGGAGAGAAGGAGAAGGAGTTTCCCAGCTCTATAGCACTGACATGAATCACCAGGGTAATTTTACGCCCCTCTCCAAACAGATGTCATGGCAGAAGAAGCTGACACACCCTCAGCAGATGGGTCTTCAAATGTCTTAAGGCTGACAAAACACAGTTCCATGAAATTTTAAGTCCAGAATGACCTGCTTCCATTTCTCTCACAACTGAAGCAGCACCCCAGCAAAGGTTGTTCCACCGTTTCCCCTCAACTGTTGTCAGCTTTACAGCATCGGAAAATGCCTGGTAAGCCAAAAGGACCGCAGCAGGGATCCACCAGTTCAGTGCTTTTCCCATAAGAAATTCTTCAAACGCTGCTACTGTAAAAAGGGATGTTTTCACACTCGTGTACTTTCAATCCAAACTAAATGTGGTAGATAGCAGAGGAGTGCATGTTACCACAGTCGGCCCCACCATTAGGAATTACACTGTTCTGAACATCACAAGCCTTTTCTCCCAAAAGGTGCCTTTCGGGTTTGTGGTTTTTTTCATGGGACACCTAAACAATACTGGTGGTTAGAGGCTTTCTCAGAAATCTGCCACAAGTCCCGTCAAGACCTGTCCACCCTCCCAGCTTCAGCACAGGAATTTACCCAGTTTTGGAGGTAGTTGATGTTTATAGTTTTGACTTAGCATACCATGGGAAAACAACATCCATGATAATGTGCTTAGCATGCACCTTGACCTCTCACAAACTTGATCCACTCTAGCTTCTGTCTTTAGCAGAGCTGAGACCTCAAGATTCAGCTGACTGATCACAGAATCACAGAACAAGTTGGAAGGGACCTAAAAGATCATCTAGTCCAACCCCCCCGCCAGAGCATGATCACCTAGGCTAAACTGCACAGGAAAACATCCAGGTGGGTTTGAATGTCTCCAGAGAAGGAGACTCCACAACCTCTCTGGGCAGTCTGTGCCAGGGCTCCATCACCCTCACAATGAAAAAGTTTCTCCTTACATTCACATGGAACTTTCTATTCTCCAGCTTGCACCCATTGCCCCCTGTCCTATTGCTGATACACAAAAATTTCACAAGGTTTTTTCAGTTAATAAAACAGCACCTTAAAAATTAGATTGCTTCTGGCTGCCCGCGGATACGTTAACAAAATGGAAATGAATATCCTTCAGCCCACCTGTGAGTCACCCACATTTGCTCTGTTGATAAGATCCTATGTTTCCTGCCATTCTTGTACAGCTTGTGAAGAGGAGAGAGAAGACATACTCTTACTGCCTAAACGCCTTTTGAAGAAAAATACTATTCAGGTTGCATGAGTTAAAAAAAACATCAACTTTAAGATAAACCAATCTACCTTTAGCCTCTGTTTGTCCCAACCCACATGCCTGTAGTATAGAGTTAAATGCACTGAGCTCATCAGAAGCTTCTCCACAGCTTCTGTTACGGGGAAACAATCATATTTTACCAGATAAAGGTAACTAATGGGGAAGAGGGGGAACAAAACACCTGTAAGAATTTTAATAGAAGTTATTCAGTAATTACACCCTCACTCGGTACAAAACCCCCCAAACACCCAGAAAATCGTGATCAGCTCCTGCTTCATGTAGTACATCTGCTGCATAATCTGCTAGCGAGGTCTTTGATGTTCTGAAAAACACCAGTAACTGTCATAATTAAATCCTCTCTAGTTATTCAGCTGCATAGCTCAACTAATATTTCACACAATACTGTCGGTATGAAAGCCCTCTGATTCTCCGACCTGCTAGTGTAATTGGATTAAAATTATTACTTTTGAAGGGAACTACAGCTTGAGGTTTGGTACATCGGAGGGGTTTCCGTGCTTCCCTTCAGTCAGCAAGCAGCCTTGCTGCACGGCCCAAGGAACATTTGTCTTTTGTGACAAAGCCGCGTCCGTATTATAATCTTGCATAGTAATCTCATATGATGTCAGAAGTGCTGCTTTACATCTGGGGAATAATTTGTCTGGATAAATAGAAGCTGTAAAGCAATATGGAGAAACATTTTACCAAGGACAAATGTCTTCTTGTGGATTTTTTTAGACTAGTAATTACTTCCGTGTTCTTTTCTTCCACAGCCCCAAAAGAGGAGTTGAAATGATGTTATTAAGTTGATGCATTTGCACTCATGAGAAGGAAGTCAGGAGCCACTGTTTCACATCTGCTGTTTTTCACTTTGTGGTTTTCAATCCCAGGGCTTCTCACTGACTGCGGAGCACCCAGAGCCTCCCTTCCTCTCTACCAAAAATAGGGAAAAAAAGCTAACATTGAAATATACTTAACTTGCAACACTTGACAAATAGTCCTTAGCATTTTGAAAGCTCTACAAAAATTTCAAAATTTTGTGCCTTTATTTTTTCCCCCCCAACAAGCCCCTTGTAGACACTCTCCTGAAATGCAGTTGTTTTTCAAACAAGCCTCTGTTGTTTGGTGGTAAATATTTAAATAGCCCCTTTTGCCAGATTCTCTGCCAACATGAACTGCCTGGCTCCTTCTCATGGGATTTACAGCCTCTAAAAGTGTACTCACCCAGAAATGGTGAGGGGGAAAAAAAAAGGAACTTAATACAATTGATAAGTTAAAAAGCAAACATGCAAGATCGATACTGCTTATGGTATAGCCAGCATCCTTCAGTGTGACTCACATGAATCCAATACGGCCCATACACAGTGCTTTCATCTCAAAGAAGCTACAGCATCTTGCAGTCCTAACAACTTTTATAGCATGTCCTTGAAGTGTCCTGTTCCTTTCATCACTGCTGAGAAAATATCACAATCCCTTTACTTTTTCTACCCATAATGATAGGGTGAGCAGTGCTGAGGGAAAAAAAAAAAGCAATCACAATAACAGAGGAAAAAAACCATGATTCATGGACATAGAAAGTAAATCACTAGGAAAGCCTGTCTTGTCCTCCTTTTTATTTTGCTCATAGGTCAAGCAATCTTAATGAAGCCTCCTCCACACGCACTTTATTGTTTGCTCTTATATAGAGCACGGTTACTTCAAACTCCTTAGTTATTTTTAAAAGCTACCCTGAAAGTCCTGGACTGGTTAAACTGGGTGTTTGCTGAAGAACTGCTACAATTACATGTATCAAAGCTAGAGGACAGCACCATGCTCTGCTCTGTGATTTACCTGCCAGTATCAGGTAAAGTTGGCAGTGGAAAACTGTGAATGATGATTATTCCCTTCTGAGTAATCCAAGTCAGGCAGGGAAAGGTCTTGCTATCTAACTGCCTAACTTTCCTCTGCCTTTCAGCATACAAATGAAGGTTGTTAGCTGCCCGCAATTTTATCTGTTTACCTGAATAAAGGTGATAAATTACCCTATTACATTTTCATATACACATTTGAAGCTGGATTGAAGTCAGGTCAAGAATCTGCTGGGGGGGAAGGAAGGAGAGAACAAAGGTGCATTTGCAGCACAGAGACATTGCTGAGATACCTTAACCTGTCTTTCCTGGCTGGTAACTGTTGTTAAAACAAAGTAAACACAGATATCAATGCACCAGCGTCCAAAATACATTCCTAGGATCCCTGAACAGGCAAGCTGAAGTCTTTGCCATTGCACCTTCATTGCCACCTGGCGCTTCCCAAACCAGCCAGGCATAATTGTGAGCCCAGAGAAACCTGCTGTTAAGTGCAGAGCAGACTTACACGGTGCCTGGCAGGGACTTTACCACATTTCCTGCAGCCTTTTTCTCTAGCTCTTGGCAGACTCGTTCCACCTGAGCTCCCTTCTTTGCTCCATACTATGCTTTTCTACTTCCCTTTCACTTTCTTTTTTTCTCTTTGACTAACCTAACTCTCTCCCTTCAACTATGGTGACTCTTCACTTACATGGATTGTGGCAATCCAAGCACAGCTACGGGCTGGGTGGAGAACGGATCGAGAGCAGCCCTGAGGAGAAGGACTTGTGGGTGTTGGTGGGCTAGCAGTGCATACTTGGAGCCCAGAAAGCCAACTGTATCCTGTGCTGCATCAAAAGCAGTGTGACCAGCAGGTCAAGGGAGGTGATTCTGCCCCTCTACTCACCTCTCGTGAGACCCCACCTGGAGTACTGCGCCCAGCTCTGGGGTCCTCAGTACAGGAAAGACACAGAGCTGTTGAAGCGAGTCCAGAGGGCCACAAAGATGATCATCAGAGACCTGAAGCATGTCTCCTATGAAGACATGCTGAGCCAGCTGGGTGTGTTCAGCCTGGAGAAGGCTCTGGGTAGACCTTACTGCAGCCTTCTTGTACCTGAAGGGGCCTATGGGAAAGCTGGAGAGGGACTGTCCACAAGGATGTGTCCTGGTAGTGACAGGACAAGGGTTATTGGCCTAGAATAAGGACAAGGGTCAATCACTAACACTGAGCAGCCAGCAATTTTTTCAGACCACAGTACAGAGATAATTCAGAGTTCCTAAGTATAAGAGGTCAGTAGGCAAATCTGATGAAGATGCAAAGTTAGGTCAGATCCTAACTGAAATAGGTATACCTGTTTCCCACTGAGTCACAATGTCTGGATGAAAAAAAATCTTGTTTTAATTTTGTTTAATTAAGAGAAGAGGGATAATCTAATAACAATCAGCAACACCTTTTTGCCTGATGCCCAAAGCAAATGAGCAGCGGTCATTATTTGCTGGAAACCCTTTCTTAGCTGGACGTCTCCTCCAGGGATGTCAATCCTCTTTGGCCCATGCAAGGTGTACAACAGAAATAGTTTTTGCTAACCCAGAAGATCTATGAAGTGAATGGACTCAGTAAAACTCTTAACAGCCCAATCTCCTTAAGTGTATTGATTTCATGCAGACTTGTGGTAGTGAAATTCCTATAGAAGGTATAGCAGTCAATGCTCTTTTTTTCTTTTATATCTTTCCCTGTTTATGGAGCCATCCACTGAAAATGGGCATGTGTAAGTCATTATTGTATTTTTTTCCTGAAATACGCATTTATTATAGTCAAAAAATCCTTAACTCTGGATTTATCTAACTGGTTTGGAAAGAAGGTGGATCTTAAAGAACAACATACCCTTCCATGACATCTTCTGACAAGCTCCTGGAGAACTGAGTTTCCTCATGTCTGTACAATCCATCCTCATCCAGACAATCAGAAAGAAACTCAAAACAATAACTTCTTCCTTCCACCCACCTAATGTACCTTTCTATAACACTACTTAAAATGAAATAACAATTTCACGTATTTCTCTTTCAGACCAAAAACTCAATACAAATATATGCCGGAACACTAATAATAGAGAGAATTACAATGGCAGCTTCTCAGACAATATCAGTTGGGCTATCAGGAGTAGAGTACTGGGGTAATTCTCCAGAAGTCTGTTATAAATCCTACTGGCATTTCGAACCATTGAGAGACTTATTTGTTGATAAATATAATGCTTTCTGTATAAACGCTGCAAAATTTCCAACAGCAGTAGACAAGAAACACATTTGTTTTCTTTGAACCTGTAAAAATCAGATGCCTTAAGGTCAAATAATTGCATCTCTATTATTTTGGTTTGTTTGAGTTGTTTTGGTTTTTTTCAAATCTGCCTGTAATTGTGAGATTGAGTATCTGCTTCATACTTCCCTGGAACTACATTTCAAATAAACACTCAGTGACATCTCCTGCCAAGTCTCTCCAGACTATTAAGGACACACCAAGTATTTCTGGACTTCTTTGGAAGGGAAAGATGTGGGTGACACACCCAGAATCACAGAGGGCCTGCATCACTGCTCCAAGCACATTTCCATCACCTCTGGAAAAGCTGAGTCCATTGCTATTTCTTTATCTGTCAAGTCCCTGCTTGTTCCATTCTTGGCAAAAGGAGTTTTGCAGCACGCAGGCTCTTGCAGACAGGATTTTTTCTGTTTAAAACTTACTTTCAGTATTTCGTTTGTGAGTTTTAGGCATTTCTAAACTCCTACCATCAGCAGGGACCATACTTTAACAATCAGCTACTATTCACTTTGCAAAACATGAATGTTTCCAGCAGCACAAAGCTTTGCCCGGAGTCTTACAGGCTCAACCTCTGGCACTTATCTACTCCTTGGTGAGATCTGCAGCAAGGCAGTATGTCTTTCCAATTCATTGCTTCAGATTACAATGGACAGAATACAAGTTGCTTCAAGTTTTACAAAGATTTTAGCACGCTTTTTCAATTTAATTTTTTTTTTTTTAATTCCCTTTCTGCACATTTAAGAAATCGTATTTCTTAGGTAGCGTGGGTCTGAGAAACCCTAGAAATCCAGCTTGCTCTCTGTAACTGCCCGCAGGCAGCTGGAACAGGCGCCAATTGCATTTGGAAGTATTGTTATGGGCAGCAAGAGTTTGAGAGAGTATGGGGCTCGCATCCAGTCAAAGCAAAGGGCTCTTGGGAGAAAGACCGCTGGTTTTCCATCCTCAGAAAGACTCCATCCAGCCCTACGGTCTCCTTGCTGTGTAATGCTACTCCTGCCATTTCTGACAGCTCCAGGGTTCCTTTCACACCCTGTCCCACACTCTTCCTGAGCCGTGGGTTCACGATTTCATTTCAATCCACTTGTGCTCCCTTCCTTAAAAGTATCATTAAAGAACCTACGTGGGAGAAGCCCTATTTAAATCCATCTATGTTCAACAATGGCAATAAAAAATGATTGCATGGTTAAGCATACAGAAAGCCAAGCACCAGACCTGGGCCAGTATTCTTTTAATCAAATAATTGCTATTCAGGCAAGACTTTCTGTGCAACAATTACTTCTTTTAAAAAGCAAAAAAAAAAAAAAAATTTGAATGAACTCAAGCACTTGAATGACTTTATTTAATGCCCATCATAATATTATATTATAAATATATTGGAAAATTTCTTCAGCTTTGTATATATTTTCTTTTCTAATCATACCACTAGAAAAATAATACCACACTCCAGGATAAAAGAAAAACACTGTTATTGGAAAGAAGCTTCTTCTTTAGCTTGCCAAGCAGCTACCAGCCTTCCAAGCAGCAGAAACGGCATGCAGTAGGGTTGCTATACAACATAATCAGTGGGACTTGGAGAATTGCTTTGCCATTTCCAAACGTGTAATGACTGCTCTGAGGCAACCGTGTTTTGCGTGAGGAGGTTTTGAAGGGAAGCAGGTGGCTACCAACAACAGTAAACATCATGTGGCTGTGAGGGACGGGGTAGAAGGAGGGCAAGAGCCTGATGGCAGAGTATTTTGTTTCCTCGTGACCATCTCAGAGGAGGACTTACAGGGGAAAAAGACAGCTCCGCTGTGACATGTCATCAGTCCACTGAAACTCTAGTCTCCAAGGGTCTTTACCTTTTTAAAACATGGTAATAACTATCTGGCCAGATTGATTTCTTGTGTTCCCCTGCTGATATCATCGCAATAAAATTTCATACGGAGTGGTGCTACGTGTGGAGGGTCACCAAAGACTTTTGTAAGAACTCGTTGTTAAAATTCAGGAGCTACAGAGGGAAGGGGCGGGGGGGAGGAGAAGGGATGGGAATGGAAGGGAAAAGAGAAATTTGATGGTATTTACTTGTCTCTTAACAGGCTTGGATTACTTTCCACATATAATGAAATCCATTATACTATCTAGACATGACAATGTCTACATTTCATCAAAATATTTGTAAACTGCAGCCTCTGTTATCTATAGACTGGATCAAATTCTACTCACCATGAGATAATTTCAGAAAGATTTTCCAGAAGGAGGATGCTCTCAGACTCAACAAAACACAGCTTGCCTGTTCTACTCACATTTCAAATTACCCAGTCTAAACATTATCAATAAAATCAAATATATATATACAAAAATAAATATATATATATTTCCTTTGGGAAGAAAGAACTGCAGCCACCCAGCTCTGTTAACTGACAGGGTGTATCCTGGCATAATCCTAATTATTCTAACTCACATCACCAAAAGCTTACCCTTGCTGAAGGGAAGGACGGTACGCTTGGGAAATAATTTACAAAGAAAGTCAACCACAGCATTGGCAAGAGGTGAGCTGCGCACTCTCCTCTTCCACCAACACGCCAATGTGGCTCTTCTGTTTCATTACCTTATGCCCGCTGTCATTTTCGCGGGGATTGTGCCCATTTCCA
The DNA here is from genome assembly GCA_013400835.1 of Zapornia atra. Classification (NCBI taxonomy): domain Eukaryota; kingdom Metazoa; phylum Chordata; class Aves; order Gruiformes; family Rallidae; genus Zapornia; species Zapornia atra. Next base: position 206,739 of record VZTU01017481.1, on the reverse strand, counting down.
CAGACCACCAAGATTACAGAATAGCACACAGGCATCCAGCAAAGTGGCATTCGCTTGCCAAAGGAGAACTTCCTCTGTTCTCAGTTAAGCGAACACATTTGTGTTTAGATGGAAAAACGTATTAATAACTTCCCTGTTTTTTCCCTTCTGCAGGCTAATGTACTCCAGAAAGCAGATTATTATTTTTTTTTCAAAAGAGTAAGAATATATCTGGAAGAGCTCCTCGGTAAACTACTGGCTACACACAGATAATACCGTCCTGGGGACAATTTTCTCCTGCTACGTTTAATGTGAAGTAGCATTTTAAAATTATTTTGTCAGACAGCTCTCCCACACAGGAAGGGCTTGAATTCTGATGGCCCCGAAGTAACAGAAACATTGCCTTTGCTTTAGAGTGAGCTTTGCAAGATACTAAATGTCCTTGACTTTCGTTATTTAAAAGTGCACCTTTCCTGGTAAGATTTTACTCTAAAAACAATCCCTTTAGGAATGCAAAGGACCCAGCTGGAATCTAGAAATAATAGTAACAGTGATGTTAATTCTAATAATGAGTAGTTTATTGAGCTTAAGAGAATTTTACCTTACAAAAGATGATATCCCATATCTCACCTTACATACCACAGTAGCTACATTTCAACCCAGAAACCCTCAGGCAGTTGGACTAGATGATCATGGTAGATCCCCCTCCAACTGAACTATTTCAATCTAGTACTCGAACAACCATCATTATCAGTGCTCCCATTTAAGGGACAGGGAAACCAGAACGCAGGCCAACACCACCGTCACCCAGTGGAAAGTCCGAAGATGAGTTAGTGGTAGAGCAAGTAAGAATGCCCAGACATTTAAACTCTGGTCTTTAGTTGGTAGACCAATGTGCCTCCATATCAAAACACAAGACTCCTCATGTTTTGAGCAGGAGTGAAGAAGAAGGGTCTCAGTGATAATCTGAATATCAGAAGGCAGTATAGAAGGAAGATTAGCATCAGAAATAATGTTGCAAGATTGCCTTAGAGAAAACATAGTTTGTCAAAAGAAAGCCTAGCAGGGTTGGACTCATCAGGTAAAATATCACTGTCCACATCAAACCTGGGCAGCTGAGGCTTCTTTTGTACGCATCAGACAGAAACTGGACCATGTTGATATGAAGTGTTTGGTCAAGTGCTCATGTTCATTCACCCCAGGGTGGGACATCCTCCTCCTACAGCAACTTCATCTCCTTCACAAGGAGATGTCTATAGTCCTTCAGTGGGGGGCCAGTATGGACCAGCTAGAATGCAGATGGAAGATACAGACCCCCAGTGTCAGCTGTGACACGCAGCACCTCCCATTTGAAGGCCAATGTTGCTATTTTGCAAACAACAATTTCTCTATCAACTGATGTACGGTAAAGATTGCCAATTCTTTCCTTCTTACACATTCACATATGGTAATGCAACTAACTTATGGCACGTCTCCTTTTAGCTTTTTTAGCTTTTTTGTATGCTCCCATTGTACATTGCATAAGGAACCCTTGTTCAGTCAGGAGAAGGCAGAGGACACTGATGAACTCCCATTAAAATGGCAAACGCGAGCTCAGAATACTTCATGTTAAGCATGGAGAGAAATTTGTTTTCTGATGAGAAATAAAACAGACCCTTGAACTTGAAAGTCAATGACTGGGGGGGGTGTGGGGGGGGAAAGCCTGAACTTATGATTTCTAATAGTAAAGCGAAGTTATTCAAGAGTCAATAATTTTTCAAAAGGATTAACAGAGCATATGCAGCATTACACATAATGAGATAGAATGAGTATGGGAGGCTCAATTTGCATGCTATTTAGATTCAACAGATAGTTACACTGTTGATATCTAAAGTGCTGTTGTTGTGACAGAAAAGGTAGAGGTCCTGTACATCGTCTGAAAATTAATACAGTTCAGAGAAAATAGTAAAAATTACAATCCTTTCAATATCTAGTGGGGTTTAAACTATGCAAGAAGGATGGTCCTTTAGACGACTAAATCTCCTTTTTATCATCAGGTCATGGGGGTTGGCTAAAAAAAAGGCATCAAGGTAACTTTTTGAATTCAGATCTATCTACCTCTACAATTCAACCAGGAATTTAATGCCAAATGGAAAACAGTAGGTAAGCATGAAAGCTGAAGTAATTTATCACTGCTATCTTTTCAACAGATAGGCATTTCTTTGTTTGAACAAATACACATTACAGTACATGAAAAAAAAATGTTTTGAACAGCACAGTTTCCACAGGGCTTCTACATAATGAAATTTCAGAAAACACTCAGTATAAAAGTTTTGGTGCACAAAGAAGATTATTAATTTTCCTTCCACATGACAAATAGATAAATACCTCTGTGCAAAACACAATTTTAAGTACCATACACTACTCAGGTTCATATTTTTCAATACTTCAGGAAGCATGAAGAGGTGTACTTAAATTATTAATTTCTCAGCATATAAAGTTTAAAAAAACCCCAAACAATTCAATTGAAAACTGGTTCAGTTGACAAATAATAATAACAATTGTTTTCCCTAGACTGTCACTTACAAACCCGATGCTGATTCTGAAACAGCCTGATTTCTTTCCATCTCATACATCATTACCAGTCATAATGATTCCTCACATCCTCCTGCTGCAACCTCCCCCCCTTGTATTTGTGGTGTCAGCAGCAGCCGTATCACCCGTCTCCCTTTCCTTTTTGGTCATCTTGGTGATTAATCGAACGGGATTTAGCATATGGTTCTTTGGATGCCCCATTCTTACGGCTTTAGCTCAGCAAGGTAAACACGAATAAAGAGCTGTATAGTTCCTTCTCCTTCCACAATGCATATGAGGGAAAAATACAATTACAAGCAACGTACAAAATCCAGCTACCATAAATAACAAGAAGTCGAAAAGAAGGTGTCTGCATTTGTACCTATCAGATAAAACGTACGAGATGCTAATATAAACTCGGGTGTTTTTAAAAAGCTGATAAAGATGACTGGGATCTGGAAGCATTAGTATTAGACGAAATAAATTATTATGTGGGTTGCCTCTTGTTTTCTATGTGATTAATTAAAGGGAGCCAGGTATCTATTGTGTTTTCACACTAGTGTCAGATGTGAATGCTGATATGCTGGTCCAACAGTCTATCAAAAAGGAGAAGAGGAGAAAAAGAAAAAAAAGCAGATTTAAGTAAAACTAGAGTTTATAGCAGATCAAACCCACTGTTTGTACCAAATGTTTACATGAACTGAACAAATTTGCAGGAAGATAGTAAAGGGGTTGCCTGATCAAACCTTTGCCTGCCACAGCTAGTGGCTATTAGAAGGGAAAGGAGATGGGTCTTCTTAAGAACAAAAGCAAACACAAGTAAAAAGGAAGAACCACCACAAGGCGGTCTGTAGACATGCTACCGGGGAAGAAGAAGAGTCAACAGAAAGGATCCTAGAGGTTCTTCACTGGGTTGTTGAATCTTCCAGGAAACAAAAGAACTTACAAAGGAGGAAAGAAAATGCCTTTGGAGAATGGATGGATTTTAAAATGGGAAGGAAGCCCTGGGGAACACCAAGAGCTAAATGTGGAATTCAGATACAAATGAAACTAAGTGAGAAGTTGCAGAAATGCATTGTCTCCCCCATTTTATTTCCATGTTCACAAAGCAGCGTAGAAAGTCACTTTGCTTTAAAAAAAAGTCAACATCTAGTCCAGGCAAGCAGACCTTTCACATCTCACATGACACTGTACACTGGGCTAACTTCCCTTTGTCCTGGGCCTCCAAAACTACTTAGTGCTGGTATTTATTCAACCTTTAGGGTGGAAGGGGGTTACTGAAGAAGTACCAGTCCTCTACCAGTCCTTTTAAGAGTTCTTGCTAGAGAACAGCTCTCCTGCATGCTTAAATTCTTACATGGTTTTGTAACTGAGCTTTTTACCTCACACCCTCCACAGCAGGCAGGATTCAAGAAACTGAACTCATGGACTGGTAAGCTTGCCATATGTTTCTTGAGATATTCACTGCTTACAAGTGTGGTGAAGTGTACCTCCTCTCACAGTTGATGACCTTTCGCTCCCTGGGGAAAGACGGTTAGCAGACAGTTTTTGGCCTAACATGACACAGTTCTGCACACCTGAACAGGCAAAGCCTGGCACAACCCCCAACCAGTCCTCAAAGAGGCAAGAGCAGCTCTGTAAAGAAGCCTTCACCAAAGACCTCTGAAGGAATGACAAGTGGATGGATGGGTCTACAGCTGGGCAATATCCACACTAGAAGCAAGGAGTTCTCGACAATTTTTTTTCCCTTTCAGATTTTCAAAAGGGTAATGTTTAAATGAATGTCTGCTGAACTGGCAGCAAGGAGAACTGCAAGAAAGATGATGATGTGGCATAATGAGGTTACAAACCAGACAACAATGTGTCTGCAGTGTTAGAAAGTTATATAATTTTTGGAGTTGCCTGTATCAACTCAGAAAGAAATGTAGTCTCTACCAAGAGAATCTATTGCAGCTAGTCCCCTCACTGATTTAGGACGGTAGCGTTTACCTTTCCTTATAAGCCATCAGAGAGACAATTGTATATTGTGTAAATACAGTGGGGACACAGATTAATTTCAAACCTATCACATAATCTGATGAGATTTCCCTTGAGATCTCCTAACACTCTGCAGTACTGTGAGCCATTATTTCCATACTTATTGGAAATAACGTCTGAGCCCAGACAAGGCACAATATTCCCTCTGAGAGTTGTCATGACGAGAGCGGAATTAATGCTTATTGTCACTGTACACATCAAGGGTCTTTTTTGGCATTATTAGTATGTACCCCAAATAGGATTTAAGCCCATGATGATAAAGTATACCATACAACAACCCCATTTGGGGCCTCTTAAATTTGGATGTATATTCCTTGCTACATATGCTGGATGCAAGTCAGATTTCACCTGCATTCCACAGAATCACAGAATAGCAGGGGTTGGAAGGGACCTCAGAAGATCATCTAATCCAAGTCCCTTGCTAAAGCAGGATCACTTACAGCAGATTGCACAGGCAGGTTCTGAATATCTCCAGAGAAGGAGATTCCACAACCTCTCTGGGAAGGCTGTTCCTGTGCTGTCACCCTCAAAGTAAAGCAGCTCTTCCCCATACTCGGGTGGAACCGCCTGTATTCCAGTTTATGCCTGTTGCCCCATGTCCTGTCACTAGGCACTACTGGGAAGAGCATGGCTCCACCCTGTTGACATCCAACCTTTAGATATTTTTAAGTGTTGATCAGATCCCCTTCCAGTCTTCTCATCTACAGGCTAAACAGCTCCAGCTCCCTAGGCCTTTCCTCATGTGAGAGATGCTCCATCATCCTCGTAGCTTAACTTGTCCACCAGGACTCCCAGGTCTTTCTCCACTGAGCTGCTTCCCAGCAGGCCAGCCCCTAACCTGTACTGGTGCCTGGGGTTATCCCTGCCTAGGTGCAGGGCCCTGCACTCTCCCTTGTAGAATTTCATTTGGTTCCGCTCCACTTAACAATCCAGCCTGTCCAGGTCTCAATGAAAGTCAGCAGTGTATCGGCCACTCCTCCCAGTTTTGTACCCTCAGCAAACTTTCTGAGGGTGCACTACCCTCTCGTTCAGGACCTTGATGAATATGTTGAACAAGACTGGACCCAGTACTGACCCCGGGGGCACAGCGCTGGCTACAGGCCTCCAACTAGACCCTGCACCACTCATCACAACCCTCTGGGCTCTGCCGTTCAGTCAGTTCTCAACCCTCCTCACTCTCAACCCACCTCACTGTCCACTCATCCAACCCACACTTCCCACACAACCCTGATGCAACTCCATCACTGCCAGTGGTCAAGCTCCTGGCTTGCACAACTATGGAACTGGAACCGGATCTGTGACGTAACAGAAGTACTGGAGTTCCTTTTAAGACACAATTTATTAATTTATTGAGATAGACCTCGATCAGTGTGAACTGTGATGCTAGTTATCATAGTTTAGAGGGTGAACAAGAAGGTTTTTAGCTTTTTTTTTTTTTTGGCAGTTAAATTCATTTGTGCTTATTACAGAGTTACACATCTATTTCATGTGTTCTCCGGGCGGTTGGTGTTACCAGATGTGGACAGATCTGTTTGTGTTTCACTGTGAAACTAGTCGTGCTTTTGATGTATTCAAGACTCAGTTATATTAAAGTAATTTTTAGTTCCAAGCCATTCTCCTGCAAACTTTTTAGCAATTATCTCTGGTTTATTTTTGCAAGCAAACTTTCTCCATTTTTAGTTGATCCAATTCTCTTACCTGATTCATACAAACATGCTTGTAACACTGCAATTTGTCACCAGGGAAACAACTGTTCAGTCACCGTAGCTGATGTCACTGAATGAATCAAGTAAGAAAATCATGAAAGTTATTTTAAAAATCCACAAAAAGTCAAACAACCAACCTTCCAAACAAATACAGTAACAATTTGGAACAACCCGGAAAGAAATTCAATTGAATGTGATGACTTAATTCCAGTTTTCAAAATTGCAGGGTTTTGTTTCTTTTTAAAACTTCTTGTATTTCTCTGTGGGTGGCAGGAACCACTTAAAATCCAGCAAAATGGGTTCCAGCTCACACCCAAGCACATCTCACAATGAGCTCGCTGTAGCTTCAAACCCATCTCTGCCAAAACTTTCCTGGGAAGCTGTGGCAAGGCAGACTTCTCCCTAAGGGCATGCTGAGGCCTGACCTGTCCACTTAATTAGCCACTTAACCATTGTAGCCAAAAAGGCTGAACACACAGCTGTCCACAAACAGCCTGCCATTGCCCAGAAGCTTTAAATATTCAATGCATATCTTTATCTATCTCCATTTACCTGACTGAAACAACCATAGGCCAGAAATCTTCTCAGCTGTTGTGCCCTACCTGTGTCAATGCAACAGAGGTGCCTATTTCATGAATCAATGTTGAATTTCATCCAGGATTCTGTAAAGCTTTGCAGGAAAAACTTTGGAGAGGGAAAGATACCATTTCATAATCCAGGACAACCTTTCTGGAGCTCTACCCATAACTCAAGTACAAACGCAGGATAATCAGATTTTAATTTAAATAATGTATTTCTGTATTTAGCAGGAAAGTAGATAAATCCATTTAGGATTTTGGCTAATTTGCAAGTTTCTTACCTATTTCTTATAGCTAGTGGTAGCACACAGCTAAAAATGCTGTTCCAAGGTGATTCTATCTTTAGAAATAATAGATCATATTTATCATATTGTCTTAATGTCTTAAAGCTTTATAATTTTGTCACATTTTGCATTAAAAGATAACCTTATTTCTTAAATAATATTATTGATGCTGACTTAGAAGGCGCCGCTTTCTCACTATCACACATAAAATCTCCAGGGGATTAAACTTTAGGAGACACTCTCACAAAAAAGAAGCACCTCTTTTATAGCCTTACTAATTAAATGTAATTAATTTACTAGCTCCCTGGAATTGCAGGTATTAAAAAAAAAAAATAAAATCCCCAAGTGCTTTTGCTTTGCATGTGATAAATGCTACAATCACTCTTTCCTTTTAGGGGAAATACAGAGGAAATAATATTAGGGCACAGTGAAGTTCATCGCAGCAGGTCGATTGAGATTGTCAGGATTCATTAGCATGTGTGTGACTGGTAAATAATTGAGTTAATTTTAGGTTGAATGACATATTTAGAAAACTATGAATCACCTTATTTTGTGATTTTAATCAACCTTTGCTCTTCCCCGGATAGTTCAGCGCACATCTTCAATATTAAGTCAGAACTGACTCTTCACTCCTCAGCCCTTGCAAATATGAATGTTTTGCAAACTTTCAGAACCATCAACTGCATTAAATGCTGGCCTCCAGCAAGGAGTTCAACACAAATAAAGCATGGTAAGTACAGAGAAAACAAAAATGGAAAAAACCTCAACAACCAAGAAACTTGAAGAGGAGGGTTCCTTAAACTGAAGTTCTAGGGAGCTTTATGCTGAAATCTCAATTTGCTTTGACTCTAAGAATAAAAATGCTGAAGTCAACAAAATACCAATGTAGAAAGAAAGAATATTTATCAAGAAACTTTCAAAAAAAAAGGAGCTCCTTTTTGAAAAACGTAGTCACTCCTCCAACGTGTTTTAGCAACTCACTGTTGGCCCAGTTAAATCACATTACAAAGCCAAATATTGTACTGCATGTGAATCTTCTAGCTTTTGCCTTCTGAAAAAGGCTATTTTCAAACACAGGCAACATCTTTTTCAAAGTTTTGCTCAGTTTGGAAATACGTCACAATTCCTAGCTAATGTGAGCTGTTCATTTATTTTTCATCAGATGCCTTCTGATCTCGGAGCGCAAAGTTTCCCTTCATTTCCAAAAGACGTTCTGTTAGCGCTGCATTTGATATTGAACATGACAATATTTAGGTAACACAGTGGGCTCCTCTGTGTAAAATTTAAGCTGTGAAGATACTTGCTTGCAAAAAAAAAGGGCAATTAATCTTCAGTTTCTTATTTTGAATATGCAAACAAATTGCTTGTGGATTACTGGCAGCTACGGCTTGGGCTCTGACACTTAACTGTTTGTTATTAATGCGCAGAGCAATTAATGTAATTATAAATATGGAAAAGAAAAATATCAGCGCTATTTACATTGCTTAGTTACTAGGAGGTAAAATACTTTGTCAGCTGTAATACAATACAAATTGCTGCAAAGCGTTTAATACAATTATAACATGCATATATTCAAAGCACTACAGTTTATATTCTAGGTCTGTCCTCCTGGGATCAATTTATGATATTCTACGCCGGGTATCTTGTCTTGACAAAATAATGATACTTCGTTCCTGTGTCACTACATTTGGCTACCACGCACTTTATGTACAGGAAGGATTACAGGCACAACTGCTGCTCAGTGAGTAGTGATGCGTGTCACCGGGATGCGCGGCGATGGGGAGCAGAAGGCGTGATTACTCTCTCGACTGAAAGCACCACACAGGAGTGCACACCTCTCCGATGTGGAAATGTTTTCCTCAAGCAAATGCAGTAAAAAGGCACAACAGAACCATTTCTTCACTGGTGGTATTGGTTTGAGTGTTCGTATTAAAAATAACCCCACACTCAGACATTTATCATTTTCACCCCATGCATCCGTGGCATCTAGTGACAGGCAGCAACTCTACAACGGAGGTTATGGAGGTCTAAAGAAATTATTCCTGCAGGTGAAAACCAGCTAGGTGAGTACGGTAAGGTGGACAAAATACACATCATAAGGAGACTGCCCTTTCATTAAATGCTCAGAGTCATTAGGCCATTTAAGCAGAAAGACAGCCTTCATTCTCCTTAATTTTCTTGCATCTGGAAACAAATTTGTGTTCAGAATTACTGGTGCTACAAACAGTAATCCCTCTTAAACAAGAAGCTGCTTTAAGTCAAACAGTTGTGTAACCTGTTACTGACATCTTCAATTAATAACAATATGTCATGTTCCACAGCAGGACTCAGCCATGGCCGTTCCCATGAATCAGAAGAAGACATTGCTCACAGGTACCAAAGTGGTGTCCTTCTGATCACCTTTTGTAAAAACAGTCGCAGCGTTAAGCCAACTTGGAAAAGGGAAACAGTTTTAATGTGTAACTCCTCTGCATAACTTTGATAAACAGAAGGGACAAACAACAGAGGTGCACGTTACTAAATACACTATGGTGCCTGGATAAGGAAGCAAATCAAAAATCAACAGAGAACTGCTAAAAGCTGACATCACCTCTAACCTAACCAAATCACTACTTCCCAGTTGATACTGGCTGATGTGCAGTCCTGTTTTATTTTTTCAGCTGCTCCATTGGGCTGACCCAAATCTCACTGAAAGCAACACCAGCCTTTTCAGATGTAAGAACAAGAACAGACAGCACGTCTGCATCTAACTCCCAGCTCAGGACTGGCTGAGGGTTGGTACAACCCCACTTTTTGTGCTGGAACAGCCTTGAGGACTCTCTTTCCCGTCACATCAGGCTGTATAAGTCCATGGGTGACCCAGTTGTCGGGGACAGCCAGCCAGGGGACAGCCTGCCCAGTAGGTTAATCAACAGCAATGCCCATACAAGCAGTGCTGAAGGGCTCCATTCCCTGCTTGGGAGCTTTGCTGTACGGATGGTCGAGGTGCAACCCTTCCAGCTGAACTTCACGGCTTCTGCTTGCTTGTCACAATTTAACATTAGTTTCTGTGTTTAACATTTCAGATTTGTGTGTAGTTTTAAAGGAAAAAAAAAAAAAAAGAAAAAAAGTCACAGCATGCCAGTTATTTCTCCCAAGGTTTCAGAACACAAACTTTGCAGTTCTTCTGCTGTTTGGCACAGGCTGCCACAGATGGAAGACAGATATCTGTCCGCCAACGTTTAAAGAGGACCAGATTTTTTTGTTTAGAAATTTTAGCTGTTTAGCACTCCCAGTCGTACAATCAGCCAGACCAGCCCTTCCCTCCATAACAAGTGCATACACGAACGAACAAGGGAGACCATTGCCTGTGCAGGATTCGCACATACAGAGATGTTTGCAATGTGTTGGGATTGCCTTGGAGGCTAGTTTTGGAAAGAAAGGGGCCAATTTTTCCTAGCCTGGCATGGAAAGGTCTGAAACTCATGTACCTTTCTGCCAAAAGGGAACTCATTTAATGAAAGGGAAGAAAGCCAAGGTTGCCCAGTAGCTGTTACAGCGTGTCAGCCAGGAAGATATTGCTATTTCTGAGTCCTTCCAACCCAAACATCTCAGGGAAATTGCTGAATTGGTGCATGCTCTTGCTAAATCGGCGGTGTTCCCTTCCCAGATGATGGATGCCAATTTAGACTGACCTCAAACCCTCCAGCCTTCGCCTCCCCAGAGTTACAATTGTTCTCTGCTATCACACCTGATCTTCCACAAAATTTCCGCGCCTCCCAGGCTCATCACAACAACCTTTCGAGCATAAGCCAGAGCCAAGTTGACACAACAGATTTAGTTCTTCTCTCAGACACACACATATGCCACAAAGACAGCAGGTCATCACCTACGCTTTGCGAATGTTGCTGAGCACACTCAAGTGGGATAGCACTTCTGCAAACAGGACAAACAGGGCAGCGCTGCCACTTCTTTTTCTTCACCCTCCCCTCACCTTTTTTTTTTTTCTTTCCTTTTAAAGTAAAAAGTTGCTTAAAACAACTCTTGTTTGAGGATAAGTTCACCATTTATCCTCCATGTCCAAAACTGACACAGAAACCTTGTCGCCTTTAGCTGGAATCCTGTTCAGAGCCAGGAGAAGGGAGCTTGCCCTCTGCTCTAGCATCCCTTGAGCCTGAATACTTCAGGGCTTGGAGATTTCTTCCGTATGCGGAAGGGTGGTTCTACTGGGTGGTCCCTGCGCAACTTTGTGCAGGCAGGGAGAAGTTTCCAGGAGCAACAGAAAGTCAGCTATGCCATAAAAGTCCTACAGTGCTTGCTGCTTTCTTCCTTTCTGCATGACGTCTTGGGAAAAAATCAAGGAGAAAAATGCTGACAACTGACAGACACCAGGCAGCGTCTTGAGGAAAGCAGGGAAACATGCTACCCCCAAGACAAGGGCACGGGCGGCAGGAGGGGAACAGACAGACGGCTGGTTCGCTCCCAGACAGGGATTAGAAGTCACAGGTGAACCAAGGCCATGTGCCCTACTAATAGCAGCAGGTTGCTGCTCAAAATAAGTAGCAGGTCCAGACATTTGTTCTCCAGTTGGGTTCAGACATAAGCTGTAACACAGATGTTCACAGGGCACAGAGGGGACACCCAGCAGAGCTGGCTGCAAAAGAAAATTTACAGGAATGACAGCAAGTTGCCTTTTACAGCAGGCTCTTTAGAGAGGCACTAAAAGGGAAGCTCATTCTGCTATGATTTTTGTCTGGAGCTCCTCCTTGTATGAGATCCCACTGCTGCCAGTCTCCAGAGAATGAAAATGAATTAAAGAGGAAAAGGCAAAAAAAGTAAAAATAAAACAGAAATACAAAATAGAGGAGCAAAGGACAAAACAAAGCAGAATGAATGAGATAAAAGAAATGCACCACGAAGAGGAAATAGATGAAAAGGAGACAAGTAAAGGCATAACAGTTGATTTCAGAAATAATAACAAAATGCAATTATCAGAAACACTGCTGAGATCTTCTGCACGCACTCTGAAAGCGCCATTAGACGCAGGATCCTCTGACAAGCCTTGACACAGGTCCAAACCCAGGAGATCCAGTAGTAGGACAATCATAAAACTAAGTCATCCAGGCAGGTACCTGATCCCATACATAAAATGGAGACAAAGGTTCTTCTCCAGCTTTTCCCAGACATCTTGGGAACTACAGATGAGACACACTATGAAAATATTTTTAACTTTGATGCTCACAGAACAAGCAAATTACTGCAAAAAACCACCACATTTCTGTGAAGGGGTCCTCTACACCAAAAAACTGGTCATGGATTTTATTCATAAGAATTCAACCCTTCTTCCATTATAAGTCTCTTCAAAGATTCTCATACAGATCAAGGCAAGTTCAAATGATAAATCCCTGTATTCAAGAAAACTTTTCCTCTTTAGAGCTGACACTCAAAAAATTGTCTACGTCTATAAACTCTTCAGAAAGAATAATATCTTCTAAATCTTCCCTTGTTTCCCTTTCTCCATTGCTAGGAGCTCAGCAGAGGTTTAAGCATCATAAAGTGTGACCTGCCTTTTAAAAAAGAAATCACCTAAGAATTGCTTTGTTATATGCGAGAATGTATTTCTGAAGCTGCCTGAATATTTTCTGTAAATGTTCTAAGTGAGATACTAGCTTCACTGAAATACTTGGGAAAAGTTCCAAGAACTTCAAAGTACCCAAGATTTTGACCTTCAGAGCTGCTTTCTTCCCAACATTTAGTCACATTCATACCTTTACGACCTTTAGCAGTTGCAAAGAAAACCAAAGGAAATACGGACAAGAAAACAATTAAAGCAAATCCTGAAGTATGGGGAGATCAAGAATAGAGCTACTTCTTCCCATTCAGGGGAATCTTGACAGGCTTGGGAGGTGGGCCCATGAGAAATGCTGAACTTCAGTTCAGCAAGAAAAAATACAATGTCTTGCACACAGGTCAGAGCAAACCCAAGCACAACTACGGGCTGGGTGGAGAATGGGCTGAGACCAGCCCTGAGGAGAAGGATTTGGGGGTGTTGGTGAATGAAAAGCTCAACATGGCCTGACAACAGACGGTTGTAACCCAGAAAACCAGCTGTATCCCAGGCTGCATCAAAAACAGCATGACCAGCAGATTGAGAGAGGTGATTCTTCCCCTCTACTCCGCTCTCATGAGACCCCACCTGGAGTACTGAATCAAGCTCCAGGGTGCCCAGTGCAAGAAAGACATGGAACTGTTGGAGCAAGTCTAGAGGAGGGTCACAAAGGTGATCAGAATACTGGAGCACCTCCCTATGAAGACAGACTGCGAGAGTAGGGCTTGTTCAGCCTGGAGAAGAGAAAGCTCCGTAAAGACCTTAGAGTAGCCTTCCAGTACCGGAAGGGGCCTACAGGAAAACTGGGGAGGGACTCATTATAAGGGCGTGTAATGATAGGACAAGTAGCAATGGGTTTAAACTGAAGGAGGGTAGATTTAGATTGGATTTAGGGAAGAAGTTCCCTATTGCAAGGGATTTGAGGCACTGACAGAGCTTGGCAGAGAAGCCGTGGCTACCCCTCCCTGGCAGTGCTCAAGGCCAGGGCTTTAGGCAACCTGGTCTAGTGGAGGGTGTCCCTGCCCATGGCAGGGGTGTTGGAACTAGATGATCTTTGAGTTCCCTTCCAACCCAATCCAGTCTGTGATTCTATGATTCTGACTCACTGATTTTTACCTTGAAAACTTCTTACATGCCAGTGGAGACTCACCTGTTTGTTCAGCCACAAGTTAAAGTTGTAACGTTGGCTACACGTTTCTCTCTGAAGCACCATACCCTTCCCAATTTCTGCCATACAAATACCACATGTGCTATTGAAAATTCAGGCGGTAAAGATCCATCGTACTGTCCCATTTATGGCAGCTGAGATTTATCAAGAGCTTTAGCAAGTTCAGCATTAAACTGTCAACAAAACTCACACACACTCCAAATCATCCAACACAAAACATGAACGGATCCGTTACACTCACCTATTTATTGCAGACACTCGCCAAGTTTCATGAAGCATATAACCAAGGATTACTTCAAGTTCAGAGTCCAAGATCTGAAAAGAGGATAACATATATTTTTATGTCACAAAAAATAAATGGCTGAAGCATAAAAAAGAAAAAATATTGCACAAAATTACTATTTAGAAATTAGTTTATGAGCTGGTCTTTCTGAAGTCGTGCATCACCTGAGAAGTGTTGTGGGTGATAACAATTAAGGTATGATATTTTATAGGCTATTAAATTCAAGCTATATAATATTGTTTAGATTCTTAGGCAACTTCTACATATGAGTTCAAAATTAGTAGAAAACTCTGACAAGTTATCAAATTTTCAAATAGCAATTTTGCCATGACTGTCTGTAATGAAAGAACAAAACCAACATACTTAACATGAAAATCTGCTGGAGGCATAGCAGAAAATATACACATATTGGGAAACCACAAGCACCCCTACATACATTTAAGCAATATTCTGCCATTAGTTTGCGGTGAGAGTGGCATGATGAGGGAAACTACATGTGAAAAACCATGGATATAATTATTTGCATTATTTCTTTCTTGTCCAAAAATGCTGAACGTGGCAGTCCTGTTACTGGTGTGAAATTCTAGATGTACATTTTCATAAACATATATATAATGCCTAATAGCAATTAGGCCTAGAGTGTCTGTAAGTTTTCCTGTTGATTCTTGCACAATGACCCCAAGCTAATATGTTTTATAAGTCTAATGTGATTAAGAAAGCAAAAAAGAGGAGGGGGACACATCAGGAAAGAAAGAAACAGGCTCAACAGACCAAGGAAAGACAGAAAGGAGGAGAAAAAAACAGTTCACATCCAAATCTATTTGGTCTGGACAATGACTGGCCACCTCAGCTTCAGCATCATGAGTAGATGCTGTATTGAGTATTTTTGTGGCACCATTAGCATCTTCAGACTCTGCAGCAGAAAACCTGGTTTCACCCAGTGCTGCCACACAGCCACAGCTCTTAAAAAAATAATTGAGTCCAAGTTAGAAATAAGTCTTGACTCTTTCTGCTCTCTCAACTTTGCCTGAGCTTTTGTCTGCAGATGTACTACTGGTACCCACCACATGATCCCAGGTATAGGCAAAGTGAATCACCCCAGTAGAGTTAATACAAACCAGTAATGGTACGGCCTATACCCACTACACATCGATGGTCACCTGGCTGGGAGCACGTGTATGTGCAGGCATTTTCTACCCCTAAGTATCAGCCTGCTAAAGGAGTCCTAAACCCCCTCCATTCCCTTCCATGAGCTGGCAGGTTTCAAGCAGAGAGGCAAAATGTAAATATCACCATGGATAATTATTTCACTGCTCATTTTTTGAAAGATAATAAGACAGAAAGATAAGGCTGGTTCTGAGAAAAAGCAGCAGTAGAAATTTTTATCCAGCAACCACATGAAAGATTCTGCGAATTCTTCTTAAAAAAGCAACAGTTCCTTGATTTGTAGCCACTGCCTACTTTCATGTGCAAGAACAACAACTACAGAAATCCCTCACTGGTCTTCTCTACATATTTTCAGGCAGTCTCTATAAACATGACAACTTCTAGGATTATTTATTCTATGCACTATGTCACCATTTCTACTGTTGATGGCAACTGCAGACAAGCCAGGCTCAGAAGCTCAGATTCCATCAGAGAGGCACAAGTAACACCATTTCATCTCTGCCCTTTGCATCCTACTCAGTTCCTCAAAAGAGAATCCACAACAAGGCACAGAGGAATCACAAAGAGAATGCCATTACAGTTAATGAAAAAGTCAGTCAAATATCACCTCTAAGAGGAGTGGAAGCTATTTACTAAGTAATGATTGTAAAAATTTGCAAGATTAGAGGGTGGCCAAAGTTTACTCTTTATTTTCTACACTAATGTTTCCATTTTTCCTGCATATCCTTCTTCATATGGTTAGCCTTTAAACACCTTTTCCACATAGAATCACAGAATATTTCACACTGAAAGGGACTCATAACCAATTCTGAGACCATCTCCCTGCTGTTTGCAGGACTACCTACAACTAACCCATTTGTCATGGGTGGAGTCATGCACTGCACCCCTAAAGAGAAGCAACAATATATTCATGTGTAACAGTGAATTAACAAAGTCCAGTGGTAAATGCAACAGTGGTTTAACAAGATTCGATGGCAAAGCATACTTGATTCTTTAATGCATAGGGGACAGCATCAGGCAAAACTGTCAAGGGGACCCTCCCATTGAGGCATAAGGTTCAGACAGGATGCCCTTGCTTTCTCAACTCCTTCTTAGACAGGCATCTAGGTATGGTTGGATCCAATCCTAGTCACAGACTTGAAGAAGAGTTTATGTCTAAGGAATTTTATATGTAGAGTCAATCCTTTATATTGATTAGCTAAGTTTTCAAAGTTTAGCTTGCAATTAGTCACTGACCAAAGATCTGTTGCAGCAAGGAATCTCTCAACCTCGAGGATGAACCTTAAGAGGCACTCCTACTCAAGGGGACATCCTGCACACACCTATTGCCATGCAGGAGAGCTCAATAGGCTGTCCACTATTTATACAGTAAAATTACTGACTTACAGTTGTATTTGCATACCAGCAAGACATCTGGATCACTGTTCCAGATAGCCCTTGGCTACCATGTTGTCATCTGTTCCCCCAAGTCTCACATAAGGTGGATGCACTGGTTAAGGAGGGAGTGTGGAGCATACCACAACAGTATATAACTAGGAGTGTTCACCATATGCTCCTTGACCTCTTACAGCCTTGGTGCTGTGACCACTTCCCTGGGGAGCCTGTTCCAGTGATCACCTACCCTCTCAGTGAAACTTTTCTTAATATCCAACCTGAACTCTCCCTGGTGCAGCCTCATTCCATTTTCTCCTTTCCTGTTACTGGTTACCAGAGAGAGATCTGCCCCTCCACATTCGTTGTGCCTATTGAGGCATACCTACTCTGTGTTTTCCTCTCTTACTTATCCTCCTCATCTCTTACTCACTTTCATGGCTGCATGGTTTATCTTCACTTGCAAGGCCTCTACAGTTGACTACAAGCACTCAGGTCACCACACTTTGACACCCCATCAGTGGAAACACATTAACCAACTAAATGCAAGCTGTTCCCTGGTCGTAACATCCTCAACTAAGTGACCTTCGCTACAGGTAGCAAGATTCCAGGGTCTAAAGTGTCAGGTCCAGCAAAAGTTTTGTCATAAAAGTAACCTTCAAAACACCAACTGGGTGTAAAATTCGACTAGTGCAATAATGCATGAAATATTGCTCACAGACACGTCTCAAGGGATTGCTGATCTGAGAATTCCTTAT
Organism: Zapornia atra; assembly: GCA_013400835.1. Classification (NCBI taxonomy): domain Eukaryota; kingdom Metazoa; phylum Chordata; class Aves; order Gruiformes; family Rallidae; genus Zapornia; species Zapornia atra. Next base: position 189,268 of record VZTU01017481.1, on the reverse strand, counting down.
GACATATTTATAGAGAAAAATAATGAAATACTGCATGGTTGAGATAGCTCTGTGACAGAATGTTTGCGGAGAATGTAAGAACAATTGTGTGCAAGTATATGCCATCCAGAGGGGCTTTGACAAGCTTGAGAAGTAGGCCGGTGCAAACCGCATGAGGTTCAGCAAGGCCAAGTATGAGGTCCCACACATGGGTCAGCTCAATCCTAAATATGACCACAGGCTGGGCCAGAGAATGGAATGAGGACAGCCCTGAAGGGAAGGACTTGGGAGCACTGATTGACGAAAAGCTCAAGATGAGCCATCACTCGCAGGCTAGAAAGCCAGCTGTATCCTGGGCTGCATCAAAACCAGCATGACCAGCAGGTTGAGTGAGGCGGTTCTGCCCCTCTACTTTGCTCCGGTGAGACCCCCACCTGAAGAACTCCAGTTCTAGGTTTCCCAACATAAGGACATGGATACAGAGCACCGCTCCTATAGGCTGTGACAGTTGGACTTGTTCAGCCTAGAGAAGAGAAGGCTCTGGGGAGACCTTATTGCAGCCTTCCAGTACCTGAAGGGCCCTACAGGAAAGATGGAGAAAGACTGTTTACAACTGCATGGAGTAACTGGATGAGGAGTAATGGCTTTAAGATAAAAGAGGATAGATTTGGATTAGATAGGAGGAAGAAATTCTTCCCTGTGAGGGTGGTGAGGTACTGGCACAGGCTGCCCAGAGAAGCTGCGGCTGCTTCCTCCCTGGCAGTGCTCAGGGGCAGGTTAGGTGGGGCTTTGGGCAACCTTGTCTACTGGAGGGTATCCCTGCCCAAGGGATCTTTAAGGTCCCTTCCAACCCAAACCATTCTATGATTCTGTGGTTCTATGCACACAATTTGCTGTGCGTAACATTAACAGTGTTTATTTTAGAAGGGACCACCTGTTTGACTGATGTAAAAAACCTCATAGATTTGCTAAAAGATGCCAGGAAAAGTTTTTACTTATAGCATACTTTCTATCTTTAATTACATCAGCTGTCGCTTTTACATACACACCATGCCCTTCACAGTTATCCTATATTCTGCAAACACCAAAAACCCCCCAAACCCTCCCACAGTTATTAACATCTGCTTCATTTACTGATTCTGACAAACTGAAGGACAAAGGCATGATTTAACAGATTGCTCCATGTAAAGAAACAATGCAGTTCACTAAAGGATTCATCAAATGCCCCTGTCAAAAAGCTTTACAAAGCACGGCTTAATGAATGTATGCAAATTGCTATAATATATAAAATGCCTGATACCACTTCAACAAGTAATGTGCTTATGAAATCTATGGAGAATGGTAAGATAGATCAATCTAATTTGTCTTTGAAATAAAGTGATTTGGTTTCCTCCAGATAATTTCAATCTCTTCTTCTTTAATGCCTTGTGGCATGACAGCAATGCATTACACACAATGAACCACTGCTTTAGACCCTAGAAGATGTGATTATTCAATAGAAAAAGCATTCAGCAACAGACAAACTGGAAGCACACTGGTACACTTCAATATTTGCCTTCAATGTTTTGACATGCTGGCATTTAAAAAAAAAATGTTCTTTCCAAGCCTTGCTGCATTTAAACAGACCCTAATTTTTATTTTCCTAGTTGTTTTGGTGGGGTTTTTTTTATTCTGCCATTGCTTGATGTGAGGTTGAAACCTGAGTGTACGTCAGGCTGATATTTACAGCATGAGGAACTGCTCAGATATGAAAGCACATCAGGAAACAACATGCATCCAGGATGATCACTGCTGTTGCTGTTTTCAACATTATTGATCTAGAGATCCGATCATTTTCTTTTCATCAAGATAAGGAAAGAATGGCTTATGAGCTAAAATGATTTTCGATGAAAAAAACAATTTTTTCCAGAGCTTTTTTTCCCCTCTGACAACTGAAAGTTCTTGCTTGGGAAAAAAAAAAAGGCATTTTTGGCATTTTCAGCGTTTTGTCAGAAACGCTAAAACCCACAATCACCCTTTATGAATTTATGGAAAAATAAATAGAACTTCTTTTAAAAAGAACTTCTGTAATTTTTTATTTGGGAAAAAAACATGCAGAAATTAATACAGCATAGTAAGCACATCAGAATCTAGAAGATGCAGAGTTTATGGATCTTGGCTTTACTACTAGTCAGTGCAGGCATGAAATAGACTGTGAAGTACCATGGTTATCTCCTTTTAAAGACCTTTTCTCTGAAAACACCTAGCAGAGGAGCCTAGGTACAGCTAATGATGCCCTGGGGCTGAGCATTTGATATAATCAAATGATGATTATATCATCATTTCTCAGTCTCTATTTCTTAGTGGAGGTGCTACTCACCCTTTGAAAGAAAATTTCTCATACCATCACATGCGCTAATAGAAAACTGATTCTTGATAAGTTTCTAATTTTGACCACCTTCTTACACCTTCAGCACTCCCAGTCATCCACAGACTATAGACAGGGACCACAGATGGCCTGACCTCTTCATCTTCCCTCCAGTCACATTCCTATGGAGTCTGTGACGGACAAGGTCCAGGATGCAGCTGGCCAGATCTTTTACACGGTCTTTGATGGGCCTATGTAATTCCAGCTGGAGAGTGTCCACCACATTCTACTTCCCTCAAATTTTCATAGGAAATCAGAGAAACTTTCGTGCTGAGACCACAAAGGGAAAAGAAACACTCTCAAAGTACTCTAAGTAATGCTTTCTTGGGTGGTTCTTATCACATTATGCCAGGAGAAAAATCCCTCATGTGAATATGGTGCTATGTGAGAGTGAGCATTATGAGAAAAATTTTCCCCTCCCCAAAATAATAGTTTCATAAACAGGTTCAACTCTTATCTTATATCATCCATTATATGTTTCACATTACTACAGAAGTATTTGCTGTTACTATCAAAGTTAGACACAAGTTTTGCTCAGTGCCTTAGGCAAAATGACTAAGTTGGGCAGCAGCTCAGTACAGATTCTCACATCTCTGCATCACAGGACTGCAGTTCCTGCATTGAGAATTCACTAAGCTATAAAGAGTCCAGGTTGAAACACCATGGCAGAAATGTATTGTGATCTTCGCATTTTAAAGGCACTAACTTGTAAAAACCCTTCTATTCTGTACACTGAATATTCAGTATATGCCAGGCACTGTGGAAAACGTTTTTATTTCTCTGTAAATTAATACACATTAAGGTGTTTGCAACATTTTTTCTGGAATTGGGTTTGTATCACTGACAATTAAGGGGTGATACCTTTAACACCCTGTGTCACCTTTAGATGCCAGTTAGTAATACTTAATAAAGCAGGCTGTTCTCATTTTTACATCTTTTATTTTTGCATTCTCATTTGCAAGATGGTGGGTTGTCCAGCTTTGCATTCAGTCAAAGACTGAAATCAGTGAATAAATCAACATGGCAAGCCTTTCTTTATTATACCTCATTTCTCAGAGTAACTCTTTCAGGTTCCATCATTACTCTCCCTATTTTAAATTTGTGCCTTTTAACATAAATATACACGTACAGAAAAATGTCTCCCCTTTTGACTATACACTGAGGCCAACAGATTTACTGTCAATGTAGTTAATAAAAGGAAATCAAGGAAGCCCCACCTCACTCCTCCTCTCTTACCTCCTGAACCTGTGAAAAATTATACTAATTATTGTATGTTAAAATTAAACATTCAAACCTTTCCCTGAAATAGGGACGAAAAGATCATTCTTAGGAGTCAATCTTCTTACAGCTCCCCTAAGATGCAACATCTAATAGATTTCAGGGTAAAAAAAGATCCTCCTGTACAGACTCCAGTTTCAGTCTAGTAAAACAGCTACAATAAATATATTAACCTGCACACCATCATTGACAAAATTACAGTCACGCTGTGTGCAATGGAGTGTGCTACAAGATAATGCAGTAAAGCATTCTTTTTAACCTGCTACTTTGGGTAATTTTTATAGGGTTTTTTTCCATCTAGGGACAACAGTGGTTTAAGTCAGGGCGCACTACTTTAACGAAACAGGTGGGAAGTAGAACCAGTCTACCCAGTCCCACATCCCTGCCTGCTAGTGAATTCCTGCCACCCATCCCAGAGAGGGTATTCACCCATCACTGTTAGGTCAAAGTACCAATACTGGACAACAGCGTAATCAATAATAGCAAATAGATCTAGGACTATCCTGAACTGACAGGGAAGTAGACTAGAAAGTAAAATTCTTTCTTTGATTAGCTTCTTGGCAAGCTAGTACAAATCCATGTTCCCTGTTGAAAATAAGAAAATGAGAAAGTTTATAAGAATGGAGACATTTTTCTACTCAAAAAAAGTCCTAATTTCTACTGGCTGAAAATGTCCTCTTCCTCTGACCTGTGGGAAAAGGCATGAAAGGACTCACCACTCTAAAGTCTGTTTCAAATGTCGTGTCCAAGGTACAAAGACTCCCAACCAAAAATACTACCAGGAAGTACAAAGTATTGAGCAACATCCCTGTGGCAGGCAGTACTGAAGGGAAAGGGTCCTCATGTGCCCCAACACAGGCAGAAGAGGCACACGACATGACCACAGCTTTTAGTTTGACGGCACACAGCCTAAGCTACCTTGCTTCATCTCTACAGAGGGTATGAGATGTGCAGAAACGTGCTGCCATCATTGCAGTCTAGAAGTTGGAGTAGAAACTCCATAAGGAAATATATAATTTTTTTTTCCCTTTTAAAAGAAAGGCAGAAGCACTACACAGCACTTTTTCATCCCAGTGAAAGACTGGGTCAACAGCTGAATGCAACAGATGCATTAAATCTCCAACCCTGCTCTTCTTCAACTACAGTGACAACTGCTGGGAAAACCCTCTTCAGATAATCACAAGGAACGTAAAAAGAGATTTCAGTCAAATATAGACCATTTTGATTCAACAGTAAGACTAATTAAGGACATCATAGGTAAGTTCAGAATGTCTATGCCCTTCAGTTGTCCTGGAAGGCCCTTGAATAACATCTAGCACCACAATATCTGAGAACTATGATACCTCATTTTGGCATAAAAGTGGGATCCATTCACAACTAGTCACCTGCAAAGGCCAGCCTCAGAAATCAAAGGTGGGTTCAAAAATCCATAGAAGAAACAAGAGAACTATCCTGTCCTCCTTGAAATGGATTCCCAATGTCCATAGGGGCCAGATACAATCCACAAGTGTTTGCTCACATTATTTTTATCATTACACGCAAAAAAGGGTCAATATTCCCTTTTTTCTCAGGAGAAAATACGGAAGCTGGAGTTGCAAACCACGGTGGGATCAAACAGCTTGAAGGGAGTCTAGGAAGTCTTTTTAAACAGTTCTGTCTCCTGCTAAAAGTGGAGGATGGGCACCAAGATGTCATTCTCTGAAATACAGAAAATAATGAGAACAAACTCATCAAGATAAGGATGATTAGCAGACTGGTGAGTGGCAGAATTAGTTCACCAAAATGTTTACATAACTGTATTAGGAAATCAGAGCAATTTTAAGGAAAGATAGCTAAAAATACCTGCCCAATGCATACTCCTGCAAGTTCTTCTCATCTCCAGTATGGTGATGCTTCAAAGTTAAATGTCCCAACGGACACCCCTGTAGTCTGCCTGCTAGTGTCATGATGTGCCCATGAGAACTGCATGAAGTTCAACAAGAACAAGTGCAAGATCCTGCACATGGATCAGGGCAATCCCAAGCACAACTACAGGCTGGGCGGAGAGTGGATTGAGAGCAACTCTGAGGAGAAGGACTTGGTGGTGTGGGTGGATTAAAAGGTCAACCTCAGCCACTACTGTGTGCTTGCAGCCCAGAAATCCTACCATATCCCATGCTGCATCAGAAACAGTGTGATCAGCAGGTCAAGGGAGGTGATTCCACTCCTCTACTCAGCGCGGTTGAGAATACCATGTCCAGCTCTGGGGTCCTCAGTACAAGAAAGATATGGAGCTGTCAGATTGAGTCCAGAGGAGGGCCACTAAGGTGATCAGAGAGCTGGATCACCTCTCCTATGAAGACAGGCTGAGAGAATGGAAGTTGTTTGGAGAACAGAAGGAGAGGGGAATGCTCTGTGGAGACCTAATTATGGCATACCAGTACCTGAAGGGGCCTACGGGAAAGTGGGCGAGGGACTGGTTATAAGGGTGTGTAATGATAGAAGAAGAGGTAATGGTTTAAACTGAAAGAGGGTAGATTTAGATGAGTTATTAGGAAGAAATTCCTTACTGTGAGGATGGTGAGGCACTGGAACAGGTTGTCCAAAGAGGCTGTGAAAGGTCCATTCCTGGAAGTGTCCAAGGCCGGGTTACATGGGGCTTTTGGCAACCTGGTCTAGTGGAGGGTGTCCCTGCCCATGGTAGGGGGGTTGGAACTAGATGATCTTTGAGGTCCCGTCGACCCCAAACCAGCCTGATTTTCAACTGAAGCATTGTATGCTGTGGTAGACCTGTAGTCTACATGGATTGCATGTTTATGAATGATGAAGATAGCTGCATTTTATTCCAGTTACTGAAGCACAGGTTTCAGCTGGGAAAGGTCTGGGTATGGTGCTAAGGCTATAGAATTCAAGGAATATACTACTCAGAAGGACAAACTGGGTCATGTTACCTGATCTTGCTTTGCCCATGAGGATCACACAAGTTCGGTTCCACACAGATACATGTGCAACTCCCTAATCCCTCCCTAGCACCACCAATAGAAGGCCAAGATTGATTTACCAGATGAACTTTGCAAAACATCTCAAAAACAGCCCCAACCCCAAAGGGTCTGACAACAGCAAGGAACTTCATACACTGACCTCAGACTGGGACTTTCTGGCATCTGTTAGCACACAGCAGAATCCACAAACTGCTGTATTAAACATCACATAGCTAGTATTACAAATGCATGAGCAGTGGCCAGTCTCCTTTCTAGCCCCTTTGGTAACACTATAACCTCATACGGCATGCTTAATTTTTTTTTTTTTATAGCCTCTATAAGTTTTTCTATGCATTCTCACAAAATCATCCCTAATTTCACCAAATTCTGTCTTCAAGTTATTTTTGTTTTCTACTCAACTACTGCATTTGGAGTTTATTCCAGAACTTCACCTCTTGGGATGTTTGAAAAATTTCTTTTGAGTCAAAATTCATTCAGGACTAATTAATAAACATATTATCTTATGCTGATATTATCCTTCCATCACAACAGCTCTCCTTTCCCTCCCTGGTGTTTGCCCTCCAAAGCTATTTAGAACAAAGTTTTTTTCCTGGATATTATATATAAATTATAGGGAACAGAGGTTTAGCATATTTTGTCAGAAAGTTTGATGGAAGGTAACAATCCACTGGGAAAATATATTCAACTATTTTTTGTACTAATGAAGAAAAGGCAGATGCTGATTTCTTTTCCTAGTTAATACAGCATAAACCAGGAATGATTATACTTTCATGGAGAGAGCAAACTATAACCTTTGGCTAGACAAGAGACAAGAACTGCATCTGAGCAGGCATTTGCCTAGGGCTTCAGTGAGGATTGTGAGTACTAAGCAGAGAACAAATACTTAGTAGAGGAGAGGACAGAAGAGCAGTAGATATCTGTCATGTAAGAGCCATCTTTTTAGATGCCTTGGAAAGCAAAAGACATTGACCACAGACTTCTTCCAGCCCTCATAGACCTGAAAACCAATGTATATGGCAGCTAGACCTTCTACTCACCAGGTAAATGCTGCACTTGCTTCAGTTCAGACCGGACATTAAGAAAAGGTTCTTTACTGAGAAGGTGGTTTGTCACTGGAACAGGCTCCTCAGGGAAGCGGCCACAGCACCATGCCTGTCAGAGTCCAAGGAGCTTCTGGATGATGCTCTTCAGTCATACAGTTTAGTTTTAGATAGCCCTGCAAGGAGCAGTGAGTTGGGTTCGATCATCCTTACAGATCCCTTCTAACTAGAGCCATTCTGTGATTCTGTAATTCTACATCTATGCAAAAGGCAATTTTATTCACCCCCTTATTTTTCAATGTATTTTTCAATTCAAGACACTTTTGTCTTGAATTCAGTGCCATTCAAATGTGTTCAGAATGGTCTCAAGACACACAATACATCAAGCCTCTCCGAGTGCCAAAGCAACCTCACTGCTGTCTCAAAGCTGTAGTGATACTGTGAGGGAGAAAACCAAGATTTCTCAACTAGGGAACCACGTTGTCCGAAAATTCAACAAACGCTACCTTAAGTACACAAAGAAATCTGAGGTCTGGGACAAAAGGACTGATCAGTGTAAATCAGGTGCCCCACCAACACAGGTGCTCTGTATTAATCTCCAAGTCTTTAGTGCCTAGGGGAGATTTGTCTCACCAAGTGCAGAGGTCAACATTTGAACTCAACACCTTGGACGACCCTTAACCAAGAGAGTGAGAAATAGGTTCCTCTAGGGCTTAATTCCTGTTGTCCTAATGTGGGCATTTAAAAAAGCTTAGATGAATTGCACCCAACTATAGGGTCCAACGATCATAAAAGGAATCTAGGAGCAGTAGGAGTTTGTTGTAGACACATATGCTGTAGATAAGGTAGTTGAGACAAATCTTACTGCTGAAGTCTGCCACAGGAGACCTGGCATTCAGACAGATCTGAAATCCCAAACAGGGGTTCAAAGGATGGGTTTTCAATGACATCATGATCTAATCTGTAAGTCTTTATTCAGTCCACTTTTTTTGTTGAATTTTAAGTAGAAGAATTTGAGATTTGGCTCAATGATAGCAGCAATAAAAGTCATCGTTAATCTAGGAAGGTCGATTTATGAGAAAATATTAAAATAACTAAATATGTATAGCTTGACTAAAGCCACTATTGAAAGAGAAATATGATAATTATCTACAAGCTCTGGAAGGATGCACACAGTAAGGATTTTTTTTAATGGGGATTTTCAGGAAACTATAGCTAAGAGTAATGTGATTATACTGAGCAAGTAAAATTTAGGCTGACAGGGAAAAATTCCTAATAATGAAGCGTATTCTATTGTAGAATAATCTTCCAAAGAAAATTGGCTGAAGTCCAATCACATCGAAAGCCAACTGGACAAAGATCCACAGAGAACAATCCTGCATTAGCTGCAAGCTGGACTAGATGACTCAACAGCACTTTTTCATTTTTAAATTCCTATCATTCCACCACATAAAATAATCCAATAAGCCAAAGGGAAGAGGGAAATAGGCTTAGCAACAACCACACAGCCATCTCTTCTCCGAGGTCTGCACGCTGCAATCAGCGCAAGATGCACTGATTGCACCGAGGGAGGAAGCATCTGTATGTGGTCAGAGTACTGTGTTAATTTGGTGCTATAAAGTCATATGCCTGATGTCCCTTTCTCTGCCTTACTCTACTCATTAATAAAACAACATTACCAGAAGAATCGACCCTGCGTTGTAAATGTATCAATCATGATTTTTCCTGCACCAGCTACTCATAATTGGTTTAAGCTTTCTTGATCTCAGATGCCAAGTGGTGTTAAACAAAACACAAGAAATAAATAGCCTGTAGGCACATATTTCCACTGAAATAATCTTGCCACGTGTTGATCTACAAGGCGTAGGATAACAACGTTTTCCTAAAGTTATGACACTGATTTTTAAAGCTGTACAATAAATTTACTCTCAAATTTTGAAGAGGCTTTGACATTTTATAGCTAAAAAAAAATCTTGCTGAGAGTCCCTGTTGCTGTACTCTCTGTTTTCTGTTACCCTTAAGCCACAAATAACATAAGTCGTCTTAAAGAATGACTATTGAATTTAATTGAAGATTTGGTTTTCCTCTCCAGGGAATACAGATGGTCTTAACTATACATGTTTTTATATAATATCTTCTGAAGAAAGTGCTTTCAAGTGTAACACTAGCATTCTACAACCCATTGCAACTCCACTTCTCCCCCAGCAGCCTTGCTAAACCTCTTCTGCTCACTTCATGGACGGGTCTGCGAGTTCAGAGAGTGTATTTAGGATATATAGCAGGGGACAACTTCTCTTAAAAAAAAAAGTATTTTTGAAAGAACATCATCATCTGAAAAATAGGTCTGCATGCTATAGGTTTTTTCGGTTGTCTTTGTTTTGTTTTGGATTGTGGGTTTTTTGTTGTTGTTGTGGGTGTTTTTTTGCCCTAAGTGCTCAATTAGGCATACAACAGCAGAGACAGAATTTCTGTTTTTCAAAAGAAGGAATATTAATGGAAATCTATGCCTGCATAACAAAACAGTGATCAACAGCTCATAGCTTACACCACTGATTCTGAATTATTCACATAATTTCTCCTTGATTTCTTCCCCTTCTCCAATGAACTTTCCAAATCAGAACCCAAATTACTATTTTCCTACCTTCTTTCTTTTGTCAAAGGAGTTAAAAGAAAGCAAAGATTTGGATTTTACCACATGCAAGCTTTCTAAATGCTTAGTTATTCGAGATCTTCCCTTCCTTCCTGTCTTAGGGTAATATGAGACATAAAATATGAATTACCCCTTAACCACTGCAGCTGCTAATTCACACTCCTGGAGACAGGAGTGGAGCCAATAAAATAGCAGCTGCATCGCTGCAGCCTACCTGCCCCTGAAACAGAGGCTGCCTTAGTAAAAGCAACCCACCGCTTTTAATTGGCCTGGATGTACACTGAGAGGAAAACTGGCTACCATATCATAGTTCAAAAGGGTTGGACACACATTGCTGTGGGATGGTGTTCAAAGAGCGGCCTGAGATGCTCTCAGGGATGGAATCATCAGGAAGACGCTGGGGGCCAAGAGTCTGTGGATCGCAGGGGTGCAGATACACGATGGGGGCAACAGAAAGGAGCGGATGGGGAAGGAGCCCACATGAAGCAGAATTTTATCACCTCCAGAATGACCATGGGGCAGAAGACGCCACATACCAGAAACCCCTAAAGATGTGAGAAGCTCCTTTTATCCTGCAGTCTTCTGGGCAACCTGGGCAGAGCCCAGTACGCAAACCCAGCAACAAAGTCTCTGCTGCTGCCCTTGGGCTTCTTTTCTGCTTGATGTCTAAGCAAACAGAAAACCCTCAAAAACAAATACCAAAACCAGGGAATGATGAGACACAGGAATTGGAAAAAAACCTGATTAAAGCATTTTCCACTCAGGGGGGCAGATCAACAAAAAAGTGGAAGGAATATTTTTAATTATTTTTAGGAAAATATCACTAGGAAATTGGTTGTATTATACTTAACTTAGCTATTTCTGGCAGCAGTATTTTAGCCAAAAGCTAACCTTGCTAGAATTTTTCATTGATTTACAATGTTGACATAATTATGAGAAAAAATGGAGAAGAAATACTGTATTGCTATTTTACCTTAAGGGATGAGAATCAGCTATTGAAAACTAATCACATGTAAGTACTACATAAAGCACAGCTTGAAGGATGGCTTTTTCCAGCAGTTAGCAGGACTCTCAGCATAGCAAAGATGCTGTGACATGAAAATACTTTCACAGCTTTACAGCAGAGCAACTAATTGATTTCTTTGTCTGGTTTTGCTTTGCTCCGTTGGAAGATGTGTGGCCAGGCAGCCGTTATGAAGGCTACGTGATTTCCTACTGCAGGCTTCTGCACCTCTATGGAAGTATCTGGAGAGAGGGACGATTTATTGATGGAGGGGGCTGAGACACCAGGAGATTACTGAGGATGGCTAGGAAAGGGGGAGAGAGAGAAGGTCATTCTTGCAGAGATGAGTGGGGAGAAAACTCACATCACAGCAAGGCTCCAGAGGTGACAGAAAGGGACTTTGGTCCTCAGGGAGGATCTCATAGCAGCTGTGGTTAAACTTGAAAGCTGCAGGCTGGAAAGAAGGACCAAAGGAAAAGACTATCCCAAGGAGACCATCTGCAAGGGAGGCAAGCCTGTTTTCAGTCCCTTCATTTCAGTCTGTTTTTCATAGCAAGTCAGAGTTTTCTCTATGAAGAATAATTTGGCGCTGGTTTAGTACCATGCACTGTAACACTCAGCATTGGGGACCAGAAGTTTTGAGAACCACTGATTCTCTGTGCTCACTTTTTGAAAATCAGAAGTGCCTGATAAGAAAACCCACCACAAAATCACATTATCAACAGCATAATGGAAAAAACAGAAAGAGTCTCGAAAAAATAATACCAGAAACTTGAAAGCCAGAAAGAGTATTTTGGGGCTTGGGATTTTGTACATTAGTATTTAATAGTCCCACTTCAGCCCAGACTCCAGGGTACCAGGAGGTGAATAGGAAGGGAGAAGCAGGAGAGTGATAAGAAGCGTGGACCAGCTCTCCTTGTTTTAGGGTATGTAAAAGGAAACTGTCTCAGCCGAAGGAAGTAGAGAAGGCTCTGATTTAAAGGTGCACTTTTCAACATCAAAGTATTTCCCAGCCCCTCACACAAACAGTGGGGGAAGTCATGGGAAATTAAAATGCACAAAGANGGGGGGGGAGAAGCTTTCGTTGCTCTTAAAATCTTCTAATTTGGTGGTCTGAGTCTTGACTTTTAAGCTTAGATTCGCATCGGTAGCACCTCTCATTTTGTTTCGGAATGCACATTTTAAGCTGCGGTCCTGAGGGCTCTTGCAAGGTTTTGTTTGGATGATTTTGAGTTTTAGGGTGAAGTGGGACAAAAAGAAGTACAAAGAGATGATCATCTTCAGAAAGTATTCATATATTTCTGCAGCGTGTCCCAAGCTTTTAGGGACTAAGGCTTTTCATGTCTAGCAGGTGACACATTTGGATCCTTGCAAAGCCAAAATACCCCTGAGCTCCCCCTCCACTGCATAACATTATGCAGAGCAAGTAGACCAACTACAGGGCTTCATAAAACTACAAACACTTAGAAAAAAGTACCAAATTTTGCTTGGCATTCTGAGTTAGAAGAAAAGGAGACTAATTCATTACAAATAAGATTCCTAAATGTAGTATAACTACACACAAAAATTTAGCAAGTTTACATGCATTAATTGTTGCCACAATGTTGAAGTATCTGTGAGTGCAATTGCATTATGCAATTAAGCCCCAAATTGTCAAATTTATTCACACAGTGCAGGCATATCATATTTTTAAATGATCCTAATCAGTTAGATAATGCTCCCTTTCTGCACATGAAAACATTCAACATTCGACAAAAAAAATTCCTTTCCACTTCCCCCCAGGTACCAGGTGGGTTGGATTCTTCAGCTTAAGCCTCCCTAAAACACTGAGGACTAAAGATTTAAATTTTATAATTCAGAAAATGGGGGCTTAGAGCCACGGGTCTCACAACTTCATCAGGAGTGGAGGCCTAGGTTCTTTAACCACCGTACCCACTGCAATCTTAAAACACCATATTATGGTCCTCCTGTGTTGAATTCCTCTATAGGTTCAGAGAAACTGGCTGCCTGCAAACTGAAATTTAAAATATGCCCAACTAATCAAGGCTAGTCATAAATATGGAAGACTAGAGAGTCCCATCGTTCACTTAGGAAAGAAAGGCACACACTGGCACCCCAGCTTTTGAGGGATTTATATCCCAAGCATCAGAGATTGTGAGGTCTGCTGGTTACACAGCATTTTCACATGGCTGAGATTTTCTAGCCACTAATAACACTGGTTTCAATTTTAATGCGGCTGTTCTGAAGAAAAATAATTAACATATGGTTGACTTCCCATATATTAGAGAAAACAATAACAGTGACTAAATCAGTATCTTCTGTAGCATGACATAATTTCAGCTGTCTTGGTCATGATGAGTTGTGCAGCTGACTCATCTCACAAGCATGCATCAGATAATAAGAATGAACACAAATTGTTCACAACGTCAAGGATTAGATTTTACCTAAAACAGGGGACACAGGACTGTACTGAGGGACTACCTAGAAAGCAGGAGCTGGACAGCCACTTCCTCTCTGAGTTACAGAAAATCCCTGACAGGTGGTTAATTGATAATAGTGTATCGTGGGACAATCTCTACACTGTCAGCTTGATTGCTAGGCTTCAAGTGAGGGCACATAATCTTGGCTTTCCACAGTCCCCGAGTTCAAGGTGTCATTCTGAATGTATGGCTTACAAGCCCCAGATGCCCACGGAATTAAATTCTTCTATGAAATTTTTTTCTGCTACAAAAGAGGCTCAAAGCAATCTCAAGCTGTGGCAAGGCCATACAGAACTTCCTGGGATGCTGAGTCCTACCGATTATGGCCACCAGTACAGCACAAGAAAATGTCAAAGAGTGTCAGGACACTCAATCCACCCAAGAAGCTCTTGTCAGGTCCTGCTATATGATGTTCAGAGATGCTAGCTGAAATAAATGAAATAGGGAAATGATTAATGGCATTGAGTCTGGCAGGTGGGTTCTTATCCTGGCAGACACTCGGCAGACTGTGGGTTCGACTTAGTCACAAAAGGAGGATGTGGAGAAGCCAGATCAGATAACAAAAAAAAGTCTGCAAAACACATGCCACTACTTAGGATCATATTTATTAACAGTCTTATTCTTAGAACAAGAACTAAAATAAATAGAACAAACCCAGCTGTCAAGAGTACCACCAATTAATCATGAGGTTTCCAGTATTTCAAGAAAAACAGAGAGGCATCTAAACCACCATCCACGCCTTGTCTAGCTTCCCCCCCATGCTCAGTCAAGTATAGGTAACTGCTTATGGCAACTGGAGATGGCTGGTGAAGGAACACGGGGTGGATGGAGTCAGTCTAAGCTGTTGATATATTGCATCTTTATACAGCGTGGGGAGAGACAGGTAATGCCAAAATGCAATGCAAGGCATAGCTGGGCTGAATCACTCTCTGAAGCTGCACTCTCAGCTGCATAGGGAGAACAGGCACCTAAAGAACATCTGTAGGATCAGATCTGGAGTCATCCCACCTCCATGTTGGCACAGCAGACTCTACACAAATTTAGCATGCCAAAGGATTAATCTACCCATCATTTAACACAGATGCCCATAAAACACTTGCTGGGGTTCAAAAAATACGAGTGGCATAGTAGACAAACTCCTGCTTCCATCAATCAGCTTTTCATTAACATCATTCATCCTGTCCTCTTTATTCTGAATAAATTCCGCATTCTCTCTTTACCATGCAAATACCTCTTACATAATAAATACTGCAACACAATAAATCCTTCAGTGTCCCTTTTTCCTTGTTGAGAAACTGTCTCTGCACTGCTTTAAGCTGAAAAGATTTTTCAGATCTCAGCACGCACATTAACTGTAATATTTCTTCCTGTTCCAGCACATACAAGTATCGCCTCTTTCATTTTCACCCCAATAAGAAAAAGGATTGACGCCAACACCCAAGATCTTTAGCTCTATCCACTGGGCTGTGAATGCTAACCCAGATGAAAGCTCCTCCTAGGACTGTCCTAGTTAGGAGAAGCCTAATTTAGGCCTTTCTCCAAAATGAATGAGGTGCATGTGGTAGGTTGTTTTGGGGTTTTCTGTCTCTTTTGCCC
>VZTU01017481.1:140332-173831 GCA_013400835.1 Zapornia atra | reverse complement strand
CCCCCCCCCCCCCCCCCCCGGTTTGGTTCCCAAAAGGACTTTCAGATATCATTTAGGGAAAGAGAAAGAAAAAAAACATAATGAGGGCTTTAGCCTTAGAAACAGTGTATGAAAAGGAAACAGCCTTGAACTGTTTTCTTCCAGAAGTTCTGCCACATCCAGGAAATGGGATCCTCCCTTCTCCTCCTGGAAAATGGGTGAAACTCAGAAATTAAGTCCAAGCTTGGACTCATCTCTAATTTTCATTCATCCATTCTCAAGCAATTTGTTTATACACTGAAGGAAACTATATTGAATTCTGGGCTTCCTGGTACAAAAAAGACAGGGAGCTCTTGGAAAGAGTCCAGCAGAGGGCCACAAAGATGATTAAGGGCCTGGAGCATCTCCCCTGTGAGGAAAGGCTGAATGAACGGTCTGTTCAGCCTTGAGGAAAAAAAAGACTGAGAGGGGATCTGATTAGTGTTTATATATATCTTAAGTGCAGGACACAGGGGGAAATGGCCAGCCTCTTTTTAGTGGTCTGTGGAGACAGAACAAGGGACAATGGCCTCAAGTTGAAGCAGAGGAAGTTCCACACCAATATGCGTAAGAACTTCAAGGTGAGGGTGACAGAGCACTGGAAAAGGTGCCCCGGGGGGTTGTGGAGTCTTCTTCTCTGGAGATATTCAAGACCTGTCTGGATGCCTACCTGTGTGACGTGTCCTAGGGAACCTGCTTTGTCAGGGGGGTTGGACTCTATGATCTCTTGAGGTTCCTTCCAACCCCTACAATTCTGTGAATCTGTGAAAGCAACCATCTGTAAGCAAAAACAACACACTTCACCAAAAGAGTTACCAGGCATTGGAACAGGCAACAACCACAGGGAGGTGGTTGAGTCACCATCCCAGGATGTGTTTAAAAGACAGGTAGATGAGGTACTTAAAGGTATGGTTTGGTAGAGGACAGGTACCGTTGATCCTGATGATCTTAAAGGTCTCTTCCAACCTAGTCATTCTGTGATTACCTGAAAGTATCAACAGTAACAGGACGATCTGCTCCCATAGTAATTGCTGCCTGCTCTGACAATGTGATTCTGAGTTGTCAAAACTCAGGATCTAAAATAACCCCCTCTGTGTTTTCTTCAAGGCTTTCCTGTGTCCAACTGCTACTCTTCTGAACTGCCTTCATAATTTCTGATTCCACCACAGCCTTGTTACTGACTTTCAGGGAAGATACTCTGTGCCAGGGAAACAGATTTTCAGACGCAGCTCTAAGACAGTTCCTTAGCCTGCATTATTACCTCCTCTACCCACAAGAACACCATTTCTCCTGGGAAGAATTATATTTCCTTACTTATCAACACCTTCCTCTGCACATCAGCGTGTTTCCTCTCATCCTCCCTCAGTCACGTTGTGCAAAAATCCTAGAAAAGGTGAAGTGTTGTATGTGTTAATGAAAGACTGATTAGGAATTGACTGCTAATGGCATAGATGCTGCATCCCATATTGCCGTGGGATTTTTCTACCAACTATCAAGCCAGAACACGTGTGCACAGGTAGCAAATATACCATGGAGAGGCACTTGTGCACCTCACTATTAGCCTGAAACAGATTTTCCAGCATCTGAGCAGTGACCCGTTAATAGCTTACATAATGAAAAACAGCACTGAAATGAGTCAGTGTGCTTGGCAAATTCAGATCATTAACCATGAGAAAGCGCTTCAAGTGGATCAAGGGAGAAACACATACCCCAGAGAACATTAAATAGAGAAGTCTTATTAGTGACAAGTAAACAGATGCAACGTTCCTCAAGAAATGGCGGGATGGTCCCTTTCGTTTCCCACAGAAAACTCGGCTCTGAAAGAACAGGTCCCACCTTTCACAACAGAATACACGCTGGACTCCTGTCTTCCCTTCCCAGGTACCTGCTCACCAAAAGGGAACTCCAGGAGAAATAAGTAGGAAAAGAAAGCGCATGGCTCTGACAAATGCAGACTCACCACTGTGCAAACACAGCAGGAGCTGGCAGAGGTTAAGAGCAATCTGTATATGGATCCATACGGTACATGATAGGGAAAGACTGGGGCCCTCTGTGAGGCACTTCAACAGGCCTGAAAGCCAGGTGGGCTTCACTAGGTGGCGGCCACAGTGCTTTTCTGCAGGAAGTTGGACCACAAGCAAAACAGACACATGAGATTTGCACTTAAAAAGAAAACATTTTTTAAAGGTTCCCAAATTTACAGACAAATCATTCCAGTAAACAGTGTCATGTGAAAGACCCTGAGAAATAAGATTGAGAAACTCTACACCAGGGTTGCAACTGTTCCTTTTGAGCAGTTTCTCCATTAGTGGTGACCACTCATAACCAATATGTATGCATGGGGTAGTAGTTGGCCATTGCAATGGTGGTCTTGTACCAGCTGAAATATTCTGAGAAGTACCTACACCACAGTTTTGTAAGGCCCAGTCTAAACATATTGACCATCTTAACAAGGTATTTCAATCCTTTTTTCTTTTATGAAAGAGAAAAATGCAGGCTTCCACTTTTTCAAACTGGTATTTATAATGTCCTACATGAAAACATAAATCAATGTAGGTTCTGCATGTTAATTCGAAATGTTTTGTGTTTTGTTTTTTTTTTTAAGCATGGCTTAACAAGTTTTTTCAAAAGTTAAATGTGTTTATTGCAGTATAAAGGAGCAGAGCACATGAACAGTGTATTTTGTTTTACATGAAACAGCTTAAACCTTAGACTTTCCAGACACACATTCTCCAGGATATACCAAAGATGCTTGAAGAACTCACATGTTTCATACTTTTAGCAATCCACCTCTTCTGCTCAGGATTCTCAGCCCTAGGCTTTATCCTAGAGATATGACATATACTTAGCAGTTTCCCATATTTCATTTTTATGAAACTGGAGTGACTCCTTTGATGTAAAATATGTAATTTCTTCTCATAAAAGACCGATACAAGGGCCATTTGACAGGACAGGATGTTGCACTAATGTTTGCGATGCCTATCTCTTCAAACAAGTCCAATGCTATACACAATGCTCACTTGGCTTCATTTCCTTATCTATTTTATGTGCATGAACAGCTGGAGATGGACATATAGAGGCTTTAACCTTCTGCGGCACATCTAAAAAAGTACACAACCAAAATCTATGCAGCTGTGAATGCCAGAAAGCCATCTGTATACAAGTTAATTGCTTTTGGTTTGAATAGTTTCCATTTTTATCCTGCCATCTACATTTGCACCTATTCAGTGGTTCATTTTGGACGCGGCAGGGGAACATGAGCCACATTCCAACCCAGCTCTTCCATCTTCCAGGCCTGCTTCGCCGCAAACTCTCCCCTCAAAAATCATTCCCTCCCTTCAGCATTTTTTCCCTCTATTTGTCTCAGAAACCAACCGAGCAAACCTAAGGAGTGCTATTTTCACCAACACTTCTGTGGAGTGAATTACCGGGCTGAGTGGATGACAGGAGCAAAGTATGGGTTTATTTTCTGGTTTCCCAACCCCACTTACTTTCTGGTGACAAACTCAAGCTGTCCAGAAGCAGCAAATTCAGCCCTGAGCAGAAGGAATAGCACCATTAGACTATGATGCACCTTTAACCGATTGCTTTGAAAAACAACCAGCTGTTCCTTTTGTTCATTAAATCTGTAGATACACATACGTATGCATGTATAGTAAATTAACAATGCAAATCATACACTAAAAAAAAAACCTCCAACATCTACTTAAAATCTTGCTACTAATTACAGATGTGATTCAGACCAGTGATGTATTTCTAATTAGCAAAAATAATCAGTCCTGTTTTCCTTGGAGAAAACAAGTGTGGCCTAACTAGCAAAAATAAAAGTAAAGCTAACACTAAACACTTCTGCTTTGTACCATCTAAACAGTATTTGTTAGCTCTGGCAGATCTTTATTAATGACCACCTAAAAGTATCACTATTATCTCTGCAAAAACACTGTTTTCTTCAAATATCATCATCTGTAGCTCTCATCTCAAAATACAGTTTCTGTCAGAGATTGAGTGCAAAGATGGAAGTTGTCTTCTAGGCAGGCTTAAGCTTGTAATATTTACTGAAACCAAAACCAAAAAGTCTGTGTTAAGTACGTGGAAATGCTACTAAAGAAACATGCACAGCAACTTCTCTGTATTTACAGAAAGCATTGTTGAAAGAACCCAGAGCCATGTCATCCAAATCTGCCCCTTTATAAATCTATAGAATAAGTATTTTAAACACTGCTTGCTAGCTGTAGGAACAATAACAACAGAAAAGCCTGCAGTGAGTCACTGTGGTCTTCTAGGAATAATTAAACTCAAATACTATTTATAGTGACCTTTCCCGTTTACTTTACAGATACTGGTCAGAAGTACAGTGTCACCCCGTGGACACGCATAATCAACTTTAATTTTCATTCTAATTGAGAAATGGAGCTGTTAATGTCAAGAAACATTAAAAAGAAGCTGCTTTGCTAAACTTGCTCTGTCTAGCTACCTGGTGTTAGGTTTGGTGGTAAAATACTGCTCCACATGCACCCAAAGGAGCCCAGGGGCACCCAAATCATCTGCTCCTTCCAAGTCCACCACCTGAGTCATTCCATCTGAAGCACACAGCCTGTAGGCACCATGGCATTTGGGTGAGCCCAAATAACCTCTAAGTTACAACAACCCTCCCTCAAGAGAACCTCAGCTTTGGGGGGGTGGGGGGCAAACATGACAGGATGGACACACACGACACCACCCATAACCAGGAGTCTGTGGGTCACCCCATAACTTGGCAGGGGTCACAGCCTGTGGAGGAAGGGCATTTTGGGATTGCCTAAGACCTAAATGTCTGGGCATGTAACCAAAGGTGGGATGATGGAGCAATCAAGGTGATTTGGAGAGGAACAAAGGTAGGGAACCAGAGGGATAAGGGGATTTAAAAAAAAGGCCGGTCATGCACGAACAGGTGGGTGGTCAGTGCACTTGTCTGTTCAAGTCCTGCTTTGAATAGCAGTTTTCCTGTCACCTCATTAAACACCATTTCTAACCCTTTCCCCAGTGTGCAGGGACTGGGGGGCTCTAACTGCAGCAGCTGGAGCGGGACAAGGACTCACACAGGACCCTGTGCCTGGGCTACCAGCACCCAGGGCTGATGAGGCTGTGTGCATCATGAGGTGAGAGCTAGTGAAGACTAAGCCAGACTAGCTGGCAAGCTGTGAACTAGCCTAGGAGCCTGCTGTGTCCCCACAGGTGACACCACCAGAGGAGGTGGCTGTCACAGAGACATGGGGAGACCCAGCCAGCTGTAGGAGGTACAGGAGGACTGGGGGGTGGATTGAGAGACCTCTGCGTGTATGTGTGTGCCTGGGGGTGAGGCACCAGGGCAGAGCCATGATCTAGGACCAGTTACCGTATGCATGGTCTGTGCAAGGCCAACTGCTTGGGGTCTGTAACATGCACATGCATCCACATCTGTGTGTCAGGGAGTCAGTACCAGCAGTTAAACTGCAGTAGAGGCTTTGGCAGCTCATATGTCCAAGTGCCAGTACCAGAGGAGACTGGATAACCAGGGCCAGATGCTGGGGACAGGGACAGGAGTGAGTTCAGAGGATGGTCACAAGAATAAGCAGAGGGGTGGAACACCTCTCCTACAAAAACAGGTTCAGACAGTTGGACTTGATCAGCCTGGAGAAGAGAAGGCTCAAAGGATGCCTTATAGCAGCCCTACAGTGCCTGAAAGGTATCTTTAAGAAAGGTGGGGAAGGACTGTTTGTAAGAGCATGTAGCAATATGACAAGGGTCAATAGTTTTAAACTAGAGCAAGGTAGGTTTAGATTAGACATTAGGAGGAAGTTCTTCACTATGAGGCTGGCGAGACATTGGCGCAGGTTTCCTAGAGATGTGGTGGAGGCCCCATCCCTGGAGACATTCAAGGTCAGGCTCGATGAAGCTCTGAGCAACGCGATCTAGTTAAAAGGTGTCCCTGCTTATTGCAGGGGGAGTTGGACTAGATGGCCTTTAATGGCCCCTTCCAACCTAACGCATTCTATGATTCTATGACAGTGGAAGCTGAGCTGCTGAGGGATCCACACTATACTTGATATACACCCCATGAATCCAGAGTAGCCAGAAAAGGGAGGTAGATGTGGTCATTGCCCCTGCCCTGACATTTGCAGGAGTACTGAGTGTGTCTGCACACATTGATCTGTGTGGTTGGTCATGTATATAATGTGTATCTATAACTTGTATATGTGCATGTCTGTGCCTACTAGCCAACACATATGTGCATGTCTGTGCCTACTAGCCAACTACTTCTGCAGGAATACAGCCCTACCTCACTGCTGTTTGGATCTGGGGACATGGAGCTGCAGCAGCCTTGTCTTGACCAGGATGCCGGATTCAGTTGCTGTCCACATTTGTTTGGAAATAAACTGGTGTGACAGAACTCACAATTCACAGCCAACTGCTGTGGTTGCAATCCTCTCACAGTAGCTGTGGCATAAACAGAAAGCCCAGATTGTCATGGCAGTCTCTGAAGGATCTTTTTTTCAGAAACATCCACATTATTTTGGTGGAGTCCAAAGGGGTTTTAATTGCCTAGAACCTCCTCTTGCAGTCTTCTGTCATCTACCTCATGTACACACAGCAGCAGCACCTTCTAATTAGCAACAAAAAGGCAATTAAAGGAAAAGTTTCAGGTCGTACCATTGTGTCCCAGCACCTATTTCTACTTTACCTATTTTTCTCAGTTAAAACTATGCTTAAGGATATACAGATGTATAAGGAAATCTGCTCTCCTAAGGAAGAGTAATGGACTATTTTAACATGTATGTCCTATTTCATCTCTTCTGCCTCGTCTGCAGTAACAGGGAACTTTAAAAGCCACAGGTCAAGGTCTTGTATTTAGGGACAACTCAAAGAGATAATCCGATACACCTCACAACAGCCTTACGCTTCACTTACTTCAACAGAGCCACCTCTCATTTGTACCAAAACAAGATCAGCATCAGGTCCCTGGTTTCCAGCAGCAAAATGTCCCACAGCACCAAGACAATGTTAGAGAGTGTCACACGCCCCATACACAAGGGGCAATCAAAGTCCTTCCACTAAGTAAACAATAATGACCAGAGAGGATTACAGACGTTAGCTTCATGCTCGCCTTCTCCACTGCACAGAAGAAACATTTTTTGGAATGTGGACAGTACTCCATACATGGCCCCCCAGGAGAGGAGAGGAGATATTCCCACACCCCGGAAAACAACAGTGCTGGCTGAATAAGGAGAGTCTTACAAAGACATCATGAATTAGCAGAAAACTAGTTTGGAAAGATAAGATATTAAACAATTTCTGTGGGGAATAAGAACACTGGAGATTATTTACTTTGCTTTAATTACTTTGGCACACACTGCTAGATTAGTTTTTGTACGCTACAAGATTTTCATACCATCGTTTTACAAATGCAAAGAAGCGAGTTCATGTTCTGAATATTTAAAGTTCACCATATCCATATTATCTTGTCCTGTGCTGGAGTTTCTGCCACTCAATTCACAAATAAATAAGAGGGTTACAGCTTCACTTTTAAAATTATTATTATTACAGTGATGCATGAAGCAGCCTTAATTTCTAGGTATGTCTTTCAGGCTTGCCTTACATCTATCTATGTGTGTTTTGACAAGAATCCATTGTTAACATATACAATATCAAAAACAAGGATAATAAAGTTTCACTGATGCTTTCGATCTAGATCACATTGGGTCATCTTCCACTCTCCTGGAACACTTTACTTTGATGGAAAACTGATAATAAGCCAATTTCTAGAGGGTTATAAAAACACAGTAATATTTGAAAGAAGTTTCCCTGGAGGCTTTATGAAGTGTTTAATAGGCTCTATAGTTATGGACCATATTACTGCACAACACTATTAAAATAGCAGTTTTAGATTCTCCATTAAACAGAGCGCAAAGAAACCTGTGATTAAAAAAATAAAAAAACTACATTTGTCCCGCTGTTTTGATACTAATATGAGATTTATGAGAGCCTGTGTGAAAGATTTAATTGTCTGAAATAAAGTCCCTGTCTTCATCTGGACTCTTTGTTGTTATAGAGTATTTAAAGGCTGCCATTTACAAGGACTCCAAAGTTTTCTTGCCTTAAAAAGAGCTGTCTAACTAAAACAACTGCAAACGATACCTTTGCAATACAACTAAACAAGCAACAGTCTATCCAAGAAACAAAGCTCTGTTAACAACAGGATTTGGATTTGAAGTTTCCTCAAACTAATTTACCACATCTTATTTCACATTAGGAGGTTTGGCCACAAGTACTGTTAAAGAGTTTTGGGCTTCCAGCGCTGACAGAGCAGGGATTTTGCTTTTTATTCTGTGTGTGTGGTGTCTAAGACAGCAAGGCCCACTATTAACAGCTCCTCTGCAAACATGAAAATCCCCAAAATAATGAAAATCCCTAAAATAATGAATATGAAGATAATAGCAAAATAAATACTGACCAAGAAGTAAATACCCATGCACTCATAAACAATTTAAATTGTAGTGTACCCCACAGATGCTTGAAGGATTACTCCACGCAACATGACAACAGAGTTAATTTAAAGCCAACTGGGAGAAATTAAAAGGCTCAGGTTAATTATTGTGTTGCAGCTGGGCTGGAGGCATGAAAAACAGAGCAACTGAGAAGAGTTCAGAGATAAGCAACCACAGTTTTAGCTTCCCTACTCCTCGTCTGCTCTCAGGCAGGGAACCATGACAGGGCTCTTCAGAAAGCAAAGAGGCCACTTCAGAAGTCCTCTCTTCTGACAGCTCAACTCTTTGCGTCATACATCACTGTACTTCACATGCCCAATGCCCAGTGTGCCCATCCTTCATGGCACAAAGTGAAGAGGAAGGGTTTCTCACTACATGAGCTTCCAAGAGCCTTTGCTGAGGCTACCGTCAAAGCAACAGAGAATGTGAAGCTAGATAAGACAAGTAAAACCAGGCATTATAAAAGTGGCCATTTGTAAAGAGGACATTGAGGAAGGTGGCTCACTGTCACAGGAAAGACAAAGGCTCTGGAGATGGGCATCTATGGGGCTCTTCAAAAATGTGAGGTTCACAGCATTAAGGGACAGAAACGTGAAACAAAACTACACATTTACTACAAATTTAGTGGGAAAGAATGAGCTCTGAAAGATGATCATACTTTTTTAGATGTATTACTATATATTTTAGTATCAGGACTCAGAAAATAGTAATTACAGTTAACAACTAGTTTCATATTACTAAATAGGTAACATTTGCTGCAACATGAAGGTATTTGGCCTGATACGTAGGAAACAGGTATCTATCTCACCAGAGATGTATTTAGATCTTGATGTAAAAAGAAGGCAAATATTCACATTGAAAGGATTCACATTTGGGTATCATGACAGAGTGTGGTCTCCAGCAAAGTATAAGAACTCAAGAGAGGATTAGAAATACTTGAGAACTAGAAGACAAAGACTATCCAGTACACACAAAGTTCCTTCAAAGTAGGAAAAAAAAGCTTATTATTAAATGAACAGGTCTTCCTGAAGAAGTCAGCAGATCAGATACATTCGCTTAGCAAGGAAAGTGTCATGGTATAACTCAGTTACCAGTCAGGCATCTCTGAAATGGCTGTAAGCCATGAAGGGGACCAAACCTCGGCTGATGTACTAGCACCTGGTCCTGTGACTATGTATGTGTGCACACACACACATATGGCATCACACACATGCACACATATACGGCATCCCATAGTTTGGATACAATCTACCACTTAATATCACCTAGGAAAAACATATTCTGGATCTCACTTGGTCAGGGGCTCAGAGGAAAAAAAAAGTCAGACACCAGTAAAAAAATTGAGTATATAGTTTTCCAGGAACTTGAAAATAACAGATTGGAAACACTTCCAAAGTTGGCCATCTGCTATGATCAGGGAACTGCAAGTTTGTTTCTTTAATTCCTGGCTTTTTCATATTTGAGTAACAAACTCTGTGCCAAAACCAAGGGCTTGCAGAAGTTTCAAAGACAGAATCAGTTATTTCCTTCTCTGAAAAGCCATCAGTTCACAAAGCCTTGTAGAATGTAGCCTAAAGTTTTGGGATACCTGCAACTTCATTACTTAGAAAACAATGTCATCTATGCTTAAAGTGAAATTTAAAGTCTCTGTTATCTTTAACTTCAATTTGCAAGCCTGGGTGCCAAAGGACCTTAGTTTGGTCAGGCAGTCCTCCTTAGGCAGCAACCTCCTCAGCTTTCTAGCAGACCTGCATGATTCTCCAGTTGAATGGGTTCCTGCCCTCCACCTGGTTTGGTGGAGCAGGAAGAATTCAATCTGTTGACAATAAATGTTCCAGGGTTAGACAAGAGTTGCCAAGGAGAGCACAGCAATTTCTCATCACTAATCCCAACAGTAGCACTGACTGATTAGCTCTCAGAGGAATCTAGTTAAAGACCATGTCATCCAAGCTCAACAGAAGAAATCAACAGGCAATGTTGTATTTTTGGTGAGAGAACACTTCATGGACCAACTTCTTTTCCCTCTTTATTTTGTCATGTTCTTGTAGATATCCACATAGATGGATATAACAGATCACAGACTTTTATTTGATACAATTTTCATGCTTATTTAAAAAAAAATACAAATTCCTGTAGCATTATATAGTTCTATGTATAGTAATCTAGAGGAACTTCAAAAATGTACAGTCACATACATGCTCTTCCAAAAACCCAAATGCATACAGCACTAATCTAGAATTTGTAACCAAGCTATTTCCCAAAGGGCCATCACTCAAAGTACATACATGTTACATTTCAGGATTATTTTGCATTTTTAAGTAAAACAAATTTTAGCAGCTACATTCTATTATACTTTTGTCTCAGAAACAAATTAATTTCTGGAGAAAACTGCATACAAGATGAAGTTGAGGAATTTTTTTTTCCAGCCTTAAGAAGGGAATGCTAAGGAGGAATTTTACTGCTGTCTATAGCTACATAACAGGGAGATACAGGGAAGACAAAGCATCCCAAAGATGCAAGTGATAAAACGAAAGGCCACAAACACAATTTACAATAAGGGACACTGTAATTGAATATGGGAGGGGGGAGAAATACCATAAGAACGGTCACACAGAAGTTGCACATACCCACAGAAGTTGTGGGATCTCCATCCATCTTGGAGATGCTCAAAATCCAGCTGGACAATGTTCTGGAGCTACTTGACCCAGCTGGTCCTGCTTTGAGCAGATTGGTTGGACCAGATGGCCTTCAGAGATCTGTTCCAGCCTAAAATAGTTCTGATCTTATGATTCTGTAAGCAGAAAAAGAGAAACTTGTAGGAAAAAAAGGCTGTTCAAAGAGCCTCATCTTTTGTGATATCTCTTTTTATCACTGGGGGGGCGGGGGGGGGAAGTAAAAATACAGCAGTATGCCACTGCTAATATTCTTCTGCATCTAATATAATAGAAAAGCACCTCTATTACATAAATCATACATGACAGAACATTAGGTCTTTAAATAACATAGTGAAAATCAGAGATCACGCAGAAAAGTCATCCTTCAGGCTGTTATTAACAGGAATCGAAGCCACAGTGTGCATCCTCCAACTAATTCCATTTGATTAGATATGTCGTAACTGTACACAGGTCCTTTGAGGCATGAAAAGGGAAAAGCCCCACTTTGAACTGCTTAGGGATGTACAAAGAGAAAAATGACACAGTTTCACAGCTTGAGACTCCCAACCGATGGCCAACACCCAAGGCTGAGATGGGAGCCTTTGGAACTAAAAGTTGGTGTGTTACAAATGAGCTGAAGGGCAGGATTCTATACACGTAAGAAAGGAGATAAAAATCTGTCTATAATTATTTGGGCATCAGGTCCAGAAAAGAACATGAAAAACATTTTCCCATAGGTTCAAATTTCACTTCTGTTTTATCAAGCTTTCAGGAAACATTCTCCACCTAAAGTAACTTGGCACTACACAAAGGGCCTGAAAATGCTGTATCTGGCTGTAGTCCCACCTTGCCATCATGGAGGTCCATGCTGAAAGCCTTACTCCTCTCTTTTGACAGTAACATCAGAGAAGTAACTCCATCTGTTTTAAATGTCAGCGGTTTTAACTGTTTCACTGCTGTTCACAATAGCAACTGTCCTATATCCCCTATGTCTGCTGGCAGGCCAAAAGTAACTGTTGGCAAAACCACAAGCTTCAAACCCTCCCAGTGCAGTGGAATTTCTTTAGCATAACACCCACTTCTTTGAAGATCAAGCAAACCTAAAGTCTGGCACCATGACCTCATCAGAACAATGCAAAATCAATTTTCAAATGTAAAATAAATACTCAGAGATCAAGTATCCTAGTTGAAACACCACATCTTATATTTATGAAGCTCTGGTATCATAAAATTCTAAAATGAGGCACAGTTCTCAATCTGCAACATCAGAGCATGGCTGATTTCTAAACCCCTGATGAGGAAACCAGTTTGAGCACAAGGAATCTGGGCTAAAGAGTTGCAAGGCTCCTATTTGTGCTGTCACAGGTGCTGACTGAAATTGCATGTGCTGAAATGGAACTGAAAGTTCAAAGAAAGAAGTTTTACAGCAAAATCTAAAAGACAGCAATGCAGTACACAAGGTGGCTGGAAAGTCTCATCTCCAACACAAGCATGCTCCAGCTTAGGAGCTCTGGAAGCAGAAACATAGTAGATGATGCCAACTTACATTACCACAACTGCTGTCAGTGCCACTACTGCAGCAAACAGTGAAAAAACTTGTTTAGCGTATAACAAAAAGACTTTTAACTCTTCCTATTTCTGAGGAGACTTTTTCTATTTTGGACTTTGAAGATGCTGAAGAATTTGGCTTCCTTAGCAAGTGGCTGGTGCTGTTTAAACAAACTGGTGGGAGTGTAGCTCCCACCTCCACCAGGCTCAGGACTTTCGATGACAGGAACATCCCTTTGGTCAGGCTGGGTCAGCAGTTCTGGCTGTGCTCTCCCAGCTGCTTGTGCGTCTGGCAGGGCCCAGGAAGCTGAAAAGTCCTTCACCTAGTGTAAACACTACAACTGCCTACAAAGAGCTAAAAACATCAGTGTGTTATCAATGTTATTCTCACACTAAATCCAAAACGCAGCCATATACCAGCTCTAGAAAGAAAAAGTAACTCTATCTCAGATGAAACTGTGAAATGGGGATCTTTTCACAATTAATTACATTGACTGAGGAATTATATTGAAAAGGGTCTAAAGGCTACTTGAAATAAACCAATTCAGAAGAACATCAAGAAGGAAAAGTGAATTACTCTACTGAAGTTCTGTGCACCTACAATATAGTATCAGGAAAAAAACTGGAGAAGCCAGATATCTGAAGAAACTACTATTTAATTGCAGTAACAGAGACTCGGACAACCCATGTGTCTAAAACATGAATGCAAAGAGGTACTGCTCTTTCAAATGGACTGGCAGTGGGAAAAGGGTAGTGTATAGTGTATCAAACATCCACAACTGATGTAGTTCCAAGGCCATAAGGAAATCTGGATCCTGGTGAAGTTTCCATGTAATGATTATAAAGTTAGAGAAGAAAACAAAGCAGGAACACTCTCATGGTGGGGATCTATTGCAAACCATGAAGCCAGGGAAAAGTTTTTCAAAACAACTGGCAGAACCATCCAGAACACAGGACTGGAATAATGTGCATTTTAACTTCTCCCACATTTGGGAGGAGTTGAGAAAGAAATACATCAGGATATTTTGTTCAGCAAAAATTCAAAATACACTGAAATCAGCTTTGGATACAGCAGGTAAAGAGAACAGCCAGTAAAGGGAGGAGGGGAATAGGATGGCTCTTCTAATGTCACTGTAAAGCAGCAGAGTTCATAATCCTGAGCATGCAAAACCACAAAACAGCAAAGCATTTTTCAACAGCAGGCTTAAATAAATTATTAAAATACTAACATGGGTGCTGTCTAGCTGAAGAAACACTCAGAAAACAATCACTGCAAATCACAAAGGAGCAGCATATTGAGTATAGCTCCACACGTTCGTGTCTCAGGTCCAATGCTATTCAATATTTATATCAGTGGCTGCAAGGGTGGAATAGAAGGTATGTTTATGAAATTCACAGATGAGGCTGAGCTCTAAGAGGCCACAAGTATCTTGGAAGGCAGGATTAGAATTCAAAATTATATGGGTAAATTGGAGAGATGGAATGGGATTCAGGTCCAGATTGTAAACAAACTATGTTTACAGTTAATGGAGGACAAGTCAATACAGTCATTGGTATTTGGGGATTCTAATGAGACTCTTCAGCTGACCCTCAGTGAGACATGTCCAATTGGCCAGATTCCATTGATTAGATTGGGAATTTAGTGACCCAGCTAATATATGATGTACATCTATGCACCTACATTCAGATGTTTATAACCTGAAGCGGGATCCAATCTACAGTTTGAGGGCAGCATATGAGTCAATTAGTAGAACACATGCAAAATACTTAGGTATCTTCATAATTAACTGCAGAATTAAATGTATAAATAATGAACTGTACAAATGCAGGAGGAGGAACAAATTTTCAGATGCATTTCTGGAGGAGAGGATCTCAAATAAAGAATACCTATCTTACTGTTGCATAAATATAGAACTCCGTAACAGAACTACAGCATTATAGGCAGAGAGACATGCAAGGTAATTCTTTCTAATCAGAGCTGCCTTACATTCAGTTTGGGGCATCACACTCCAAGAAAGATCACAGAATCACAGAATTATAGGGGTTGGAAGGGACCTCCAGAGATCATCAAGTC
Source organism: Zapornia atra (assembly GCA_013400835.1). Lineage (NCBI taxonomy): Eukaryota > Metazoa > Chordata > Aves > Gruiformes > Rallidae > Zapornia > Zapornia atra. The sequence goes on along the minus strand of VZTU01017481.1, from coordinate 159,033 downwards.
CAACTCCCCTGCCAAAGCAGGTCCTTTAGGACAGATCATACACAGGTTGGCAGGTCCTGAATATCTCCAGAGAGGGAGACTCCACAACCCCCCTCAGCAGCCTGTCCCAGGGCTCTGTCACCCTCACTGTGAAAAAGTTCTTCCACATATTGGTGCAGAACTTCCTGTGCTCCAACTTGAAGCCATTGCCCCTTGTCCCGTCCCTGCAGAGAACTGAAAAGAGGCTGGCCATTTCCCCTTGTGTCCCACACTTGAGGTATTTATAAACATTAATCAGATCCCCTCTCAGTCTTCTTTTCTCAAGGATGAACAGTCCCAGTTCATTCAGCTTTTCCTCATAAGGGAGGTGCTCTTGGCCCTTAATTATCATCATAGCCCTTCGCTGAACTCTTTCCAGGAGATGCAGAACAAATGGAGAGACACATTTCTAGAAAACATAACTACATGGATAGAGTGAGGGTTGTTTAATGTATGAAAAGGGACACCAATAAGTAACTCTGCAAAAGTTGTCATATACCAAAATGGTAGCTGAAAATAGTACAAGACATCCATGAAAGATGGCATGATAAGTAATTTGTTCAAACTGCGACAAGGAAGATTTTTACTTTCTATCAGTAAGAACAGTACAACACGGGAATACAAGGGGTTTAGAACAAATCAGAAATCTGCCAGAATATAATTGATCCTTGCTTGGGATACCATGATAGCCTAGGAGACCTCTGAACGAGTTTTCCATGAGTGCTCTCACAGGTCAACAAAATTCAGAGTTACTCATCCCTCAGTCAGATGCACATTCATGTGTGCCAGTGACGTTCAGTAATTCCCAAGGCCAGTTCTCAGAAGAACATCTGTCAGATTGATGTTTTCTCCTAGCAATTTGCAAGGGTTAGAACTTGTGGCAAACTGTCCATGTTTTGGCATAGCTTCCTAGCAGCTGGTATAGTGCTGTGTTTTGGATTTGGGATGAGAGCAATGTTGATTACACACGGATGTTTTTAGTTGTTGCCAAGAAGTCAAGGACTTTTCAGCTTCCCACACTGACCTGCTAATGAGACGGTGGGGGGCACTCAAGAAGCTAGGAGGGGACACAAGCTAGACAGCTGACCCAGACTGGCCAATGCAATATCCCATACTATAGGTCATGCTCGGTATATAACTGGGGGGCAGGTTGGAAGGCAGTTTAGCTTGAGATCTAGCTGAGTATTGGCTTCGGGTGGGTGCAAGCTGGAGCATAGGAAGTTCCATGTGAATATAAGGAGAGACTTTTTCACTGTGAGGGTGACTGAGCACTGGAACAGGCTGTCCAGAGAGGTTGTGGAGTCACCAGACATTCAAACCCACCTGGACGCGTTCCTGTGCAATTTAGTCTAGGTGATCCTGCTCTGGCAGGGGGATTGGTCTAGATGATCTTTCGAGGTCCCTTCCAACTCCTAACGTCCTGTGATTCTGTGGTGAGCAATTATGCTCTGGATCACTTGTTTTGTATATTATTGTTGTTGTTAAACTGCCTTTATCTCAACTCACAAGTTTTATGTTTTGTTTTTCTTTTCAATTCTCTCCTCCATCCTATTGCAGGGGGACTGAACAAATGGCTTTGTGGTGGTTTTAGCTGCCTGTCGGATTGAACCACGATGTAGACACACAGTGACAGCCACACCTCCACGCTACACCATCTTGGTGTCCCAACACAGACCTCCAGAACCATCAGTAACAGCAAACTAGAAAGATGGAGCTCCACTGAGCTCCCTAATGCCTTCTTGTAAAGGCGGAGAAGAAATGAGATGAGTACTGGTCAAAATCATACCCACATGACAGGTCCTTTCTTCTTACACATGAGTAACTCAAGTGAGACCATAAAAATTAAATAGCAAGATACTGGACCAAAAACCTTGATGGTGCAGTTCACTTCCTTCATGAAAGCTACAGAGAATGAATAATCTATCTCCCCTTACTTTAAGGCAGACACTGTAACTGTTACCTCTCAGGTATCTTTTATTAGAGGGATGCACAAGCAAGACTGAAGTATCAAACCTAACTCAAGCACTGCACCAATATACATTACACTTCATCTTTCCGTGATTTTCAGAGTTAAGTATCTTTATCTACTGCCATTAGGAGACGTAAGGCACATGAGAAGTGAGTTCTCACAATAACAACACTTAATGGACAAACAAAAGCTGTCAAAACACAATGTTTAGCCAAGTGTGTTTGCAATTAATAATAAACTCTCAAAGCCCCAAAATACTGGCAAATTATCTTTTTTTGTGGCATCCACTAGATATATATGCACTTTAAATTTTATTGCAGGCATCCACGCTGTGCTTGCATGGGCAATAAAGATTTCAGAAAGGAATTGATTAGCCAGAGTTGCTATATTTGCCAAATACCTGCCCTGAAGTGAAACTGTAGGACAATCTCACCTATTTAGAGAATGTAGATATCACCATAAAAAATTTTACCTATTCCTAAAGCCAAGGGCAACACTGGAACAGGAAATAACAGCTTTAATAATGTTTTTAAAACATGTCATATTTTACACAGACTGCTTCTGAAGAAACCAGCTTAACAAATCTCATCTGGTCTTCATAAACCCTCTTGGATGCACTTGCAAGAACACTTGAAAAATAATAATCAGTTAAATTTTCACACAATAAAGACAGATGACCACATGCTGAAAGCTCTAGATCAAACAGACTGCTGAGATAACCAAACCTGTCCTCACCCCAACTGTTTATAAAATGCAAGACCTAATCATTTACTCTCTTTTTTTCCTATATAAGCAAAAACATTAAAGGGTCTTCAAAATTTACATTTCAGACTGGCAAATAGGGTCTTCTTCATTAACCTTATTTATTTTAAATTATTCACCACACTTCAAATGCTCCAGGATATTCCTGCTAAAGTTAAGTGGCTGAAATTTATACAGATCCATATAAAGGCACTGAAATGCCTCATTAACTCTTTTTCCTCCCCAGGAACGGTCTCTCCAACAGCTATATACGTATCTGTACGTATCTCCCTGTCTATATATAGTTGAGACTTTATTTTCGGTTTTCTTAGAATTAATTCAGTTCATTAACTTCTGAACAGCTCACACAAGCCCCTGCAAGCCACGTTAAGTCCTTGCTTAGCCGGTTTGATGAAACTCATCCACTAACAACACAGCAGGAGGTCACCCTGTTCAGGTGAATTTCATCGCTTTATGATAGCAGTAAGGTCTGGCCGTGAAAATGTGAAGTAACATTTCAATCTCAATCAACTATCCAGGGTAGTTTCTTTTTCATTCCCCGGTCCCATATTTGCAGACAGGAGATACTGAATGATATCAAATGAAGGTCCTGATACATGATGAAAAGCCCTGAAAACTACGAGGAGGAGACAGACTTCACATGATAAAGAGAGGAAGAATATATTTACAAACAGGCTTGTTACCAAGTGGAGCAAGTTTTATACAAGGTTCATGAGGGGATGGTATCTAAATACTTAAGTGAGGAAGCAGTGGAGATAAAGGGCAAGTCCATGGTGGAGCAGGCCATAAAATAGTGGGTGCTCAGACTTCTCAAGCAGCTGTACATGACCACACAGAGCTTGAGTAACAAACCAGCAGGACTGGAACTCTGTGTGTGGTAGCAGAGTTATGGCATGATTAGAATCAAAGACCTGGAACAGTATATACTGCCAGAGTACAGTCACGGATGTAGGCTGTTTGAGAAGGAAAGGCAGAGACAGAAAGAAAAGGGAGTTGTGTTTTCCATCAAAAAGTCTCTTGACTGCACAATGCTTCAGTGTACTAAACCATCTCAACAGTGTACATCGATGAAAGTTGGACTGAGCTGAAGTAGTGTTAGCTTGGAGCAGGAAATTGGATGACAAACCTCCAAAGGTACCCTACAGCTAGTGTTTCTATGAAGCTATGGACATACTCAGTCTGTTGGTTTTGTCAGCAAAATCCATGGATTCTAAGCTTAATATTTATCTCTTCTGGGGTTTTCTTGACTCTTTATTTCTATATTCTTATATACTATCCAAGTTCTGAATGTAGGACCAAGTAATTTCATAGAATCACCTTGGTTGGAAGACACCCTTAAGATCATTGAGTCCAACCACAGCCTAACACTGCCTAATCCACCTCTAGATCATGTCCTTAAGCACTTCATCTACACCCCTTTTCGATCCCTCCAGGGATGGTGACTCCACCACCTCCCTGGGCAGCCTGTTCCAATGCTCGACAACCCTTTCAGTAAAGAAATTCTTCCTGATATCTAACCTAAATCTCCGCTGGTGCAATTTTAAGCCATTTCCTCTCATCCTATTGCTTGTCACCCAAGAGACCAACCCTCACATCTCTGCAACCGCCTTGCAGGTAGCTGTAGAGAGCTATATGGTCTCCCCTCAGCCTCCTGTTCTCAAGACTAAAAAGCCCCAGCTCCCACAGCCGTTCCTCACAGGACTTGTGCTCCAGGCCCTTCACCATCTTCATCACCCTCCTCTGGATGTGCTCCAGCATCTCAACATCCTTCCTGTAGTGAGTGGCTCAAAACTGAACACAGTATTCAAGGTGCAGCCTCACCAGAGCTGAGCATATCAGAACTATCACTTCCCTACTCCTGCTGATTACACTATTCCTGAATTTTGGCTGTTCTGCAGTAAGTTCAATCAGTGGAGCACAGAGAATGAAAAACAGGACACTAAGATGCCTGCAGATCCCTCCTTGTCCAACCCTAAGGTTAGTCACACAGAGGGAAAGGTCTGGCAGAAAGCCAGAAATTTCACCTTTAGCCCCAAGATGGTCCCCTGCAGACTCTTAACCTTTCAGCTGTCCTTTCAGACCATATTCAAAGGGCCCTTTGGGACTCTTCTGCGATACTGACCACGGTCTGGCCCTTCACAGCATTCACCAACCATTCAAAATCCCCAGTACAAAAAGAGAGACACAAAAACAAACACATGCAATAAAATCAATGTCTTCTGCATCACCCTCCTGACTCAAAGACTCCAGTTAATCAACTTATTTTTAATTGCAGCTTATACTACATTCATCAGTATGCTATTAAAGCAGAACTTATCAAAGCGAATAACAGAATATCTGCATAATGTGGAGTCTTATAGTCTTTATCAACCAAAGATGTGGAGTTTAAGTTGGTTTTCTTTTTACTCAAAAAATTTACCTTACCTTCCACAAACTACTAAGATTGAGGATATATTCTGTTTGGGGTTGTCTGTGGGGGTTTTTTCCCCCCAAAGTTTTATGCTTTTATTCTTATTTATTGGCAAAAAATAAAAATTTAAAAGCTTCATTGGAAATATCACTCAGGATTTTCTCAACATGCTGAGATGCCATTTTACAAATAAGAGTACTGAACAGAATTTACTTCCTTTGTCTACCCATAATCATGTCAGGAACTACAACAAATGGCTAATCTTTTACCCCAAGTTATTATTCCATATATAATGGAATACACACCTAAAAAAAAAATCGCTTAGATTTGAGTCTCACACAGCAAAAGAAATTCTCTGAGCATCTGAAGCAATACTTGGTTTGTTTTTAACAAAACTTCTGCTGCAAACACACTTTCTGGTGTACGTTGTCAGTTCCACACTCTTTGCTTCAAAAGTTTTGTGCCACTTTAAATAAACTGACAATCTATATCCTAGAAATTAGTAAAAATCTAAAAAAAACCAAGTGAATTCTAATGTACTCCTTGTCTTCCTACACATGTCTGACATCCCCAGGGAGGCCATGCACTCTTCCCTATTCTTTGAAGTTTGCATTGCAGAAATCATCCTTCCAGAGAGGAAAGAACCAGTGCTCAGCACCTCTAAAAAACTAATAAATTTACTTAGCCACCAATATTATTTATGCAAAAGTTCTGATCTATGGTTATTGGTACAGGATGATCTGGATAAAAATTCATTTTTTTGATTCTCATGGTTGTCTTCAAAAAGCTTATTCTATTCTCATCTAAAATACAGCAGCCCAGCAAGTCTCTAATCTTCTGAATCATCTTTGCTCCTTAAAGCACACACTATTCTAAATCAGTTTTCAGCAGTAATTTAGAAGTTGCCCCAATTCAAATGATTTTTTTTTTTGGTGGCATAGTCAGCTGTCTTTGAAAACTGTCTCCAAATACTGCATCATAGGGTCTTGCACTGTAGATATATGATTAAACAGTCATGGGTATTTTATTCTGAAAGCCCTTCTTAATCCAGCAAATGCCAAATTTCATGTGGCCTCTTCCTTTTCTACCAGTTTCCCATGGGGAACTCAAAGCAACTCTGTCCTTGGTCACCTTCCATCTACCCCTTATCTCTGCACAACATCAGCAAACAGAAATTCCCATAAATCTATAAATTCAACTCTTTGTTTACTTTCTACTATCCCCATCGAACACTCTTCTTCCAACACTAACATCCCCCTTGTAGTCCTCCTTTCTCTTCCTCCCCAGATGTCTTGCTTGAGACCACAATGAGTAAAATAAAGCAGATAACGTCTTCCCCTATCTCAACTCTCCATATTGTTCTCTTAATCACTCTAGACAGTATCACTCTCTTGCCTGTCATGCAAACTGCAACACGGATGACATTTTCAACTGCAATAGTCTCTCAAATCCGAATTATGTGTCAGTTCAGTGGATTCGTTTCACATAACCTCTCTATGATACAGCTTTTCCTATCCATTCACACAGCTCGTGCTCCTGGCCAAAACTCCCATCAGATCCATCATTATGGGCACCCTCTTCTCTAGACTTGACACACACCATCTTGCCTGTTGCAAAGGTTGTTTCCCTTTGTTATTCACTTTCATCACATCGCTCCTCTTTGCCTTTAGTGCATTCCGTGCAATTTGTTCCCACTTTTAGCGCTCTTTAATACTCATCTCACACCTGATGTATTTTCTCACTTTCTGTGGTTCTTCCAGTAATGCCAGCTGAACACTTCCAAGCACAGTCCACTAAAATACACTTTGTTGAAATGCCTCCAAAATACTTTTTTTCCTCAACATGCTGAAAACTATTGCTTGTCATGCTGGTCGATACTGTCTCATCATTCCTTCATACTCCTTCAATCTGTCCATAGTCATCTGTTACCTCTTACCTCACACTCCTTGGGTTGCTTTCCTAAACTGCTTACATACATCTCTGTTTTGCAGCCACATAAAAAGAGTGCCCTCAGTCATGATCCAGGTCCCTAGATATTACGGCCAGTAAATGCTATTGGTAGTCTATAAGATTTCATATATAGGAATAAAGAAATGAGGACTACTGTATCTGAGACACTGAGAAGCAACCAGATGATAACGGTGTCAAGAGGGAAGACTGCTCTTGCTGATGTTCTTCTCAAAGTCAACCAAATAGTTTCCTGGTGACACAAAAAGAACCACATCCCTGAGACTCAGAACAGAGCAAGGAAGTTACATAATATCCCATACTGTACATGCAATTATTTTATAAAATGCATACACTGTGCACACATACTCACATATATACATTATTTTTGTGGCTACATTTGTAGCCACATACATACATATGAGATTACATATGTAATCTCAGAAAAGCAAAGCCTAATTTATTTCAAGTATACTCTTGCTTTCCATTTCAGTATGTATCTTTCAGATACACAACACATTTTCAAAGCTCACCAAATGCAAAATCATCTCTGCATTTAGTATCGTTTCCGATAAGCTCAGCTCCCGCTCAAGGATATGCCAGCAGTGATTCACCACTTATGAACCAGCAGAAATTGTAGGGAGGTCAAAGAATTTTATACCACAATTTCATACACGACTAATTTTAAAACATTCTTAACCAGATTAAGTCTCATTAATTGCCAACCTGGCAGGTCTTTCTTAAGGCAAGTAGTTTAATGACTGGTCAAGGACCTTGCAAGAATTACCAGACCTGTTTTTTATCTGCTTGCAAATGACAAGCAGACAATATGATCTTTAACTTCACCTTACTATCTCGGTTTTAACAATCCTGCCTTACACCTGTGTATATCTGTAGGTCTTCTTCTCTCACTGTCAGGCTGCACTGAACGTGTCACAGTCTGAGCCCAGGTCACTAAGCAAGAACAGCGTACACTACCAACATAAATTACATTTAACTGCACAAGGGCATGCATGCATAGTAAGAGACAGCACACACTTAATTGGCTGTGCAAGACAGCTTAACTCTCTGCTTCACTAAGTAAACTCTCCCTCTTTGAGGTACCAGGAAGCCACCCCTCCTCATTAGCTCCTTCTAAACTGTTATCCTATTTATGAGGGGAAAGAAGATGGCAAGTGTCTAAGGGAAATGCAAACAGTCTGTAACAATAATAGAAATTAAGAGAGTAGGAATGGGAACAAAATGCTTGCAGGCTTGTGTTCTCCCTGGAGAACATCCAGCAGAGAGGAAGAGTATTTGAAATACTAGGCTAAATCCCACATCAAGAGCTTTTAACAGTGCAGAGGTTACAGGTCACTTTCTGCCATGGTGCACGCCGCACACCCACACGTAACACATGTGTGCCCCAATGAACCACTATGAAATATTCCCAACGCTGCTCCAAAAATACATAGCCACCACGTATAAGTGGTGGCCTCTGGTCAGACACACACATCCTCAGCGTTTACAGACGTACTCAAACATGCAGGTGGTTGCTTCACTTCCCCATGTTTTAGTGGAATTCCAGTAGAAAGCCAGGGGCTAAATGGCTTTCAGGCATAAAGTGTTTCTTTTTGTTAAATCATTGCCACCATGTGAAGCACTGCTTTTTTTAGAATAATGTACATCAGCCACATTTATAAACAGAAAACAGGAGATTGACTATATGTATTTTCAAAATTGGCTAATGATATCAAAGTAGGAAGGGATAGGCATAGGAAGAAGAATCCTGAAGTTCAATTTCTTTTCTTTGCCAATCCTTAAAATTCATTTAGCAAAGTACCCTGCTCCACTAAGTATATATCTAGATATGAAGTGGTTAAACATATGGGGGGAAGCATGACATTTAAGATTATTGTCTGATAAAAAGATGACCTTTATGGAACAGTTACACAACAGAAGGTAGAGTTACTGAACATAAAATATTTTTTACCATACAATGGCAGCGTAATTAATAACACACATTACCCATATTCACAAAAGAGAAGCAAATAGTTGAATTTGTACCACTCATTTTAACATGCTGTTTTCTTTAAAGATAGCGGCAGAACCAGAGACAAACTGCATTTAACAGCAAGCATTTCTGCTATTGAAAATGACAGGGAAATAAAGCATGCCAAGAAGTTTCTGTGGGGTTTTTTTGCCTTTTTTTTTTTTCCCCTCTTTTTAAATAAGTCACTGCATCAGAGAAAAATCTACATTTGAGTATTAACAGTTCACAAATCCACAGCAGCGTGCAACTAGGCAAGCCAAAGGTAATGACAAATACTACATCTGACACTCTGTCCTCAACTAACCCTATTATGCCTAAAGGACTATAGCATGCGTAATATATAAGATCTCACATTTTCTTGGACTCTAATGTAATAGCTGAGCTGAATTGTTAATGATAGACACACATTCCAACTTTAACTCTTGCTTTGCTTTTCTGAGTTTAGCCAAAGCTGCAATGCTGTTTAAAGCTACTTATTTCATGGCTATGTTTTTTGGAGGATGGAGCAATAAGGAAAAAAAGAGAGAAAACAACACTGTACACATGGAGAAAATAAAAGTGTTCTGTTGGAATCGACTGTGGATTTGTGGAGTTTTAACTAATATTGAGCAGATTGACAACAGCTAGATAAACAGAAAAGAGTATGAGATGCAAAGACAGATATATTTTTGAGAGGTTTCTGGAAGAACATGCAAAACTACTCAGTAGATACCTGGGACTCAACAATTTGTTTTTGGAACCCTCATGAGTCCTTATTTTCCACTTTAAGCACAGGAGTGCTTCTGTACAGAGTACCATTTACCATAAAAAGGGACATAAGGTCTACCAGGGAGGACTGAGGAATGCAACACCCCAAGGGGGAAGAAATGTTTGTGGCAAGCAGCTGGAAATGCCTGTGACGGTTCTCTTGCCCATACTCCTGCCTGCAGAACTACAGAAGCATCAGGTTGCTCTATCCAAGATCCTCAAAAAGCCCACATCTCCACAGCATCTAAAGTGCAACTTCATGTCAACTTCATTCAGACCAAAAGAACACGTACTTGACAAATGGCATCAAATCTCTAGTAGTACCTTACTGTGTATACTTGAGGCAGTTTGAAAACTGAGGTACATCAGTGAGTAGATCTGGAAGCAGCAATACAACCACATGTTGGCTAAACTGAGCTCCAAGTCATATCAAGCCCATAAATAAGAGAAGAAACATGACCTTATTAATCCTTTGAACTTCCCAGAAAAGCAGGTTTCGGCTTTGGTCTTCCCACAAAGAAAACTGGAAAATCACAATCAATGGTTTATATAGATACATTCCCTCCTGAGACTTCATTACAAAGATCCCAGCAAGGGCATGATGTATTTTTTTGTAAGGTAATGCGTAGACAAGTCCCAGTAATCTCAGTTTCAGGAGGCCAGAAGTAAGAATTGGGGGGTGGGGAAGTACTGGCCTTGTCTACAGCAACGTCTGCTTGGCTTGCTATCTTCTCATCCTCCCTTCTCATGCTCTAGTTGTTGTAGAAGAAACATTTCTAAAAAACTTAATCCACACATCTGGCTTTCACCAGCTTCCCACTGAACCCACAGTTATGAACCACATTGGTCAAAGTAGGTAATTCCTCAGATTCTTTCCTAACATTTCACAGACGCTTTTTTTATTTCTCTTTGTGCATCACAGAAGCACTTCCAAACTTACACCAACTAACATGGAGGAAATTCAATGTCCACCCTTCCTGGCAGTCACTAATATATTACATTTACAATCAGACACGCTGCAGTGTCAGAAGGCACAAGGTTTCTCAGCTCCTCCAGACAAAGGAGCACAAGAAGAGGGTTAGAGGAACTTTCCCTGGCACGCTTCTTTTCAGGAAACTGCTGCTTCCAGGTTGAAGAAACCTAAGCTGAGTGTTGAGAAACAACACAGTTTCTGTTTCACTCCTCCCTCAGCAGCTGTATATTGAGACCAAAACTAATTTGGAAGGAAACAATTGAAAGAGACACACCGCAGAACCACCAGTTCTAGATACCTGTGCAGATCTTTTTATCCTACCTCAAAACTGTGGTGGGAGGGAGGAAATTCTCTTGCACTAGTTACCTAAAAGCTTTTTACCCTCCCCTTTGGCAGTCACACCTGATCAGTATCTACCCAGCCTGGTGCTGGAACAGTTCTCCCAAACAGATCATTTACAGTAAAGGAAACGTCACTGCCTGCAGTCTCAAAACTGGCAACAATTTTAGTTTCCTAGAGAACCAGCTGGGGAGAAGAGACAGGGAGAGGTTTCTGAGTCTCCTGAGATGACTGAAGTGCCACGAGATGGTTCTTGTGACTAGCACCACAAATCACTGTCCATAAACATAAGATGTTTCTCAACAGCATGCTTACCACACCAGGCTCTTTAATATTTACACAAGCCGGGCACATCCACGAATACTAGAATTAATCATAGAATGGTCTGGGTTGGAAGCAACCCCAAGGATCATACAGTTCCAACCCCCTGCCACAGGCAGGGCCACCAACCTCCAGGCCTGGGTCTACACAAGGTTGCCCAGGGCCCCATCCAACCTGGCCTTGAACACCTCCAGGGACAGGGCATCCACCACCTCTCTGGGCAGCCTGTTCCAGCACCTCACCACTCACTCTGTGAAGAACTTCCCCTAATATCTAATCTAAACCTTCCCTCCTTTAGCTTTACTCCATTCTCCCTTGTCCTGCCATTGTCTACCCTTTTAAAAAGTTGATTTCCCCTCATTTTGTATGGTTTTTTCAAATAAAACCACCCTCATGACTCTCATCCTTTTATTAGGACAGCTATACATTGAACACCTCACTTTTAGAATACTTAATTTAGCCTTCTAAGATTTAGTGGAACCATTGGCTAGGCTTTGGGATACAATAAAAAAAAATACTCTGCTTGATATTCCCATCTACCCTGGGAAGCCACAAAATGACATATGAACATGTCTGCAAAGCTGAGAAGGAAGTGGTGCAGCCTTGTAAAATTAGCAGCTGCTGACCCATAAGTAATTAGCAATAGCAGTATTTTTCAACCTCATTGATGACATAGGATATAAAAATACAGATTACTATGGGAAAAAAAAGTTAAATACAGCAAAGGCAACTTCTTAAGCAAATTATCCTTCCTAAGCAAATTATCAGGACCCCCGTTATGGATGCGCTGCCTAGAAACTTTGCAACAGACTGAAAGGACAGAAATGAAAACTTCTGTTATAAAGCCTGGAAGACTTTCATTACTTTCTGTGTACATCCATTCAGCAGTAACTTACTCAAAGGTCATTCTATTCTAAATTAAAGGGTCATTTTGTGAAACCGTAGCACTTAAGTCAAAAATATCTCACTGAAGAAACAGCATGAGTAATGGAGCCACTTACCACATGAATAAATATACGCAGACCGTTCCTGTAGTAACTAACCACACAAGAGAATAACTCAAACTTTATTCCACATCTATATGGTCTCACAGTTTAAAATGTTGCTCATGTTTGTGCTGTTTGATCACAAGTATCGTTAAGTGTAGGACTATTGATTGACTTTCCTCTGATCGCAAGTACCTCTAAGTGTAGAATTTTTGATTGACTTTTCTTTAGCATGGTGAGGAGTGCTGTCAGAAGCCATCATTATTAATTGCAGAAGTTTAAGTCTTTGAACCATTACTAGCTCAGGGCATCAAACGTTGAAAGTATTGCTCGTCTGCTGAAAACCTTCAGCAGTGATTGACTTCTAAGAATTGCTTGGTGAAGGCTGCAGGATGTGGCTATAGAGTGCTGGATTGCACTCGCGTGCTCACCACTAGTAGTGCCCTTCTCTGCACAAGCCTACAAGCTGCTTTTGGACACCAAAGTCTCTTTGGTACCATTCCTGCCGTTTTCTGTCTCTGCATGGACAGCTACTCTGTCCTTTTGCCTCTTCATGGAAGGATTCCTTTCCTTTCTGTATTGGATCTGTCTGGGATGGGTTTAACTCTCCCAGTAACAGCTCTTATTGTGGTGTGCTTTGCGCCTGTGGCCGGGGACGTTGTTGGTGATGCACCCATGTGTTGCTGGTCCTGTGTGGGCCAAGGCTGTCCCTCCAACACCCCCAAGAGCTGAGGGTGGGCAAAAGCTCGGGAGGGGACACAGCAGGGACAGCTGACCACAACTGACCAAAGGGATATCCCACACCACAGAACATCCTGCTCAGCAATAAAAGCTAAGAGGAAGCAAGAGGAGCAGGGCATTCATTATTAAGGCATTTGCCTTCCAAAGCAGCCACTCTGAGTACCAGGGTTCAGCTTCCCCCAGCCTGCTGATGGGAAGGAGAGAAAACATCTTTTTGCTTTGCTGCCGCATGCAGCCTTCGCTTTTCCTCATTAGACTGAGTTTATCTCAACCCATTGGTTTTTTTCATCTTTTATTTTTTCCCCTTTGTTCTGCTGAGGAGGGGGAGTGAGAGAGCAGCTGGGTGGGCATCTGGGTGCCAGCCAAGGTCAACCCACCACAACCTTCCTTTCCTTTATCTTCACAAGATTCCAAGCCAGGAAGACTCCTCCTGTAATGCCACCAAGAGGCCACTAAGTACTTCATAGTTAATAATAAGTTTCTCTGCTTGTCCCAGACATATGTCACTCATTTTAAGGTTGGTACTATTCTCTGCCCTGTGCACTCTGGATGTTAAGTGTAAAAGCTGAGGAAATGGCAAACAGCTGCTGTACAGATGCCAGAGGCAGCACTGATGGAGAAAGCATTTCTTTCTTAAACAGTGCTGGAAGACTCATTAGTCTCTTCTCCATGTTGCACACACTAAGGCATCCTCTACTTTTCCTCTGCATTGCATACAGCCCATTTTAATCCTGGGATGTTAATTGACAGAAAGGTAGGCTATTTTTTTCTAGGAAAACATTCCTTCACTGAAAGGCTTATTAAGCATTGGAATAAGCTGCCCAGAGAGGTGGGAATCTCCAACCCTGGAGAGGTTTAAAAAAACCTGTGTAGACGTAGCACTTCGCGACATGGTTTAGTAGATACAGTGGTGCTTGGTTGACAGATGGACTTGATGACCTTAGAGGACTTTTCCAACCTTAAAGATTCTATAATATCTTGCATACTTTTGACAGACCTCCTGCAGCACATACTACCAAGAAACAAGGAATTTGTTCAAAGAATTTACCAAACAGACCAGAAATGTATCTATTGATTTACTTCTGTAGAAGTTATTAAAGTATTGACAGCTGAATACAGGTTACTTGGAGAAAGCTTCTGCACCTCACAATATTAATGCTGGATTTATGCCAGGAGTATAATTAGTAATTATTAATATGCCTTATTATCTCAATATAATTAATAAAAATTATCTAATACTGGAAAATATCCCCCACAATCAGATGATCACATTTACTCTGCTCCCCCTCCCTTACATGATGATTCAAAATTATGCTTCTTAACAAGTTTGAACATAGTCACACTCCCTTCAATGAAAAAATAGTCAGTTGTGGTACCATAGTCTGACCTTGTGAAATAGAAGGGGCAGGTGTCTCAACAGAGGGAGGGTTGGGATGCAAAAGGAGATTAAAAGAGGAAGCTGCAATGGTTCTTTCATGGAGAGGATCAGAAATATGCAAAGAAACAATTGTCACTGTGCTAAAATTGCCTGGCATAGGTGTGTCACTTAGTGAATGTAGAGGGTGGGAAGAGTAGAAGGGCCCCAAGGAGGTGGAGGGGGGAAATCTTGTCATTTCTTTCTGTGCAAAAAGGAAGATGCCCCTGGGTATCTGAAACAAAATTTTGTTAGTCCTCTCCAAGTCCCACTACATTATCACATACAAGGGATTTACTTGCAGTAGTGCTCTTTACAGCCCTGCTGCACTGTTTTGTGACCAGCAGATCAAGGGAAGTGGTTCTCCCCCTCTACTCTGCCCTCGTGATACCCCACCTGGAGTACTGCATCCATCTCTGGAGCATTGTGTCTGGCTCTGGAGCCTTCAACATGAAGAAGGGCATGCAGGTCCACAGGAGGGCCACAAAGATAAGCAGATGGCTGGAGCACCTCTCCTACAAAGACAGGCTGGACTTGCTCAGCCTGGAGAAGACAAACCTCAGGGGGGACTGTACAGCAGCCTTCCAGTGCCTGAAGGGGCCCTACAGGAAAGCTGGGGAGGGGCTGTTTGTAAGGGCATGTAGCAATAGGGTGAGGGGCAATAGTTTTAAACTAGAGCAGGGTAGGTTTAGATTAGACATTAAGAAGTTCTTCACTACGAGTCTGGTGAGACACTGGAACAGCTTGCCCAGAGAGGTGGTGGAGGCCCCATGCCTGGAGGCATTCAAGGTCAGGCTTGATGAAGCTCTGGGCAACCTGATCTAGTTAAAGGTGTCCCTGCTTACTGCAGGGGACTAGGTGGCCTTTAAAGATCCCTTCCCACATAACACATTCTATGATTCCTGCTGGGTGATGGCATTTCTCCAAAGTGGAGCCAGAAGAACTCTTGGCTTTTCAAACACAAGGATCTCATCTTCTGTTTGATTTTGCTTAGGGCCATTGTATCGTTAGTGCTTTCATAGAGTGAACAACATACTAATCTTTACTAGTACCTCCTAAGTAAAAGTTCTTGCCAACTCCCCAAACAAGGTAAGTTCTTAGAATTTTAGCAGGGACTAAAACCCTTCTGCTCTGCAGAAGTACGCAATACCAGAAAGAGACTTGGTGCAAGAAATAGATCTTCTCCTGCACGACCATGGAATTCCTGAGTGGAAGTAAAGAAAAATCCTAAGTAAACTGTGGCTTACATTTGTAAGAAAGGTCAGCCAAAACCAACAAAAAAATTTCCCCAAATTCCATCACAATATGTAGAAAGTGTTGCTTCTATAGACATTACTTAGGGCTCTTGGTATAAATTCCTGGGCAAAGAGGAGCATTTTCCTTTATTTTGTATTTTCTTTCTCCTCCCTCCTTATCATGGCCTCCCCTCCCCCCCCCATATAGTTTCTCTGGGCGTGGAAATGGGGGTGGGGAATCCCTTTTTCAAAGAAAATGTTGATCAACTAGTTAGAAAGTTCAATGGGCAATATTAGAATTTAATGGCCACTTCAGATAGGTATTAAAATACAGCATCGTGTATTAAATTCACTTACTAGCTAACAAAAAAGAAGAACTGATGGCTACAGATGAACCATCAAGTTTAAGCAGCAAGATTTTGCAGTTCTGCTGCTGCTGTCAGCTGTGGATAGAACAGCCATCAGCTGTAAAATGGACCACACACAGCATCCTTCAAACTGTCAGTCTTGTGCCACTGGGAGACCTTGCTTCCCTCTAACTTTTTTTTCTCTCCTATTAGTTCAGTTAAAAGAAAATACATCCCTGCTTTAGTAAGCCACAGAATGAATTCCAGAGACAAGTGAGGGTCTGCACACTTACCACTTAAACTCTTACTCGTTCCTCTAACTTTGAGAGCAGACTCACCAAGTTTAACAGAATCACCTCTGTGCTTAAAATATCTGTACATGTGTTTATCGATCTAATCTGCAGAGTGTTTGCAGGATGATCAAAACTGATGTACAGCAAATCTTTTCTGTACTTACTTAACACTCTGACTTCCCAGGAAAAGTGCTAAGGGAAATGACAAAAAAGCCCAAACTGCCACAAGAACAAATTCACCATTATAAAGGGATACAAATGATTAAAATAAAACAGTTCAATTAAGGGCATATGAAATAGCAAACACATGAAAGTGAATGAGGAAAGAATTGCCCTGGAAACAAAGTTATTTCAATCACAGTTTATTTTGATCCCTTTATGATGCATATACATTGGAATAAGTCTTTGCAAATTGCAAGCTAAAGAAAGTTAAACCAAAGGATGTTTTCCATCCTAAGTGACCAAACCCACATGTTTATAACACAGCACCCATCTGTAAGTTTAAAAAAAAAAAAAGTAATGTTTTAATTGCAGTTCACTGAAGCATCTTTTGAAACATAAAGTGAATATCAAATAGTCTTCTACTAAAACAATAAACACCTTTGTAAGCATGCTCTGTACACAAACCTGAAAGCCCACTTCAAGGTTCATTTCCTATCTATTTCCTAGAAAATCTAGAAAAATTTAAATCTAGCTGATCCATCATTCAGAGATAAGTATTAGTACACTCAGAAGTGTTCAATCTGGGCTGAACCCCAGCTGGCAAGTGCTGTCAGCAGGCATTTTTTGACTAAGTTTGCGGCACTTTAAACAAGACCTGTGCCTCTTGGTGAGCGTTCAAATTCCAATCTCTACGCCTGGACACCTCACTTGTGAACAGTGGCCAGAAATCTCTTTTCTTCATTACTACCTGGCAGAATTTCACCTGCTCCACCCAAACGCAGACCTGACCACAGTGATCTATCCCACAGACACTTCCATTCCACACTTACAAGCTGTAGTTCCCATTGTCAGCTGTAAAACACGCAGCCATATGTCTCCAAATTGGAGCCAGTTGGACATGGTATGAACATATGTGTATTATAGATTTTATAGAGTTTTAAAAAAAAAATTACCTGTTGCATTCTTTAAAATTCCTCTGTAGAGAATTAGGGTCAGACTCTCATAAGAGGGATTGTCTTCACATAGCACTAAACCCAAGGTTGCTTGTGCTGATAGAACACCTTAAAATACTTCTCCTCAAGTTGTTCTGCTGTGGCACTTTTACTGAGGACAGACAGAAAATCCGAGTCGAGAAACCCCCTCTTTAAGAAACAACACGAGATATTATCATAGAAGCATAGAATGGTCTGGGTTGGAAGGGACCCCATGGATCATAGAGCTCCAGCCCCCCCTGCCACAGGCAGGGACACCAACCTCCAGGTCTGGATCTACACAAGGTTGCCCAGGGCCCCATCCAACCTGGCCTTGAACACTTCCAGGGACGGGGCATCCACTACTTCTCTGGGCAGCCTGTTCCAGCACCTCACCACTCTTTCTGTAAAAAACTTCCCCCTAATATCTAATCTAAACCTCCCCTCCTTTAGCTTTAGTCCATTCCCCCTTGTCCTGCCATTACCTACCCTTTTAAAAAGTTTAATCCCCTCCTGCTTATAAGTTCCCTTCAGGTATATTATTTGCCGTAAGAGAAGCTATACTCTCATCTTTAGAAAGTTCCCTTCTGTCTGCAACTGATCTCTCAGTGAGGAAGCATCACCAGTGCATGATGGTTTCTGCAGAGGGAGGAAAAAGCATGGCCCTCATGCAGAGCGCCTTGTGTACGTACCATTGAGACAAACACACTAAAGTCATGTACCAACAGACCTCCTGCATGCCTGACCTCCAGCCATAAATCACACGTAAAGCTACACTATCCAGTGTAAAGCCCCCTGAATCATAGCCAGTGGAGAAAAGATACGTAGAGCTTGCTTCTAACCAGACATAGATGTGTTCTTGCCAGACTGCACCAAATGCAAATATGTACAATGATAGTGAGATCCATCTTCACAAGATGCACTTGTAATAGTGGGAAAAAAACAAAAAAACAATGGAAATGGGCATTAGTGACCAGAGTCCATGAGGACTCAAAAGAACACCCACAAAATGAACAGGTTCTGAGTGAACTGCA
>VZTU01017481.1:111143-140316 GCA_013400835.1 Zapornia atra | reverse complement strand
AAAAGGCAGAGGGGAGGGGTGAGACAAGATAGAAATTCCCTCTCCCTCTGCCAAGTCCTCTACTTGTTTTAACAAACGAGCCATTAGCATCTCCAAATTATCTGGCCCAAACCGCAGCCAGCTCCCTTTCATCCAAGCCCAGGCCCTAGCCAAACATTAGGAAATTACCAGCTGGGTCCAGCACGAAGGCAGCAGTCCTGCATATCATCAGCACCATGGCATCCAGGAATCCCGAGCTGCCCTCTCCTTTCACCACATTTGTCTATACATTGAATGCACGTGGCCATGGAAAGAAAGCTACTTATCTGAACCAGTCACTACAAAGCCTGGAGGTAAATTACCACCCACTAGGATTTCTACAAAGGAACTGGGGAGGAGAAAAAGAAAAGAGCCTTAATGGTAATTATGGGTACGCTTGCAAGAATTGTACAAGTACACTGAAGGAGAGATCTGCACCATCCCTTGATTTACCATGAATTCATTCTTTTCTAACCTCACAAAACAGGCAAGAACGGTCTCTATGTTTGCACCATGCACAGGTATGAACTTGCCTAACACAGAACAAAGAAACAAAACTTCCCAAATACTGAGAAATATCTCATGACACTTCTTAACTTCTTTGTCCCAGTAAGACAGAACCATTAATTCCAACAGTACATTAGTTTACCTGTTAACTAAGTGATGGTGATAATCATTGAGGCATATTTCCCCCCCCACCCAAAGACCAAACCCACTGAGTATGAAAGTAGATTTTTTTGTGCTTCTTTTCTTCTGCTCACTTAGACATTTTGGTAAGACCTTGCTGACATTAAATGTGGTGACTTCCTACATTTCAGGGAAGTAAGAGAAAGAAAAAAGGGACAGTCATATGCAGAGCAGTATTCCAACTGAGAACCCCAGATTTTCTAAGTTAGGAGGCAGTCAACATTACTTAATTGTGAAGTGGTATATACCGTTTATGACACTGCAGACTATATAGGACCCAGGGCAAAAGAAGCCCTCACATTAAAAACAATCAGATTAGCATAATAAGGGCAGAAAGCAAAGCTGCAGGAACATTTGAGGAGCTTTTAATTATATTTTTTTCTCCAAAGCATTTCAACTCCTCCAGCCAAAGTAAACACATCACAGATTAGTCCTCAGAAGTGCCCTCAGCCAAAAGAGTAAGTTATTGTAATATGGGGAATGATACTGGGAGCTAAACTAACCTTTAATAGCCTCCATGGTATATAATAGACATGGGGGCTCAGAATACAAACTGAAACAAGCACATGTTTAAGTTTTCAGGTTTAATAAAGACACACAAAATACAGTAAGCTCACTAGAACACCACCAATGCATACTATACCACTAACGCACAGCCCTCTTACTGCCATCCATGGCATTATGAATGCATTCTGCTGGTTTTCACTCACAAAATTCCTGTTGTAGAAAAGGCCTCCCCCCAAAACACCACAGACACAGCCCCCCACCCAAACCTTCTCAACTTTCTCCCTGTTGCTGAACCAACATGGAAATGTGATGCATGGGCATCTTGGGATGCTCACCACAGCCAAGCAGTGTCCTGTCACCCTCAAATGATCAGAAAATCACAAGGCCCAGCCAGTGACAAATAGTGCTTTCTTTACAGAGAGATGCTTGCTTAAATTCATTTTAGTTTGGAACAGAGCTTGATATTTAATTTCTTAATTCTTAAAGAGATTTTCCAATTCTGCATGTAATAAGGCACCAGAACTGCGGTCCAGGACTAGACCAATATCCCACTGCCAGAAATAAAGCAACAAAACACAGATGAAGCAGTTAAAGCATAATTTGTTTATTTGACATTAAGAGGGCACTCCTTTTTTAGATGTTACATCCTCAGGCACAGTCCAAGCCCGATCCCAGTGGCTCCCTGACCTCAGGGCACCTCTGTCCACCAGCCCTTCCCTCCCAAGCCCTTGATCTCACCTAAGGAGCTACCCCTGCACTCAGGGCAGGTTGGCAGCACTGTCCCCACACCGCCTCTTTCAGACTTTGACACTTCTCTCAGGCCAGCAGAAAAGACAAACCCAATTTTCAGAAAGGTCCTGCTCTGCCTGTGACTAGGACAGCAGAAAGTCCTATCAGATACAAAATGCCTGATAGAAAAAGTGCTGAGTTGGCTCTAATTACGTGAGAATAGCCTTTGAAGTAATTCCTAAATGTCAGTGTGAGATGTATCCCAGAGGCAATATTCTGCACATTAAGATAGTTGAGCCTATACCTACCTCCTAGCTGCCTACATTCAAAGACTTCCGGGCCAGGAGAGTTTGTTTTCTGACCAAATTATTTTCCCCAAGATTTTCTCTAATGATGAACTCTAAATTACTCAAAAATAACCTCGAGTTGATTTAATGCCTGCTAGCAAACGCAAAGGCGGCCAGACACTTCAGAGGAAAGAGCCAGCAGAGAGGGAACTTGAAGACACAGCCTGCTTGGAGCCTGCCTTAGGAAGGTCCTCCAGAGACACTGGGCCCCACCAATGTTACTAACTTATAGATAAGTAATTTCCAGTACCCATACCTGACACCGCTTAGGAGGAACATAAAAGATAGGGGAGAAGCATGGAAGACGTGATCACACAGCAATAGCATTATGCTCAGCAAACTTCACACGCGGAAGCAATGCTTATCCTGTGCTTTATGCAGTGATGAGATGAATTAATTGTTAATCATACGTGAGTACTGCCCAGTGCATTTATATTTAGTGAATAATGTTCTTTAATAAGATATTAGTAGTTAAATGATCAAAAGTGTAATTTGCTTAACTTACAATAAAGTTGCTAATGAGCTTCTTTGAAACAACTCCAACTTGCCGTGATATGAAATACATGAAGAATAGTGATCCCTCAGTGGAGTTACACCCAAATGCTTAACTGCACACCAAGGAAGGTGTGTGTACCCCCTTTTTTTCATGTGTTCCCTCTACAGTGCAGCTTTGAGTGCACTCAAGGGGTAAGTTACCTCCCTGGACTGGCACAAGTCAGTGACATGTCCATCCTTCCTTCCTCTTCTTAAAAATGGAGTCATCATCTCTTCCAATGGAGTTGGGCAGACCTAAAGCACCTGACAATGACCATACTGTTCTTCAACCCTTAAACTCAATCTCCAAAGTTCACAGGGAAGTAGTCACTTCACTGCTTGGTCTCAGCAGTCTGTTCTGTACCTTCAAAGACTGTCAGAAAGCATGAATTAGTTACAGGCACTCCCTTCTCTTTCTTGCTTCTACATACAATAGGACCTGGCGAGTCAGCATTTCTTCTAGACCCCCACCTGTCTGTCAACACAGCAGAAGGTTGATCATTAGCTACCTCAGTTGTATAGGTAGTCCATCCATTTTTTAATTACTGCATGACAGTATGTAGTTGGTGAAGAAAGGCTGCAAAGAAGCTGCTGTTCACCCCCTCTCACAGTATCAAAGAGAAATTACACTTAACTCCTGTTCCCAGCTGGAGGACCTGAGCTGAGTACGTATCCACCCTAGACTCTTTGTCCAGTCAATGCAGAGGAATAGGTTTCTTCAGAAGGCCTCAGCCATGCTAAAACCAAGATCTAAACCTGCAGATATAGACCTATAAAATGTCTGCTTCTCTTCATTCAAAGGAAGCTTGGATCATTTATGTTTCTAGAACAGACAGCTGTATTAAACACTTTAAAAGTTACCCAGGATGAATTCAGGTTACTCCATCTCAAGATCCAAACTACCGTCCCATTTTCTCACCATCAAAGACATCAACACCATCTAGAATGCATGGTCACGTAGCTTACTAGACATTTTAGAAGCTGCCACACATGACAACTTAAATTAAAAAACAAAAAATACAAAGGCTGCAATGACCTTAGTGTTGCCTACAATTACCTGGAAGGAGGTTGTAGAGAGATGGGTGTTGGTCTCTTCACCCAAGTGACAGGTGACAGGATGAGTGGGAATGGCCTCAAGCTGCGCCAGGGCAGGTTCAGATTAAACATTAGGGAAGAGTTCCTCACTGAAAGGGTTATCTGGCATTGGAACAGGCTGCCCAGGCAGGAGGTTGAGTCACCATTCCTGGATATATTTAAAAGACAGCTAGATGAGGTGCTTAGGCATATGATTTAGCATGATATAGTAGAGGACAGGTACAGTTGGACTTGATCACAAAGGTCTTTTCCAACCTAGTGATTCTGTGTCATCCTCACACACAGAGGTTCTCAATAAATATACTGTTTCCTCTGCTACTTCCTCTAGTTCCAAAAAAAATGGCAGTCTAGATTCTCATGCCCTGTTGGCTCTGCTGCACGCTGCAGATATACAAACAGATGATTGATGGGTTTTATGCTATGGAAGCTCAACTTGACAAATGCACATTTGAGAAAGGATTCCAGATATCTGAGCCACAGCAGGGTCTGTAGACCATTTGATTCAGATTTACATTTAGTATATGGCAAACACCAATATCCTTCTATCTGGTTCTCAGTTAGAAGAATAGCTTTGGGTTACCCATAAAGAAAGTGCTTATCCTAGGTCTTGCTGAAGCAGGTATTCAGGCCTAGGCAATACAATCACAGGGTCTCAACCTGTATCATTAAAGACCAAATCTGCAGTAAAAACCTACCTTGGAACAAGAGGATTGCTCTGCTCTGAACATTGCCTTTTCACACATATTCAAAAAGCTCAAGCATGCAAAGATACAAGAGACCCCATGCTATCTAAATCATAGTCTTTCCCAGGACTAGGTTCTTATAGACACTCGGGATTTATAGTTCAGAGCTAACACAATCAGTTTTACCTTACCTAGCCTTGTATTTCTCTGCTTCCATTTCCTGAAGTATGTTTACGCTAAACCCAGAAACCCAGCAGGAACATCAGATCATTTTCTCCTCACATGACTCCTCTGCTGAACCACATCACATCACCCTGTCAGCTGGATGGGCTATTTTCTTCCTCCTAGGCTGGACAGTCAAGCAAAGCAAACTTCTTTCCTACAGAAGTCAGCCTAAACTTCCTGAAGCTCAGCACGTCCCCCAGGGTCTTACTTACAAACTTTCTTTGTTTTGCTTCTTGAAAAATACTGAATGTTCCCACTGTTGTCCCTGCAGAGTAGCTTGGCTGAAACCTCTTCCTAAGACTCCAGCACCAGTTGTTCCCACTTCAGTGGGCACCATTAAGGCTAATGGTCATCTGCTGGTACTGCTCCCAGCTCCAACAGCTTATTGCCCTGAGACATCCCATGATAAAGCAACTGAACCAGAATTCATAAAGTGGATGCTGAGATTCCATAAATACAACAGTTTCCAAACAAACTCTCTCTCAATAATTTTTTGAAAAAACAGGCAAGTCTGTCAGTGAATCCAGAAACCAGCAACTCTGATGGGGTCAGTCTTTTTTGCAGTGGTGCCCAGCATCAGGACAAGAGGCAATGGGCACAAACTTGAATATAGGAAGTTCCACCTAAACATGAGGAGTAACTTCTTTACTGTGAGGGTGGCAGAGCACTGGGACAGGCTGCACAGAGAAGTTGTGAAGTCTCCTTCTCTGGAGACATTCAAAACCCGCTTCAACACTGTCCTATGCAACCTGCTCTACGTGATCCTGCTCTGGCAAGGGGGTTGGACTAGATGAAATCAAACCCAACCAGAGCCTGTCTTTCCTTCAGTTCTTTCTAAATCCTCCCAAATTAAGAGACCCAATTCCATTGTCAAACTTCCTGCATACAAGTCCAATGGCATTATACAGAAGTCCAATGGCACATAAAATCAAGCCAAGAATGCTGTTGCTCATGAGGTGTTGTGCTTTGGTTTATCATCTCTTAGATCTAAACTGGACTAAAATTTCTGTCAGGTGCCAGAGTAAGATCTGCACTTTTTTCTGGGAAGAAGTTTTCCTGCACAGAGGCATAATAACCTTCTGTGACATGTATACGACATACAAGTTTTTGCAGCCAAACAAATGAAATTGCAAATCAAACCTCAGTCAGGATACTCTTATCACAACATAGCAGCAGTCTGAAGATGCAAACTATACATTTCTCTCCTCCCTTTGGATGTATTTTTCTAAGAGCTTGTAAAAACAAATAGAAATATTTTTGATGTAAAGAACATTAACAATTCAGTCAAAACACCTAAAAATTGACAACAAAAAATTTCAACATAAAAAAATATTGCACACTAAGGAAAATACTTGGACTTCAAAGTTCCTATGGATGCTATCAAGCCTTCCCCAACTTTCACTAAGTGAAAGGTCCTCTTATCCCTAACCTGGGCTGGGGCAAACAGAGGAGTGGAAACTGAGGTTTCGAGGCATGAATTAAAGAGCTGAAGTTGGGAGAAGCATCAAGAGAAAAGACTCTTCCCTCTTCCTTCCTTCCCTCCCTTATAAAATACTGAAAATTGCTTTTGTGCAAACAGTTATTTTCTACCATGCACTCCTTTTGTTGTCACTTTTAAGTCCCCTAGACATAAATCTATGGAAAATGAATACTCAAGATATATTTGAACAAATCCTCTCCAAAACGACAAACAGCAATTATCAGCGACCTTTCCAGAGAGAAGGATCATAACAGACATCCACGGGGATAATTCTCCCATTCATATCATTTAAGGGAATGACACCACATACAGCACATAGAAGTGAAGTTTCACTATACATCTCTTTGCTGTCATTGTAATGACAGCCCAGAGGAGTGTGTTGATCCTGAGAATGTTCTTATCCTGATCTTGTTATTTCTGAAATGGAAGCTCGAATGTAGAAAAAGTAAGAACATTTTCCAACACTAACTCCAACACTTCCATATCTGTAGCAACAATATATATGTATACGTAAAGTTCTGCAGCATAAGCAGAAAAACAAAAGCATCCAAACAGGTTTCATTAACTAAATAGCAAAACTAAACAAAGACAGCTTCAATATCCCCAGAAAAGCTTCCTTGCAAGGAAAACGCTGCGTATTTTAGAACCTGAGTGTGTTCCAACTTCCAGTTCCTTCTGCCATTTTTGAGTGTATCGCACAAAATTAAGTACTACCCATTCCTGAAAACTACAGATCTGCTCTGGTTAGCTACATAAAGTGAATATTTTTTAGGACCTTTTATACTTGGGAATATTTGGCGTGACCCCCACCAGACTGGCTGAGCGCTCCTCAAAGACCAATCGTTTCTGCAATCACACGGGACCGACCTGTCCTCTGCCAGGAGCACAGGCTTGGCTTAAAGCAGCTCCATGGTTTTTCTGAATTTGCTCACTCTTTGCAAAAAGAAGCCTGACAGTTCAGCCACAGCAAGCTGTTCTTACTACACCTTTTCTTGTCATCCCAGGTCCTGACTTTGTTGATTTCTTGTTCCAAGAGACAGACAAAACACAACTAAATCCCCCTACAATCGGAATTCTCAACTGTTTGGTTAATCTACTTTATGTTCTTTCACACAATCCTTGGGCCAGGCTCTAGCTTAGGCAGGTTGTGTACATCATGTATTATTTTGTGTATGACTACTAATGTTTGTTAGAGGCCCCAGTACAAGATTGCAGATAGAGTTTAAAAAATATTATGGAACTATTTCAAATACAGTAGAAGGCTTTATGGCATCCACTGAGCAAAAGCCAGATACAGGTGCAGCCAAAGTCAGCGCTTGCCTGGAATATTATGGAACAAATTCAAATCCTTGCCTGAAGAATGGAGGAAAGCAGACACACACACACCCCACACACACTCAAACACCCCGCTTTTTTCTTCTCCTTCCACTTGAGCCCCCAATGCTGCTAAACACCAACAAGCACTCATAGGGCTAGTCCCTAACAAAGTCTCTCAGAATAGGTAAGGCAGCACACATGCTTTCGCACAGAAAGGCCAGAGACCAAGCAATAAGCTTTTATAATTTCTCTTTTCAGTTACAAATGGAGACAGATACAATGACAAATACATGTTTCAGAAATCTGAATGTGTTGTTATAGCAAAATACGAGATACCAAATGTTTCCTTCACCACCTTGGATTACAAAAAATACCAGTACCCAGGATTTCTCACATAAATAGCTGTTGAATTCTTGAAAGTCTGATTTTTTTATTCTTTGGGTGCCCTTTTTTTTCCCCCTACAGATCTTAACTGTTTCCTCCCATCTATACTGGGATACATTTGGGGTTTTTTTGCCTTGGGGGCACAAAGACTATCTCTCTGAACAATCCCTGGAAGAGGACTGAAGCAAAGCACGGTAAAATTTGTTTCACATGAAAGTGGAAAGGGGACTTTAAGATGGATTGGAAACATGGCTGGCAGTCAAATGACATCAGGCAAAAGCCAGGACGCTGCCCTGATTCACTTTTGACCCCTTGCTTATGCACTTCTATAGCAAGAATCACTCCTACCTCAAGCCACAAAATAAGGCTGTATTACCATAATTTCCAATTGTGAGAAGCAAGATACATGTTCTCATGGAGCCAAGTCAAGCATTCCCCCTCTGCAAGGAAAACACTGAAAAGCCTTTCCCATCACTGCCAATACCATCAAGGCTTTCATTATCTGGCAATTCTCACAGAGTACATGAGGAGATGGTGGATTCACAGCACACCTTGCTGCAGGCAGCCCCGTTTGGGATGTACCTGCATGAGAGCTACAAGCCAAAGGAAAAACTTATATAGGTGCTTTAAAATTTGAGCTGTTGTTAGTAGGAGCAAATGTGTTAAGTGCAGTAGCATTTTGAAAACTGGTTTTATGCAGTTACATGATGAGAGTTGAAAGATTTATATCATCTTAAAGAGATTTCCTAGGTCGTGTTCTATGACCTCCTCATATGCAAAAAAATCCACAGCCCCAAAAGATTCACTTATAAATCTCCAGAAACATGTAGGTGATACATGTGGATGATGTTAAGGTAGAAAGAAAGCTTCCAAGTCAAAACTACAAATTTCTTGTACTGTGCAAACTAAAGCATGACAGTGCTTGCATAAATCTTCCTACTATGCTCATCACTTTGCTTCAGTTACGTGTATCCCAGTCTTAACATTATTGGGATTTAGACTTAATGACCTACTGTGATTTATAGGGCCAATTACACCTCTCAGCATTACCACTTCAGGGCCTTCACAGCCTTGAACAGACATTAGAAGGTCACTCAGAAAACACTCGTTAAGTTCAACAGACTTCAAATGAAGCCTTTTGCAAAGAAAAAAACCCATCTCTAAATAAGAGATGCTTTTACAAAATCCCCCCTTCATCAGTAAATTTTACAGTTTATTTCTGTAAAACTCACTCTGCATTTTTCTGGAGCGAACTGCTTAGCAGCATTTACTAGGCCAGTTGAGTCCACTTGGATTTTTCTTCTCCCTTCAAAAAACATGGAATAAATACAACCAGATCTAGCACTGGTCATTTTGCAGTGGGAAACAGCATAACAACGTATGTGCATTAATGCAAGCATGACAAATACGACTACTGAGTGACGTCTAGAGGGATTGATTGCTCAGTGTTTGAGGAACAGTGAGGAATTCACTTGGCAACATCCCTAGTAAGCGAGAAGTACCTAAATTAATATTACCCAGTTGCAGTAACTGAGGCAACTGAAATCATCCTTGCTCGCAGACAGCATCACGCACAGATTGCTCAACATAGACATTTCCGTATGCTCTTGTGCTTCCTTCCCCCCTTTTCACAGGCATGGCTTTCTTTGAGCAGCCCAGAGTGCTGAGAGTGATGCAAGTAGTCGAACAGTAACCACATATGTTGCACAACAGAAAGTTTGGAAATTAAGGAAAAGCAAAGCTCTTTTTTTTTTTCTTTTTTTTGGGGTAAGAAACAGACTGGTAGACAAACAGATATGAACAAAGACATTCAGAAGTCAAACCTGGTTTATTCACTTAAAGATTTTTAATGAAGGGGAAAATACTCCTAAGCAGATAGCTGGCTGAACTTCCGGCTGGCATGAATTAAACCATTCAAGTACACACAGTTTATAACAGAAACGCCAACAAGCACCTTTAACTGCAGCACCACTGCCAAATGCCACCATAATTAGGCAAGAAATGCTGTGCTTTGAGTCACGAACAGGCTGCGCACAGCCTTATTCGCTATATAGGATCATGCCATCCAAGCACAGGCATTTATTGAGAAATTCACCGAAAGATAACAACTGATTTAAAAGGGGTTCATGTAAGTTTAGTTAAGGAGCAACTTCAGAGATTATTTTCAATTACTGAGATAAAATCATGGCTTCTCTCAGGAGGTAAAAGAGAAAGTGGGTTTTTTTCCCATACACCACATACAGCATATGAAAGCTTAAAGAATAGTCTGATTTCACAAACAATATCAGCCTCCTACTAATATTCCTTAACTCCACTTTTCCCTCCCTCAAGTCATTTTTCCAATTATTTTCAACATTTTCTTTGATCAATTCTTAAAAAACAGCTTTCCTGCTGCAGATAACAGGTTACAGAATTCCCTTTTACACTGAATAGGCTTAACCCTACACCCATGAACGGTGGGTTTCTTTTCCTTCACTGAATCTGCAGGGCTCTGGCCCAGCATCGACTTTTTCTGCACAGAACTCCTCATTGATTTCAGGGAGCACAAGGATGATGGCAGGACATAAGCACTAAGTTTCAGTTCTTCTAAACTTTCATGAGGATCTGCAGGCAATAAACCAGAAAGCGTCTGTTAACTTGCATTAAAGAACAGCTTTACCAGCTTGTCTTTAAAGGCTGAAGGTCTAGAAATAAAGCCCCACCTTCATCTCATCCAAATTCACTACCAAACAGGTCAGCATCCCTATTTAGTAAATTACACATGGCATCCTCATCGGATGCAGAGGGGATATATCTACACTGTCTACTTCAGACATGTAGCTTTGCCGTGACTTAAACTTGCTGCTGGAGGGTTCCTGTACACTTCACAGATATTCAGACACCTAGAACAGGCAAATCAGAGCCGGGGGGCTGCACTACATATATTCTGTAAGCTCTTAATTCAGGCACTTAAGATAGATGCCCAGAGTGAGTTTGTGCAGCCCCTTCACACATTTCAGCACAGAAACATGCTTCATGCACACTGTGTTTATGAACCAGAGTCCCTTCACTTTTCCAGCCTTCCTGCCTCATTTCGTTACACGCATTTCCATGAATAAGACCACGAAATCTACATTTGCAGTATACCTCTTTGGGCAGCAGAAAACCTCTGGAGTTAGAGGGCAGGATGTACAAAGCAATAAAGAAAGAAATTACATTTATTCTCTTCAGCGCAAGAGCCAGAAGACATGTCATGAACATGTCTTAGCCCTCTTAAGACAACTACTCAAGATACTGATGGAGTTGAAAGAGCAACCTCATCATGCACCCATGAGACCACCAGACTCACTCATGGTAGACCAGCAGCTCCAGAGCAGTTTAGCCCTTCTAATACACATAATCCATTTTACAGTGTATTTTTTATTAGTTTAAAGAGGAAGAAAACCACAATAGTCCATATTCCATGGACAGTAGTCCATATTCCATTGACTATAGTCAAGTCACTGACACATGTCTTTCAGAAGCAGAGCAGGAAAGCATCTATGGCAGAACATTTAAGGCCTTACTAGACTGGGAAAAAAGCCCACCTTCATTGAGAGGGTACTGCCATCCGTATGCCTTTGAAGGCAAAGCCTAAGGTTTTCCAGCCATGAGCCATCACAGAATTACTGGCTAATCACCTACTCTCTTACACTCACATCAAGCTGTTTTTCCAGGAAGATCTGCTCACATTGCCCAAATGAATGTCTCTTAAAATTAAAAAATAAAATAAAAAAAAGAATTAGCCCATTGAAAATAACTCCCTAATCTGCCATCTTTTCAATAGAACTGAAGTGCTCTTCACACACATAGTACACAAGCATCTTGAATTAGCAGGGAACTATTTTTAAATACATGAAGGATAAGATATGAAATTAGTTTCATGGGGAATGAGAACCTTAGAGATTATTTACTTTCCCTTAATTACTTTGACTCACCACTCATTTAGCTTTCCAATAGTACTACCTATTTCACACTCAGATTTTGATACCAAAGACATGCGAGTGTGTTTTTTGAACATTCAAGATTATGGACCTCAATGATATATAGCCACATCTCTCAAATTGACTTACCCACATGAAAGCTAATTAAAGATACTTTACAGTGCAAATACTCCTTTCTTGGGAATAACTGTCTCAAAGTAAGGATCCCTAAGTAAAAGCAAGCACCTTTCCTCAAGGAAAGCCACGAAAACTCTGACAACTCCACAAAACTATTACTCCTGGCACAGGTAGCATCTTATGCCATATAACGTAAGGAGCAAAATAAGGATTATCAACCCCAGAGAGGTGATTCTCTCCTTCTGCTCTGGTAAATCCCCACCTGGAGTACTGCATCATCCAGCTCTGAAGCCTTCTCTTGGAGCAGATCCAGAGAAGGGCCACAAGGATAATCAGAAGACTGGAGCACCTCTCCTACAAAGACAGGCTGAGACAGCTTGGTTTGTTTAGCCTGGAGAAGACAAGGCTCAGGGGAAACCTTATAACAGTCTTCCAATACTTGAAGGGAATATGGCAGAATGAATTGAATTGGGAGTGCAGGGAATTGAACTTCCAATACTTGCTTTCCTACAGGAAAGCTGGGGAAGGACTGTTTGCACGAGCATGTAGCAAAAGGATGAGGGGCAATGAGTTTAAACTAGAGCAGGGAAGGTTTAGATCAGACACTAGGAAGTTCTTCACTATGAGGGTGGTGAGACACTGGAACATTTTGCCCAGAGAGGTGGTGGATGCCCTATCCCTGGAGACATTCAAGGTTAGGCTTGATGAATCTGTGAGCAACCTTATCTAGTTAAAGATGTCCCTGCTTACTGCAGGTGGCTGGACTAGATGGCCTTTAAAGGTCCCTGTGGTGGTTCAGCCCCAAAGAGTAGCTGAGCACCACACACCACTCACTGACTCCTGGAGAGACAGAGCCTGGAATGGGTTGGGATAAGGACAGTTTACTGACAAAAAACCCGTGAAAGTAGAACAATAACAGCCAATTACACTCACACCCAGTGATAATGCAGAGTAACTTACCAACAATCACAGGCTGCGATGCGATGCAACACTACACAAAGGACCGACCCATCACACCAGCCACACTCAGACTGCCCTGGAAGCACAGAGACTATGCTCCTCACCAACCAGCCCCTTTTATGGGGGAGTGATGTCACGTGGTGTGGAAAACAGTCAGGGCTAACTCAGCTCACCTGTGCTAACCCAGCTCACCTGTGCTAACTCAGCTCACCTGGGCTGGCTGCTTGGGGAGGTTAACTCTGGCCTGGCCAGAACCAGGACAGTTTCTTCCAACCTACAATATTTTATGATTCTATGATTATTATTTACAAATTGTTTTTAAAATCAGGAAACTCAGGTGACAGGATAGCCTGCTCAAGTCCCAAGCCTGAGAAAGAAGCTCAAGTTCCTAAGCCTTTGAACAAGAAGAAATTTAGTGTGGCCACCAAGCACTGCTCAGCTACATCCATTACCCATCTTTAGTTCATATGACACAGGGACATATCTATCACTCCTACAGGATACAAAAAAAAAAAGAAAAAAGAAAAGATAGAGTAGATGACATGGTATTCCAGAAAGAGAGCCCTGGTGGCAAATTTCAAATATATAATTAAATAAAAAAAGTAATAAAAAAGCCTTATCTCTGTTGAAATAAATTAATTAGTGTCTTGATGATGGAGCCTCATATTAAAAAAAAAAAAGAAATAGAAAGGACGAGTACAGCAACAAAAAGGAAAGTAATAAAAAGGGCAGTACATTAAACAGAAAATAGCAAGTCTGAAATATAAAGGAAATGGAGGCCACAGTAAAAGGACACAGGACATACACAAAGTGAAGGAGAAAGGAGAGTTTAAAGAAAGGAACAAGAGTGCAAAACAAAAGGGCTAGGGAGATAGATGCACACAAAGCATGGCTTAAGATTAGGGGAAAAAAAAATCCCAAAAAACTAACTACACCAAACAAAAAACATACAACCAAACACAGCTCTACATTCCTTAAAAATAATAATAATTTTAAAAATTACTCTAGAAACCAGAGCTGGAAACTAACGAAGGTTCATTCGATGGGGACAGCTCGGGGGCTCAGCCCTGTCTCTGTCAAGCAGTGGGACTTTTTGTCAGAACTTCTCAGTTCCCATGGGATTAAGGCTGAGCTGAAGCAATGCCTGAATGATTTTCTACACTTAAACACCTGAGACGCTGCATAACTCAGCATCAGCTCTGGAATTTTTTGGGATGACTAGTCTTTACTAAGTAAGAGAATTAAAAGATACAAAAAACATCAGGGTGCTGCTACATGTGGCAGCACCTACTACTGCCACAGTGCATCTGAAATTATGAGGTCTTTCATTAAGCAGAGTTGTCAAACCCTTTATTATGCTATAAAGTACTAATAATTTTTCTACCAGCTGTCAATGACTAATTTATCAGAAAAAAGAAAAAAACCAAAAACAAACAACCCAGGCTGATAAAGCATGTAGCAAAGGAATCATAAAGTGGATTTCCCAAACGCTTTCCAGAGAGGTGTGGTAAGAAAACAGCTTTGGGTTCCACTTTCCACCAGTGAATATTTTGCTGTTCCAACAAACAGTCATTGTAGTAGGGAGAAAGGAGGAAAGGCCCCAAAAATCAAACCGCTTATTAGAATATAATGAGTATTTACAATAGAGAGTAAAAATTCTCTTGAGAATTTACTATTGCTGGGGTTTGCATCCCTTCTTCGAGGCTGCTAAGGCAGCTGGGGCATTTAATGGCTAATAGTATATTTCCAGATGAACATTTGAAGAAGAGAGAAGGGTTTGCAAAAGTGAATCCTGAGCATGGGATTTCCTTTGTGCTCCTGAGAGAAAAATAGTGTACTTGTAAAGCTGAAGTCAGACACTTTCAAAGTTAGCTGTGGGTTATCAAAGGCTTTTTTAGAAGAAAAATTAACACAGATGTTTAGAGGCATTGTGAGGAAGAACTTGTTTCTCTTACTGTGGTCAGTAGAAGTGCACCAGCTTTGCCATTGTACACACTCTAAGGGCAACAAGCAGTCCACAAGCCATAGCAGCTTTGTTTTGCTTTAATAGATATTTTATTTTAAACAGATTACATGTCCAATTTCTCATAGACCATTTGGAAAGCACATTGCTGTGGGCTTCCCAATGACAAATACACCAAGGCACCAGCAAGTGACAACACACTTTGTACTCCTTGACATGGATGAAAGAATTCAATTCAACTTTTCTTTTTTATCTGGAAAGAGAAACGCCTAAGAAAAATATTTTTTAGCCCTACTTCCTGAGAATAAAGCTCAAATGATCCACTGTCTGCATCTTCATCTCTTTCTCCTTCCTTCTCTTCACTAACTTTGGGTGATATTGATCAAGAGCAACCAGAACAACAGAGGGCAGAGTCCCTTCATTTTCATGAAAATAGGTGGCTGAATAAAGGAAAAAAATACTAAATATCCTGGGGTTCAAATGATAGGTACTCAGCCTTGCATGAAAAAATCCACAGAGCAACCAGCACCAAAGGAGAACCTATACAAAAAGTGAGGTGAGGTTGGCTCCACACTCACACCACCACCATCATCGGGTTGGACCCGATGATCTCTCGAGGTCCCTTCTAACCCCTACGATTCTGTGATTCTGTGATTTATCCAGTTAGAATCACAGAATCATAGAACGCATTAGGTTGGAAATGACCTTTAAAGGTCATCTAGTCAAACCCCCCTGCAGTAAGCAGGGACATCCTCACTAGACCAGGTTGCTCGCCCCATCCTTTAGTATTCAGAACATCCCAACTCAGGCAACTCTTATTTACTGCAAGCATACAGTAAATAGAGACACGCTTTCATTGGCAACTGCTGTGACAGTTGATCTTCACACCACAGTATTATCTTAATAAACTGTCTCTCAGCCCTGGGGTCTTTGTTCTCATATAAGTGACCTACAGTTGGTCACCCTGGATCTTCTACAAAGCATGACGAGCACAGAGGTTATATGAGTTAATTGCATAGCGACTGCAAAAATAGCGTGCTTTCTTCCTTTCAGCAACGTGGTCCTTCTCTGCTGAAAACAACTGGAGTTACACTGTAATTCAAGTTAATGATAGAACTGTATATCTGGATAACTCAATCATTAGTTAATGTTACCACCGCATGAGCTTGTCTGCATGGTATTTGACAACGAAATTCCAGTTAAACAGCCTCCTCCAGAATGAAGACAATATTGGATTAATTAGGTAACTTGCTACACATTTAGAAAATGAAGATGAATATCCTTTTTATAACCATATTAAATTCTTACAGAATAAGAACCAGATTGTAATCTGTTATTGTAGTATAACTCAGGAATATCTCTCGAATTACTCAAAATTTAAATTGCTGGAGATCAGAATCTGGCCCCATACATCCTAAAAGAACATTTGACTCATTACTCATGTGAAAAGGATGCAACACACAAAGCACAGGAGCCAATTTGTTTCCTAAAAGAGTTCGAAATTCTCTGCCAAAAGAACTCGTATTCTGGTACTTCAGACATATTACATTATTTGTATTGGTCTACACGCTGCTTTTGCTACCAGCTATGGAGTGAACGTCTGGAGAAAAGCAGAAACTGGGGCACAAATACCCAGTCTTCTCCCTGACATGGTTCCCAGAACTCGGCAACAGACTTCCTCTGACCAAAGACAGCCACTGGAAATACTGTAAGAAGTCCATACAGCTTTTTACTAGCTAAAACACAAACCACAAACTACTGAATTCATTTTGTAACATGACTGCTCCTCCAACATGGTCCAAAACTGAAAGCATGCAACTCTAAGCAAAATACACAAAAATGCCGTAGCCGAGTCACGAGTCTGGTCTACCATCCATTTGTCTGTACTGAGTTGTGCTTTAACAGCTTGGGATATATCTACATAACTTTTTTGAAGACACATTAGTTTTCTCTCTGCCTGAGCTTTATGATGCCTCTGTACCAGCCAGGGCTGAAGCTCAAGTTGTGTTCGGAAGGGATGATGCGTAAAAAAGTCCATCTATCAAAATGTTTCAAGCCCAACAGTGCAACATGGCAAAATGTTCCCCATTGACCTGAGCAGGGAAGAAAAACAAGACTGAAACATTTGTCCTCAGCTGCCAGTGTCTCCAATAACTTGACTGACACATTTTCCACTGATCTGACACAAACAGGGATAGCAGACTGATTATCTGGATTTCAGTTTAAATTATGAAACCATGCTCCTTCTGACTGTCCCACTTCCTTTCATCCCACTCACTGCAAGGCTTGGTGAGAATAACAGGCAAATAGAGCCGGAAAAAAAATCTAAACAATGGGATCAGCTGCATCTTTTAAAGACAAAACAGATGTATCTACCATGCTCTTGAAGACTTAACTGGTAAAAGCCTCACAATGTTCACACAATCCATTTTAGGACCTTTCTGTGTCCTTACCACTAGAAACATTCTCCTGAACTTGTGCTTTTTTTGCAACATATTCAGCCCATTACTTTTTCAGTGTAGGCAGTGCATACCTTTTTTGTCATATACCAGACTTTCCTGTTCTTCATCCTCATTCAAAACATTAACTCTGTCATTCAGTTTCTCC
Organism: Zapornia atra; assembly: GCA_013400835.1. NCBI lineage: Eukaryota > Metazoa > Chordata > Aves > Gruiformes > Rallidae > Zapornia > Zapornia atra. The sequence goes on along the minus strand of VZTU01017481.1, from coordinate 122,701 downwards.
AGCTGCTGAGACCTCCTTCAATATTTTTTCCTCAAATATTTGGTGTTGTTTATTTGCAAGTTAAGAGGAAGAAAGTTGCAACTTGAAGTGGGGCATCATTCAGGCTGTAGCTGGTCAAAATCTTTCTAGAACCATCATTAGTTTCCTTCCTAAGATTACCAGTTCTCTGGGGAGTGTCTTGCTGTATCCAATTTTTTTACAACAGTCATGTTCAATTTCAGTTTAAATAACCTTGCATTATTGAGGACCAGAGAGTAGAGGCAAAAATAAAGATAAGATGTGCAAGAGTAACAGAAGGAAGGGAGTATAAAGGAGTTTTCTACAGCCAACTCCTAATTACACGGATGGTTCTTTCTCACCGAGAGTGAACTCAGCATCAGGACAAACCTACTTCAGAAGTTCTCGTCTCATTTTGTTTCTGCTGCTGCTACGCTTGCTCCTCAGGCGCTTACAGAACACGTCCTTGTCGTACAACCATCCCACGGCATCCCTTAGAGACACGACTGAGAGCATTACAAAGGTCCGCATTTCTCCGTGCATGGATGCCTGTAGCCACGCTCCAAACATTTCTTACATTCGCTGAACCACCCTGCATCTACAGAAGTGCTGTTTGCTTCAAGTCTGGGGTTTTAGTTTGGCATTTCCCTTTTCCTTTATCCGTTTAACAGGGAACCGGTGAATTTAAATGTCTTGAAAGGAGCAGTAAACAGAGGCTTACATCTCACCCTGTACTGCTCAGTTTGTGTTATGCTGACAGCAATGTCAGCATGAAAGGAGTTTCTCACCAAGCCTGAAGTCTTCATTTTCCTGGTGTTTAAGGTAGGAGTGACTATTGCTCTTTGTCCTCCCTGATACCAAAGACAAACTGATTCCTCCAGAACGAAACAGCACTGAAGAGCCACTGAAATAACTACAATGGTGACTTCAGTGATCATCACAGCTACATTTCAATGATGACAGGCTTGTCAAAGCAGCTCATCTTCAGGATTATCAAACTCAATCTTCTGCTTTCAATTCAGTACTCAGTTTCATCCGGCAGCCTGCCTGACATCGAAGAACCACAGGAAACACACTTTCTGCATGACTTCAAGCTGACCACTCACTCGTAGTTTCTGTCTAGCTACTCCTCCAACATTTGTACTTCAGGCACAAAAGCACTGTTTCATGACAGTGGATTAACCGATTTGCTTCACACAACTCCCTTTATTCTTGGGCAAGATGAGCCTGAAAATTGCTACTTCCATCATTTCTATCTTATTTGCAGCATACAATACCCAACAGAGTTAACATTGTTGTTATGGAAAAGGTAAACCTAGATGAGATGCTGGCAAGCTGGCCTTACACAAAGTTGCCCTGCCAGATGAGCTGCCTCCTTCTAGATGCAAACAAATGAAGCCCACTCCGATGGCACAGTTCTCCATTCTCTTCCTTCTCATCACTGTCCATGGAGAGAGGATTACATTAAGCAGCTACTCCCCTCTTTCATTATCAGAGCGCCTCCTCTTTCCTCCTCCCCAGAGACTTTATGCAGTTACATAATCTCCCTTAATATTTTCCAAGGAACTTAAAAAGAATTCCGATTTTTCAGCCTTTCTCTTTTACTTAAAAAAAAAATGCTAATAGTTTCCTTTCCCGGCCTGAAATTTGAGTTGCCTTCTATTTTGCAAAGGGAACAATATCAGTTACACACCACGTATTGTTCTGCAAAATGATACAAAAGTTAAACAAATGCCTCATGAAAAACAAAACTGTAAAACCCAACTAATGATAGACTCACAGCACCCGGTTTCACATGTTTTTCCATAATAGCATTAACCTTAAAGAGCTGGCAAGGAACTGGAGTGCTAAGTGGATTGAGCAACAGGACACCAAGCCTTTCACCTGGAGTGAATCAGCTCAGGTTTAGCCCAGCTCTGTCTAGGTGCTGAAAGCCAGCGCTCTCTCACAGGCTGCCAATGAAATACAACGGCATCGGCTACCTGGGCCGTGCAGAACGGGAGGCTGCGATGCCGGAGAGAAAAAAGAAAAGAAAAAAAAAGAATCATCAGCATAAGCAGTGTTCCCCCTTACTGTTAAGATATAGAATCATAGAGTAGAATCACAGAATCATTAAGGTTGGAAAAGACCTCCAAGATCATCTAAGTCCAACCCAGCTATCTCGTCCAACCTTTCCTTAAACACCCTGAGGGATGGTGACTCCACCATTTCAACGCCTGACCACTCTTTCTGAGAAGAAATTTCTCCTAATTTCTAACCTGAACTTCCCCTGGCACAACTTGCAGACATTCCCTCTCGTCCTACTGCTAGTTATCTGTGAGAAGAGGCTGACCCCTAGCTCACCACAACCTCCTTTCAGGTAGTTGTAGAGAGCTAAGAGGTCTTCCCTGAGCCTCCTCTTCTCCAGGCTAAACAGTCCCAGTTCCCTCAGCCAATCCAGAAATCATAGAGTCCAACCCCCCTGACAAAGCAGGTTCCCTAGGACAGGTCACACAGACAGGCATCCAGATGGGTCTTGAATATCTCCAGAGAAGGAGACTCCACGACCCCTCTGGGCAGCCTGTCCCAGTGCTCTGTCACCCTCACCATGAAGTTCTTCCACATGTTGGTGCAGAACTTCCTGTGCGCCAACTTGCAGCCACTGCCCCTTGTCCTGTCCCCACAGACCACTGAAAAGAGGTTGGCCATTTCCCTCTGTCTCCCACATGTCAGATATTTATAGACATTAATCAGATCCCCTCTCAGTCTTCATTTGCTAAAATGAAATTAAGCTAAGAGATGTTCATTTTAGGCCAGCTAGTGGAAAGGCAACATAAAGAAGAGTCTAAATCAAACATACTCCCCAGGACCTCTAAGTCGTCAGCTTTCACGTGTAACAGACTGCCACCAACAACTCCGTTTATGCTCTGCGCAAAGACGGTAGAAGCCAGCTGTGCATGTACAGGAGGTGGCATGAGGATGCATGAACAGAGCACCCTTTCACAGCTCATAAATCCACAGAGCACTTGTTCACATGCAAGTGCCCATCATCCTTACCTGCTAGCAGAGGACCACAAACACACGCGCTTTTTTGATGCATCACCAACCATACTACCCCGGGCCATGATCTCCGCAGATTTCACTGCTATGCAAGGGTCACACCTCTGAGGGAAACTCTGGGTAAACTAAGTGGATTACTTACTCGGCAAATGCAACTCTTTCATCTGACTCAGTGTTGAAGTAATGCCAACATCCATTGTAACTCATCAGAAGAGATTAATCCATGGATCTCTGCCACCAAAGTACAGGCCTCTGCCACTGCAGAATGAGAGGCAACTGCTTCACTTAGTAGAAAACAGCAAGCCCTTACTCTTTATGCAGAGGAGCCACTGAATTAGGATATAACACAATTTCACAGGATGCTTCCTAATATTTTGCTGGTCTGACAATCTACTGCTTTCAGATGAAACAAACTTATTTGTCATTGCTGAAAGTCTTCTGGCTCTTCTCAGGAGGGTACGAGTACCAGCACCCATTCGAAGAGCATGCTCTCATTCTGATTACTGCATTCCACCTCCCTAAATTCACCCCACCCCTTCATCAGCTACTTCTATTTCATTTCATTTCTTCTTTGCTTCCCTTTCAAAATGCTTCCTAACAAGTATGGGTACAAAATGCTGTTAAATTCTCACTGTACTCTACCCCAGGCAGAGCTGCTACATCCACACTGTATGCAGGAAACAGACCCCTTTAAAATCTACATAAAACAAACCTGCCATCCCAAAATATTTGCACAGAGAAGTGTGGCCAGCAGGTCAAAGGAGGTTCTACTCCCTATCTCCTCTGCACTGGTGAGGCCTCATCTGGAATATTGTGTGCAGTGCTGGGCTCCCCAGTTCAAGAAGGACAGGGAGCTACAGTGGAGGGTATAAAAAAGGGCTACGAAGATGATGAGGGGACTAGAACAGCTCTCTTACGAAGAGAGGCTGAGGGACTTGGGATTTTTTAGCTTAGAGAAGAGCAGATTGAGGGGAGATCTTATCAATGTTTATAAATACTTGAGGGGTGGGTGTCAGGAGGATGGGGTCAGTCTTTTTCAGTGGTGCCCGGTGATAGGACAAGAGGCAATGGGCACAAACTTCAATGTAGGAAGTTCCACCTAAACACGAGGAAGAACTTCTTTAATGTGAGGGTGGCAGAGCACTGGGACAGGCTGTCTAGAGAGGTTGTGGAGTCTCCTCTGGAGACATTCAAAACCCACTTGGACGCTGTCCTGTGCAGCCTGTTCTAAGTGATTCTGCTTTAGCAGGGAACTTGGGCTAGATCTCTAGAGGTCCCTTCCAACTGCTATTAATCTGTGATATGTTATCCACTCTGGCCATGGAGGGACTGTTCCTTATCACATATTGATGAGATCTATTATCCCAAACCCCACATGCTAAATGCTAACACCATGTTAAAAGTATCTGCCTAAAAATGCTGTAAAGCATCATTTAACTTAACTCTAAAACTATCTAAAAATCTATTAACAGAAAGAATTTGTAAATAAGATTGTTGTTGACCTAGCTTCTGCCTGCAAAGTCAACAGAATAATCTTATATTTACACAGTATCTTTCATTCTAAAGGACTCCATCCTACAAGCCTGATCTTACACACACTTACACAACTGAACCAATCCACCCAATTTCATTACCAGCAGCAACTAGGCTTGATCCCCTCAGCTGTATGGGTTCTTTTTATCTGCCTTATCCACCAACAAATTATCCACCCATCAACAAACTGTCCCTCTAACATCAGCAATGCACTGGCAACAGCTTCAGTCTTAATCCTTATATTACACACACACAAAAAAAGCCTTCCTTCAGCTTCGTTCCACCTCTTCTCAGAACTCTATCACCAACATTATCAACCAACTCTTAGAGACAATCTCCAGTGAGGGCTGAATCTGGCTTATCTGTTAGGATATTTGGTTTTTAAGCAGTTCCCTGGGGCGTATTGGGACTGTACTGGCTTTTAATAGACAGACCAACTTTTTCTGTCTTATTCTGCCCACAAAAAACCCTAGAGGAAACCTAAACCTGTTTTCCACAATTTGAAAACATCCGTTTCTTGCACCATCAAGTACTTAAACCAAAGGTTAGTCTCACCAACCAGCTCTACCCCAGCAGTGAAGGCTCCAAAATCTCTGTTTTAATCATTATCACGGCGCAAGGAAGGGCTGTTCTGAATCACTTGTTTTTACCTTACGGTTACCAAAATAGACCTTGTTTAAACAGTTGGCTGTCAGGTATCCACAAAGCATGGCAGAGGGAAATCCACCTCCTCCTCTGCAATTGGCATGGCTGCTGGAAAACACTCCCTGATGATATCAGTCTGCACGAATATTTTTTTCCCCCCCTAAATACTCACTTCAAGTAAAATGAATTGCAAGAAACCAGTGTAGTAACATCGTTCCAGGCAAGGGTTCCTCAAGAAAACTGCCACCAGACCTTGAGCCTGCATCTTCCCTGGCCAAGTTGTCTCCCAGTATGACCAGACGAGCAGATTAGGAAAAGTCTCAGACTCTTCCAAAGAACACGCCACTGATGGCAGCAATCAACAGGACTTGTGCAGAACAGCCAGATCACAGGAGACAGCTGTTATGAGGCCAGGACATCTGGTGTGGAGGATAGGAAGAAACCATCATTGCTACCTGATGGTGGTAAGCTTCCCTAGATGATTAAGTGCTGCAGAAAGTGCCAACAAGCAAGAAGCCTCTTGCACCTCTGTGCCCTCCCTACACCGCCTCAGGATGCTCACTGTTCTCAAAAGGGAAAAAAACCCAACAACAAATGAACAAACCGGAGCTGTTTGGTGAAAAATCTACTGGAGCCAATCGTTGTGCATCCACCACCCCAGCACTGACTCAGCCCGAGCCCATACGATGACCCTGCTCTGAGTCATGCTTTTATAAAAGCATAAAACCCAACTGTCTCAGCACTGGAAACTGCTTGGCCGAAGTACGAACACTCCAGTCTGAGAAAAATAAGTCGAGGATGGTTGGCCTAGTTTCTCTTATAACCTTCAGCTGAAACTACAATGAAACAGAGACATGAAAAAGGACTGTTAAAACTTGTACTCCATCTCCTTGAGAACACAAAATCGCCACCTCCAGTACACTTGCTAGTGACTTGGCTACTCTCAAACCTCTGAAGTGGAGTAGGGGCTCTCTCTATACCTGGATTAATACAGGCTCCAATACAGTGTTCTATCATTAAGTTTTTGCCCAGAACCCATCTTAAGCCTTTATTTCCTCAATTTCTCCATTTATCCATTAATATTCTCCCAGATAATGTACCCAAAAAAAAAGATTCCTTTGATTACAGTACATTTCAAATATCTACATGTAGTTAAACTATCTCCTCATACTCGGTGCCAGCCAAGAAATATGTCTCTTTCTTAGTACTTCCCCCCATCTAGTTCCTCCAAACCCTCAAGCACTTCTTCTCTAAGCTTCATTCAGATTGTAACCATCTTCCTGCTGATACAACATTCAGAGCTTTCAAATGCATTCATGGCAGAGCAGAATGAAAAGGGAATCCCACCAATTTGTTCACAGATGTGGTACCTTTTTCTTGTCTGCTCCACCACAAATCATTCTGCTCTGTAATCAAGTCACACTGTAGACTTGGATATTAATTCCTGCTGGGTCTTAATTCCAGATCCCTTCCAGCAGCGTTGGATTCCTGGAGATCCCTGCGAACTCGCCTTTTTCCCCAAATTTGTTCCCTTCACTCTACTATCCTGTAGGAATTCTCCTCAAGTTTTGTTTATTCAAAAGCAAAGATGCTCGTTTTAAAGGTTATAGGTTTTGCTCAAGGCCCCTATTCAACAAAGCATTTAATTACATGCCTAACTTTAACCACATGCTTAAATCCAGTTGATCTCAGCAAGCAGAGATGAGCTTAAGCATACATTAAAAGAGGAAAGGGGGGGGAAAAAGTTAGGCATGCAAGTCAGTGTTTTGCTGAACCAAATCTTCAGTTTCTGTAATCACTTGGGTGGTTTATTTTCCATATTTGGCAAGGATTGACAGCTCAATGCTTTTATGTTACAGGATTTTAAAATGAAGCTTCAAGAGAGTCCAAAGCTGACATCATGCTTTTGTTCCTTTCTTAAAATAACAATGGGAAATAAAAACCCAAGTAAATATGCAACAGTACAGTAATCATTCAGTCTATAGGATTTAAACACGCAGTAAGTGACTCTACATTTTCATTACTGCGGTTCCGTCCTGGAATAAAAAGCTCTGTGAAAAATCTGAGAAATGAGGTGGATCTCAGTAAGATACTCAGCACGTTGCCCATCAGCTCACTGGCCACTACCATCCCTGTGCAGTTAAACAGAGAGGACAAAGCTGCCTGTTTCTTAATTCACACCTACCATATGCCTTTTAAATGCGATGGGCTTAACTCACTGTTCCACAAAAAGATGGACCTTCAGAGAGGAGAAGGCACCAGCCTTTGGTTTTGGTCATGGGCTGCCTATTTCCATCAGCTGCCAACCCACATGACAGCGGATGTAAGATTTTACATTCATCAGCAGCAACAAATGTAGCTGGCATAAGGGGAGTTTTGCAGGGAGTATTTAAAATCACTTCCAAATGTCTCCCATTGTCTCCACGCAGACTACTTCCCGACCTTTCTCTCCCCTCTTGTTTTTTGTTTGTACTTCGTTTCCTTCACTTTCCTTCATTCTGCTGCCTGGTAAACACAGGAGCAGGCTAAGTGGGGACTGCAATTAGGCAGCAGCCATATCGAGCTTAATCTGCGGACTACCTAATTGTAAGATTCGAGGTTTGGGAGGAGTGCCATCTGAGAAAGAAACGGAGGAGAAAAATTGGAAAATGACTACTTCCTCTCAACCCATAAAGCCTTCCAAAATTCAATTAACATGTTCTAAACTAAACCATCCGCACATGCTATGGCACTAAAATGTGTGATTTCAAATATAGACAAGGAAGTAGCTGCTCACTGATCTTTATCGGGGTGGCAATATTCTCTGACCATTCCGCTTCCACCTTTTTTATTGAAGCGGCACCTGTCGTAACACTTTGGTACCTCAGTGCTTGAGATGAACCAGAAAAAATACCCATAGGCTATATAAATAAATAGTAGGTGACTGCATACTGGATCTGTTCAGTAAACACTGTGAACCCCAAAGTCCCTCAGAGAACACCGTTCCCCTGCCTGGCACAAATATTGCCGTGTGATAACACACATGTGATGAAGATTGCTGTCTTCCCCACAGCAAATTTACCTCGTGATTTCATACGTTCCCAGATGGAAATAATACGTTCTCTGTCGCAGGTTTGCTGGTGCAACCAATAGGAAAACCACCAGTGTGTTTGCTTCCAGTGTGACTGCTGTAAACACCGACACATAGCGACGATGTGTAGGTAAAAACTCTGCCAACAACTTTTTCCCCACCTTTCTGTCCTTTATGGGAGAGAAGGAGGTGAACAGCACAAGAACTCTGCCACACCATCCATGCAACTACTCGTGTGTGCCTACTTACATCCTTTCTCTACTACAGGTCAGCAGCCGTGGAAGCACCAACACCACCAACACCTCCTAGAACATGCCAGGCAGCAAACACGCGGAGGGGGTTAGATCCACGGCTTGCACTAATGGATTTTCCCAGATAGATGGCAGTGCACAAAGTGCATCCGAGATTGGTCCAGGGTCGAGGTGCCCTTTCGGTGCTCAGACACTTTAACGAAGGGAATTACTGCATTATCAAAAGCACTTTTGGAAAGATCACGGCACAGGACCCCATCCTGCTGCACTGCGATCGCTCTGGCTCTTTTGAAGGGGCGAATCGGGTGCCAAGAACGTAAACGCGGCAAACCAGCAGTTAGAATTTTATATCCCATTCCTCTGAGCAGCAGAGGATTTATTTCTTTTTTCTTCCCCCCTACATACTAACAAACATAGTTTTAAAACACCAAGCTGAAGGATGACTAACAAGACAAAGTCCAAAAAAGATGTTGCACAGTGAATGCAGGAGATGATAAATCTGATTTTCAAGGGTCCGTAATGGCATGGATTTATATATTCTCCATCAATAAGAACAGGGTATTCCAGATCACTCTTATTGGCAAAAATTCCCCAGTTACTACTTAATTCTGTGCCCTCTGCGTTCTACCAGACATTGTTAATAATCTAAGAGAGAGGGAAATTTTTAACCATTTAACTGCACTTACCCCAGCAAACCCCTTTCTCACAAAATGAAAACATTAACAAAGCAGCCGAAACAAACAGGAGCGAATCTCACCACGCAATTAGTAGTTCTGTACCTACTACTTTACGGGGGGGGGGTGGGGGGGGATGTGTTTCTACATGCAGCTATCATGATGTGGAAGCATCCACCATCGTTTTGTTTTCTGTTCGCAGTAGGGGGTTGCTAGGAAACAAAATACTATTGTCTGATTTCATGATCTATTGCCTGGTTTGCCTAGCAAGCGAGGCTTCTAAATCTATTTACCGGATTATATTTTACACAGAGATTAAGACTAACATTAACACACATGCACACAGGGAGGGACAGCCAAAAAAAAAAGAATGAAAGAAAAAAAAACCACCCAACAAAAAACAACCCCACTTCAAAATTGAGGGAAAAGGATGCGTGCATTCCACGTCAAGGAAGACAAACTGTCCTGAGGAAAAATGAAGTTAAGCAGTTGGGTGGTGTTTACACGCGCACGCACTCACACGGGCATCGGCGTTCCTCGACTGTACCTATAGTTTTGCTGACTTGTCAAAGACTCTCTTGCTTCTGAGGATACAAAACGTTCCCTTACTACTCGAGAGCTACCGTACGCGGCAAGTTCTGTAAATACCACATGCTGCAGAACGCCTGGTGCGGGCGAGCACACATGCCGGAGTCATTCTTGTTCTTGGAATTCAGCTCAGGGTTGTTTCAGTGCCTTCGTTTCTTTATGTAATCATTTATTTTATCTTCCTTTTTTTATCATATTTTTTTAAACATATTTGAAGAGATGGAAGAGCCAGACACAACTGCCCTCTTCCCCTTCTCCCCTGCCCCCTCCCCCCTTCAGTTGTAATGTGAACAAATAAAGGCATCAAGAAAAGAGATCTAAAATTGAAAGCCGCAGTAGCAAATTTCATGTATTTTTGTGGTGGCAAAGTCTTCGTAAAGTGAGAGATTAGAAGACTGTTACAACCAGGCAAAGGCGGGTGCCTGTCAAGGCGTCCCCACAACGCGACAGGAGACCTCAACAACAGAAAACAATCATACTTAAAAGCTGAGAGTCAGATGAAGAGACTTCGGCACAAAGCCATGGAGAGAAAGGTTTTCAATAAAACCTGCAGAGCAGTTATCACTCTTTTATGTGCATCTACAATTTCACACCATGCCCAACATGCACTATTTCAAAGTCCTTTCAACTTATTTATTAATGTTCATGCATTTTATCAGTCCATTTTAAATTTGAGGGGAAAAAAAATGAATGAGGTACCTTGCAAAAGACATCAAAGCTTTTGACATATTACAGAAGAACTTCCAGTGGTTTAAAAAGAAAAAAAAAAAAAACAAGCCAACCCAACACACAAGATAGAAAATACACAGTTCGCAGGGTAGGATCTGAGAGCTTCTTGCTTCTCCTGCCCAGAGTCGGATTCATTCAACCTCTAACCTTCCCCTCAGAAGCCAGGAGCGCTCACCAAAACCACATTTAGAATTAAAGAACAAGAGAGCAAAACGCAGGAGAGCTTTTTTCCCTACCCCAGACACCAGCAAGCTACTTGTCGCGATTAGATCAAAGCAAGGAGAGATGGACACGACCCACAACCAATCCCACTCCTCGCCAGGGTGGGATGCGGCTGTTCTCCAGCTGGGAACCCGCTACAATAACATCTCTAGTTACAAAGAGGGTGCCCGCCGGTTACCCTATCCCTCACCGGGGGCACGCCGAGATGCTGTCACCTACAGCTTTCCCTGAAACCTGTTTTAAAGCACTAACCCAAAGAAGGGGGAGAAAGAGGAGGAGAGGGATGGGACAGTCACCTCCCGAGGTGCTACCAAAAACTGTTCTGCAAACTGCAGGGGGGCTGCCGGGGCCCTCGCAGCTCCAGCTACCTAACTCTCGGGGCGGGGGGAGAAGAGGGCAAGCAGGGTTTGCAAGCGGGAGGGGCCCCAGCATCCGACCCCGGCTGCCCAGGGTGCCGCTGCCCGCCAGCCCACGCGTGTGCCCCCCGGGGGTGGGAAGGGGGGGGAAGGGGCTGCCCGGCGCGGCGGGGTTCCCCCAAGCGGGGGCAGCGGCGGGCGCGGGAACCCCATCCTTCCTTCCCGCCGCTGCGGCGGCAACTGCAATTAAAAAAAAAAATAAATAAATTAAAAAGGGGAATGAAAATAAATAAATAAATGGCCCACTAGCGGGAAAGGGAAAATAAAAACCCACCCTAAACAGGCGGACCCCAAACAACAACAAAAACCGGGCGCCCAGGAGAGCAAACTTTCTGACTCACCGGGGAGAGCCAGTGCCCGGGGGTGCTGCGGGCAGAGGCGGGGGTGGCGCACG
>VZTU01017481.1:78916-111028 GCA_013400835.1 Zapornia atra | reverse complement strand
GGCAGGGAGAGCGGGGCCGGCGGCGCGGGGTGCCGGAGAGGCGGCGGCCGGCGATGCGCAGGCAGCGCGGTGCCTCTGCCTGTGCGTGTGTGTGTGAGTGAGTGTGTGTGCGTGTGCCGGGGAGGGATGCTGCAAGGGACCGAGGGAAAATTCTCCCCTCCTAGCAAAGCCGCCGACAAATGGCAAGGCAGGTGTGCTGGGGAGGCAAGGCTCCCGGAGGAGGAGGAGGAGGAAGGGGGAGAGGGGCGGTGAGGAGGGCGGGGAGCGCACAACCCGGCGCTGGGGAGCGGCCGAGGGGTGTCACGGCATCCCGGCAGCAGCGGCACCGCCGAGGATGTACCGGGGGCGGGTGCCCTGGCCGCAAGAAGCGGGGTGAAGCTCCGCCACCGCCCCGGGGGAGTGCGCCCCGCTCCGCTTGCGGGGTTGGGAATGGGCGGCAGGCAGCGGTCCCTGCGGAGCCGCGGCGGCGTCCGTGGGGACGCCCTAGAAGCCGGGAGGGCAGCAGGCAGCTCCGGCAGGGCATCCTGCCCCAAGTTTTCCCCGAAGCCTCCCCTCAGGCACACCCGGCCGCTGTTCGAGGCACTCTGGGCAGCTTTGGGAGCTACACCCCATCCGATGGGATGGTTGCTTCCTCTGGAAATCCTCCCGTGAGCTGCATGCCTTTGTCTGTAGAGGCTCACAGGTCCCAGTTAGCCATGGCTTAAAAACAGCACCCCTCAGGGAAACCCTTGCCATAGGGTCTCATTTTTTTGCTTATTCATCTCCCAGGCCGGAGACAACCCTCAAGCATAGCCAAGAGCACCTGACCTCCCCTTTTCTGTGCAAAGCCATGGGGAGGATAGCCAAGGACAGTTCTTCCCAGGACAAGGCTCTGGGCCCAGGGGGGCTGGAGACAACAAGTGCTTCCTCAAAGCCAAGCGCCGCTCCTAGAGATGCCGCCGAGCACCTCCTCCTAGCAGAGAGTCAATGAGGGCTTTTGTGGCTGCGTCTCAACTCCCGCAGAAGGTGCTTGCTGATCTGAACTTTGCACGGAAAAAGCCTGTTCTTCTGGCCTGAATTACCAGGCAGGGCTACTGTAAGCGGTCCCTTTCCTCCATAGATGGTTGTGATTTAGTGCCAGAGAAAGCCTTTGTATGCCCATTTATAATATATTTCAGCACACTTCCAGGTGACGATTAGTTGGTAAGTGAAAAGTGGCTGCGGCTGAAAGGTGAAAACTAATACGAGGTATTAAATATTGCACACGGCAGCTATGATTTCTAGTGGTAGGAAGAAAACCTGATGGAAAAATCACCTGCCTCTCTTTTTCCCCAGCACCTCTTTCACCTCTTCCAGCAGTGCTGAATTACCATCCGCAGGTATCAGGCTAATTATATATGCTCACCAGCCCATCGGTTTAGGTTTACCAGCAAGCACACTTATGCAACAGAAGCAATTTCCACACCGCTTGGCTCATCTGATTTAAACAATGCTGGCTTGTGTTGCCTCTGTGTGTAGCTTTTTTTTCTTTTTCCCTTGGCTGGCAGGGTTAGTGTCACAGCTTCAGTTTGAGAAGTGACAACAAATAATACTGACACAAATTATTCCGAGCAACACAAGGACACACACGCGGAGGGTGAAGCACGGCAATGAATGCAGTGGCTTAGGTAAGCATTAGCAACCTCTGCTGAGTGGCAGGGCCCACTCTTCACCCGGCTGTACAGATGTGGATGACTTACTTCCTCGCTGGCTCTTGCTATGCTTTTTAGCAGGGGTACAGATGGCTATAGAAAGGAAAAGTTGCCAGAGACATTTCTGTTAGAGGTAGTCCTGATGAGAGTAAGATGTGATTATAACTTGGGCATCTTCTTCTATATTATTTATGGTAAAACACACCTTTTCAGTCTTTTAAAGCGCAGGCCCTAGGCCCGTTCATCTTTAAGCACCTTTCAAAAAGCACCCAAGAAAACTTGCAGGGAAGTTCACACACAGCTCATACTTCACCTGTTGTATAAATCAGCTTGTGAAAGCAAGGACTAGTTAAAAAAAAATCAGAGAAACTCCGGTGTCTGGATATACTTCTTAAGTTTGTTGCCTTTATCTGTGTTCAATTTGGTTGGTTGGTCTCTTTCTAAGCAGTTGGGTCTTAGAAACACACCTACAGCGACAAATACAACAGAGGCATTTTAAACACGCTCCTCTTGACTGTCGCCTAAGCCACAGTTGATATAAAACAGAGGTAAAAGAAAATACCTCTGCCATTGTTGGTCTCACTTAAGGTAACCGTCCAAAGGGTAAAAACATTCTATAAGGTTATTTCGTTATGGTCATTTAAGGTTGTCCCCTCCTTTTCTCCCACAGAACTGCCTGGATGAGTGTACGCACCCAAACACGCATGCACCAACCTGCAGAAGGAGGTGTTACTTCCACCATGTGATTTTTTACACTGACACTTTCAGCATTTGTTTACTATTTCTAGGTCGGTACAGCGCCAGGTTCCAGCCAAGACCTCACTTTGTTACATTCTGGATAGCTCTCAGGAAGTTGCTGGCTTGACCCCCAAGACTTTGTGGTCTAATTTTTTAATAACTGAAGGATTTTTTTATTATTATTATTTTAAAAAAGGACTCATTTTAGCTGTCGCATGAGCGTGCATTATATCCCAAGACTTCAATTGGAGCTGCGCAGACATATCTGAGAACACAATTAGGCCCTCTGGACCTTTTAAAGCTTCAAAAATAGACATGTGTAATTCCTTCTTCTGTGGATCCTGCAAGCTTTAAGAGAATTTTCGAAAGCTGTAAATTCCTATTTATCCACTAAGAGGCTCACAGGCAATCTTCCCCTAATGGAAATAGAACTGTAAAGCTGAAACATTAATATACACAATATGATACATTACGCAGGGCCAGACTCGTTGGAGCCAACGAGAGGGCACGGTGGCTGTGCCACTACAGAGCCAGAAGCAGAGCGGGTTGGCTCCGCTTCCTCGACTCCCCACACAGGGGTTTCACTGTCTGATCAACGTTAGTGCTGTGTGGTTCTCTCTTCAAAGAAAAAAAAAAAATAAAATACAAAACCCAGACACATCCGACCTTTGAATCCCTCATCTGCATTGGCTGGCAGCCGGCACAGGCGAATTGGAGGGCACGGTTTGGTCTAAATATGAGGCAGCTATTCTTCAATAACTGCGCTGTTAATATGCAAATCTCAGTCCGCTGCTGACTGTAATCTCCTGCCTCTGATTGGCTTTGGTGATGAAAAACATTCAGGTTATTCGTTAGCAGGCGAAATGCACTCTTTAGGTTCCCCCTTAAGATGAAGTGTTATAAAGCCTCGAGAACAGACATGCTAGAGACAAACAACAACAAAGCAAGACAAAGAGAAGAGAAGAAAATGGGATTAGAAACATGATAGAAGGTGAAATTGTGCATTTAAAAATTCTCTCGATTCCCTTTCTTCTGCCTGGCTTTCTCTTGGGAGTTTTGCCAGTGACTGTGGATGGGGCATATTCGTTCCCATCTTTCTCAACCTTTGCCTTCTACATATGATGGTGCGCTCAAGTTCACAGCAGGGGACTTGAATTTGACCAGAGAATGTAATTTCTCTACTGGAAGACATGCACGTGTCTCCCTTCATGGATTAGCTTTACTGGCCTGCACACAGAATGCTGGGAAGAGATGTATCGATGTGTATTGGTAAATATCTTGTTATTAAAAAGGTGGATGGAGCACTTGAGCAAGAAGCAATCTATGATTCAACTCTTTAAAAGCCATTGCAAAAAATAACAACCAAATATCAGCACCAATACTGGTGTGGTCTTCACAGAAGGCTGGGTTTGGCTGGCCACTGAACTTAGCAGGACCTTTTCTGCAAGACAACGAGCTGATAGGAACGCTCATGCCAACTCAGCTGTCGAGACAAACGTTTCATTTTCCATCAGGGTCCAATATAGCATACAAGAGTGAGATGTTTTCTCTGTTACATGGTATTAAAAATTAAACAGTTCTATCAGCTCTGGTAGTGGAAATTCTGAGGAACCTCTGCAGAGCTGGGCTGGCCTTGGCGATCACCAAAGTGGATGTGCAGCCACACATCTGTGGCTTCATTTTGTAAATTTTCCACTGTACTTGCAATTCACTTTTCTCCTGAAACATAGCACCGGGCAAGCTGCACTGTCTTCACTTCTGTGCAGCTCCTGCTCCCTTCTCTGAAGTGGCAGGTGAGATCAAGTTAGTAATTCCTTGGATCTATATCTGGGCTGAAATCTTGGTCCCAGTGAGATCAACATGAATTTTATCATCGATTTTGTCACAGATGCAATTTTGCTTCTCCAAATTGGCAGCAGAGCACTTTTTGAGGACTGGACAATGACTCTAATTTCTAGATGAGATGAAGAAGCCGAGCTGCTGTTAGTGTACAGTGAGTCGCCCCTTCCTCAGGCTTTTTGCCAAGGGGGAGCTCAGATGTTTGTACAGCACCTCTGATTATAAAAGAAGCAGAGTTCTGAGAAATAAGGTAACCTTTCCTGTGTTTCCCATGCAACATACAAGGCATCTCCTTGTACAAATTATTAAACAAAGAGTGAAGCACACATAGCTGCAAAGAACCTGCGCTAAAAGCATGGCAGGGTTACCTGACTGCAAATCCTTGGACACCTTGGAAGGATGGAGGGCTGAGCTCAGAGGGGACTTCGCATGGGGTTTTTGATTATTTTGACCCAGAGAGAGCAGGTATAAAAAAAAAATGATGGCTATGCCGTGGAGCTGCTTTCCTTTCCTCTCTCACACGTTTCAGAGACAAAGAGAATGGGAATAGCACAAACAGAAATGCAGGCAGATGTCTGAAGCTAAAGGTTAGAAGGAAAAGATTTTTTGAAAAGAACCACATAGGCTTCCCTCAGCAAAGGTCAAAGAGTGACCTCCACACGAATACCACTTCCGCCACTGGAAAGGAACTTTCAGATTTTTGTTTCTGTAAAAAGCCTGGAAAATGTATCAAGCAATCCATTTATTCTGTTGGTTCGGTTGTAGTCTATGTTGTGTCCATGTCCCCCCACCCCCCGCCTCCGAGTGTTACAACCATCTCTTTCAGATATATGTAAGGATTCTCATTTAATAAATAATAATAATGCTAGGTAATAATTAACTGTGGTCTCGCTCCAGGGAAAAAGGGAATAAAAAAAAAAAATCCCCCACGCTTCAGCAGCCAGAGCTACAAGCACATCCAACCAGATAATTGACACAGCCGTTGAGCCAGCACAGTGTTAACTCTGCTTTAAGCTTCCTGGAATCATCTAGCTTTAGAAACCATGTAACTTAATTGGATCGCTACAGACCTGACAGCTCCCCACGTACCCTATGCTAACGGATCGCAGCGTTACTGTAGGATTGGATACATAAACTAATGCTGTCAGTCCTGAGAGAACTGTCATCAGCCCTGAAGCTCGTCCTTTGTCATCCAGTCATCATCAGAAAATGAAAACAACTGTGTTTCCCCCCCCCCGCCTAAAACTGAAAAATTATTTTTTGGGGAATTTAAACCCACCAATTATCAGAAGATGAAGGCTTGGGCCAAACCTTACATTCTTGGTCATGTTGGTGATTCTTCACCACGTGTCTGTTTCCACTGAAACTCTGGTTAAACCAAGCAGGCTCATCAAAATAATCGCTTTTACTTAGATGAGGAATAGTCTGCCAAACAAGATGTTTACAGTCCCACAGGGTAAAATAAGAGGGAAGTTTACAAGGCAACTCCTCCTGTGCTCAGCAAACACGGATAGAGACGCGGTGCCGAGATCGTACAAGCTAAACAGGGGATTGACAAATCCTGAAACGCATTTTCAGCTTCCAGCTTAACGAAGTCAAAAGCTAACAATATTTGCAAGCCAGAGATATCCCCAAGGGCACAAGTGACAGGTAGGTGCCAAATCATCATCAAAAGTCTGTGGGAATTAGGTACCTCTCTGCCATTTGAGTCAGCACACACCTTCCCGGCTTCAGAGACATTTGGAAAGAGCAGACTGGTGTTTTGACCTTTATGCTGTGTCTTTGCTGCTGATTTCCTGAATGTCCATTGAACTTCATCACTGTTCCACTCATTTTGTAACACAAGCTTCATTCTCATTTAGAAGTCAACCCAAAGCAAACATAATGCTTGTTCTTAGCTCATACGTGGGCTTTCCAGATATTATTGCCACATTTTTGGAGGGAGGGGGCACACTGAAAGCACAGAGTTGCTCAGCCTTTCTCATGTTTATGTCAGTTGATTTAAGCTGCTACTGATTATTTTGTGGACAAATGTCTGTTTTTTTCAACAGCACCACGGGCAATTTTCAAAACAGACAAAAGTAAACGTTCTGGAAGAACCCATTCCAGTAGGCTACTCCTAATTACTTTTCTTTTTTTGTGGGGCAATGGGTGCGTGTCTTTTCTTTTAAACCATTCATAACAACAGTTATACAGAGAATGATGTACAAAATTACCATTTCCAGCCATTCATTCTTCTCTGAGGGCTCCATCGCCATGTTTTTTAACAACTGCCTCTCTTCTTTCCGCCTTAGGTGAAGAGCAGTCCTTGTGCAAACCTATTAGACAGGCTGTTAAAGGATTATTTTTCCTAAGCTATAGGACTATATAGCTATAGACTATAAAACCCTTTCTCTGTTCTTCACCAGAGCCACAGCACTATGCAAAATTTCCGCAAACCTTTTACTACCTATACAGTCCATCCATACTTTCCATGGATACTTTCAACAAGTACTCCTTAATTCCAGAAACTCACATCCCCAGCATTGCTGGACTGATGTCATAAATAGTCTAGAATTTTACCAGGAGGAGAAAGACTGTTTTTATTTTTTTTTTTTTTTGCTACTTAGTTCAGCGCTCACTGAAATGCAGCCACATCTGGAGTGGCTCTTTAGCAATACACAGCAGTGCTATATAACATGATGATCAGGAATGGGAAATAAAGACTAATGTATTCAGCTGAAATGGCGACAGAAATTTTCATAGGCAGAATATAATTACCTGAGCTGGCGTTCTGCCAGGACACTGGGGTTAACATTATTACTCCTACAATACTCCTATTTATGGGCAATATGGAAAAAAAAGTAACAACAGGATTTTTTAATTGAACCAGTGTGAACCCAACTACAGTAGGTTGCAGCCCAATTAAAATTGACAGCCCAGTGAAGCGTATACACATAACATGCAGATAAATATAGAAAATCCAAGTAGTTCTCCTTTGTCTTCTCCTCTTGGTGTTTTTTTGTTCCGCTGGATATTTCATTTCATTTTCTAAATCTTTTGATGCCAGGAAACTATCATTGTCTGGAAACACTTACCAGCTTTTTGCAGACAGTTTTCATAACTTAAAATAAAGATGGAAAAATACATCCCATTCAGTGTTCCGGCGCTGCATTTCTTTCCTTTTCTACAGCATGCAGTATTAAAATTACATTGGCTGTGCAGCAGGAGATTAGAAAGAGCAACTGCTTTTAACCTTTAATAGTAAAGCCACTAAATCTGTCTTTGAAGCACGCACAGTGTATGCACTACCAACTGGAAACCTGTAGCTACCACACAAGCCAGCATTCTGATCTCCTACCAAAACCACTAACTCCTGAAAGGCAAAACTACTTCCTGTTCTCTTTTTCTCTTATTCTTTTGGGAAAAATAAACGCTTGAAATGGTGTAAAATCTATTAAGGTGTTGACTCCTGGTTCTGTAGTCTTTACTCACATGAGTATCTCTTGTTTAGACATGTAGAACCACGAAAGCACCCACTGAGGTCAATGGGACTCCTGGGGAATTAATATTCCCTATCTGACAGAGGTGTTGCGAGGTGCACTTCATTAGTGTCCTGAAGCTCTCTGACAGCCCTAGATAACAGCTGCTGTATGTTATAAGAAAACAGTACTATTCATTATTACAGAAGAACTAAACCATGTTTGTAATTGGCCATTGCCGGAATCTTTTCTGAAGTTATTGGGTTTGGAGATGTGCCTCAAAGCAAATCTGTTATTTAATAGAATGAAGAAAGTAAAGCAGCAACAGGGTATGTTTTAAGAGCAAAACAGAAGAGAGCTCCCCTGGGCTATATCCTATTGACCTCTAGTTCCATTATTGTTACTAAAATGTTTTTCCATTTAAGGCATTGCCACTGAATCCTTCCCGGGAAGCCCTGGGAAAGGATATAAAGTGAGGTCTCTACTAAGCTTGTAAGTAACATCTCTAAAAATGGAGGGTTGAGTTATGTTTTACTGACAGCCAGGTTTAAGGGGGAGAAACCCTTCTTATGAATCTTCCATAATATAATAAATGGTGCCATCTACTGGCTTTTTGCTTTTAATCAGTGTTTCAGGGTTTGATGGTGCAGCATAGCCACTGCAAGTAGCATTAAAACACCAAAGAAATCAAGCTAATGTGCCTGTAGCTAGCATACTTCCTGACAACGGGTCTTGGAAGGATTTACAGGGGTTTCCATAAAGCAAGCAAGCCTAAAATGAAATAAGAATGGTGAGAGAAAGAGAAATGGCAAGATGCAAGGAAGAGAGAAAAGGCAGCGTTCCAGCAGACATGCGAAACTGGATGAAGGGTCGATACTGAAGACAGAAACAGCTAAGCTGAACCAGATGCAGCCATCCCAGAGGAAAAATTAGCGATGAGACTCCTCGGAAGAGGGGAGCTTCTCCAATCCTTCCCAATTAATTTTGTTTTAGAAAAAGAATAGCCAAACATGCTGGGTTGTTTGGAGGTTCTTTTCCCCCTTCCACCCACTCCAGTTTCTACTATTAAACAAAGAGGAAAATGTAAACAGACCTGACAGGATAAATAAACAGGCAGAGAAGATACAGGTCAATTTCTTTCTCGGAGTTTAATATTTTTCTCGATTTACACCAGGAGCAAGAGTTGACTCTCTGACTTATGCCTCAGAAAGCTGCACGAGCAGTGAGTGTCATGTTCTGCTCTCAGTAACGCAAAGAAATCTTGGCACCTCTTATGGGGCCAAACTGGAGTCAGGGAGTAAAGGAACTGCTATGGAATTTTATTTTTTGTTGCTGGTGTTGCTTTTTATGTATCTGGATAATTTGCTTGAAAAAGCAGAGTCAGCTGTAGAGCTATTTTTGTCTGATTTCCTAAGAAAAAGAGACTAGCGCAATCACAGCATCTGGCAAAGGGGAAACAGTCTCAATGATACACAATTTTGTTAAGTGCTTCACAAAAAGCAGAGTGGCTGTTAGTGCTCCTTTGGAGGAAAAGTTCCTCTCAGACATCAGACAACCCCACCAGATGCAAATCCGTAGGAAGGTGCTCTCCAGCAGTTTGGCTTCTCGTGAAATACGTGTTTGTCATGGTAGTCTTCACCTGGTGAGAAACAGATAAGCAAGGATGGATAGAAATGCAGGTTATCAGGGCTTTTATTGCTACAAATGGAACCTGCAGCATCTTGGGCTCCAGCTTCATCTCCTATCAAGGAAGATGATGCTTATCGGTACCTTGTGGAATGCTTTTAGACTTTAGAAGTACAAGACATCTCACATGTCTTGATGCAGACTCCTCCATGCCTGAATCAGAAGTGCAAAGAGAATCGCTAGCACTTACAGCATAGTCCCATCTCCACTTCTGGGCTCCAAGTTAAGCTTGTTAAATAGCCCTCAGGAGCATGAGTCCTAGCGGCACCCCCCCACTGAGGAATTTCAGGTGACACAACTCTATTTGGAGTTGTGCTGGAAGGGACTGGGAACTCCGAAGTTGCTGTGGAAAGACTTTCATGCAGCCCTTAAAATGAGAGACTTCTGGAAAGAAAAATCATGGAACACAGGTTGGGAACCCTGTTGCCACGTGTGTAATCAGGACTTTCCAAAGGGTGTAACTGAGGGCCACAAAGAAGGTTATAACAATAAAAATGGTTTATATTTTGTGATTGGCTTGTAGACCAAATCTTACAGACTCTGTTTTCCTATCAACTTGTGTAAACATTTTCTTCTCACTTCATTCAATTTACCCTGTAAATTTACCCTGTAGTTAACAGCCCGATACATCAAACCTGAAGTTTTGGTATCCTGCTAGGTACAGGATCAGTTTTGTAGCAGACTTTCATTAGTCTCCCTTTAGGCTTTTCATCAGTCTCAGATCAAAACCTGGCTGGATGCATTCCTGTGCGATTTAGTCTTGGTGATCTTGCTCTGGCAGGGGGGTTGGACTAGTTGATCTTTCGATGTCCCTTCCAACTCCTAACGTTCTGTGATTCTGTGACTCTGTGATTAATGGCAGTTTTTAACCTAATGAAGAGTCTATTCAGCACATTGGTTCCTTCCACCAGGCAGGGCAGTTTCTGTCCCACTATGAGTGTGGAAGGATTAGAGCTCTCTTTTCTGGCACCAGGTCTAATCTTGTGCATTAAATGGACTCAAACTTGAATATTGGGCACAAACTTGGACATAGGAAGTTCCACCTACACATGAGGACAAGCTTCTGTACTGTGAAGGTGGCAGAGCACTGGGACAGGCTGCCCAGAGCAGTTGTGGAGTCTCCATCTCTGGAGACATTCATCACTCCAGGACGCTGTCCTATGCAGCCTGCTCTAGGTGACCCTGCTCTGGCAGGAGGGTTGGACTAGGCAGTCTCCAGAGGTCTCTTCCAATAGCTGCTGTTCTGTGATTCCAACTAGTCTGTAGCGATCTCTTGGACAGCATTAAGTTTTAACAGAAGAGACCTAGCCCCTGTAAGAAAGGCACTGACAATCCTTCCATTTTCTAGCTCCTATAAGAAGTTCTCCAGACAATGTATAGTATTGGAGAAACTGGCTACAGCTGCTGTGCATGAAGCCCACAGATCCCAGTTCAATTCTTGGCTTCAGGAGCAGGTATGGAACAAGTACGAGTCAAGGCAGCAGATGGGGACATGGCTAATTGGTCTGGTTTGATGCTGGGCCATCCGCCAACAGACACCTTTCACTTCTCTCTTAGCAGTGATTTGCCATGTCAAAGAGCTACGGGTATGGGAATGATAACAAAGAAAGTGAAAAGAGAAGTCACTTCAGTGGAGACATTTTTCTTCAACTGTGCTGAGCAAATTCACTGTAGAACTTTGTGAGTCAGCTTGGACTTGGCAGACTCTTTGAGGACCAAAAGACGTGAATTGTCTTTCTTGGAATGTCAAGTGGCAAAGCTGTCATGCGAGTGCCATCATTTTAGCCTTGAGAAGAGGAGGCTGAGGGGAGACCTTATCACTGCCTACAACTACCTGAAGGGAGGTTGTAGAGAGGTGGGCGATGGTCTCTTCAGCCAGGTGACAGGAGATAGGACAAGGGGAAATGGCACAAAGCTGTGCCAGGGCAGGTTCAAATTAGATGTTAGGAAAAAAATTTTTACTGAGAGTTGTCAGGGCCTGGAAGAGGCTGCCCAGGGAGGGGGTTGAGTCACATTCCCTGGATGTGTTTTAAAAAAGGGTAGATGAGGTACTTAAGGATATGATTTAGCATAGGACAGGAACAGTTGGACTTGATGATCTTAAAGATCTTTTCAAATCTTGAGATTCCGTGATTCTAATGCATTTTTGCTGCTTTCTTAAAAAGCCTAGCAATCATTATAAAAGGAGAGCAGAATGGCCCACCATGCATGCCAAAAATTATGCTGGATGAAAACTCCTGTGAGCGCAGTTCATAAACAAGGGATCAGAACTCAGTTAAGAATTGTGAGTACTACAGAAGTTTCATTGCAAAGACAGGATTCACAACCAGAAGTGGGAATAAACGTCTGCAGTTGCAACTGGAAGAGAATTCGGGAGCATGCTGGAAACAGTGGAAAGGTTTGGGAGCTGATCCATCAAACTGTTCCAATTGAAAGAATGGCAGCAGATTACAATCTTTATACTGTGTAAAACTTCCACTTTCACATTTTCTTCTTCTTCAGAGATTACTGGCTACAAATCTACGTATTTTTGTGGTAACAGTTGTGCCTTTGTCTTCTGTAATGTCCCTGCTGCCTTTTACATGCTCTGGGACAGTAAGTGACTGTGCTTATACTGCTTTGGGGGAGTTATGATATCAGAGATGGTGCCTGCCTTTCACTTTTGAGTAGAGTTGCTAAGTTCTCTGGGTTTTTTAAGGATCTTTTCTGTTTTTCATTAAAATGAAAGAAAATTAAACTACTGCATTCATTACAGATCAGCCATTTGTGATGCAGTAAAACAAACAAAACCTCTGTTGAATGGAAGGGATATAAAAAAGTCTTCTCAAACCACCAGTGCCGAAAAAGAAGGGATTTCATTGTCCATGGGGATCTGTTTAATTATCTCACATGGAAAAATGTCACCCTCTGGAGGGCCAAGTTCTATTCTTTCATTGTTGATGGAGCTGTAAATATAGGAGATTGTAATGGGAAATGCTGTCAGAACCATCAGTGAAGTACATCAACACAAAAGGTAATTAGAAATTTAACAGCAACTATTTTGCCTTGAATTTTCTGAATGTCACCACCTCTATCCCAGAGAAACACAGGAAAAAAGACTATTTTCTGTAGTATTTTCAACAGTAAGTGACCAGGAGTTATCTAAAATGGGTGGTGAAGATAGGCTGAGTGAAAACTGTGCCTTCAATTAAACCAGGCACTCAGATTTTACATGGCTAAAAGTAAGCAAGTTGCATCTAAGCTATGTTTTAGATGAAGGAGTCTGAAGTCCAGCTGGAGCTAGCTGTGCTGGTAACATCTGTAGCATGTGGGAAAAGAAAAACCTGCATCCATGGGGTGGTTCATGCTACCTCTAACAGGCATCAACCTTAGCATGCACACTGAATGTGCTTCTCAGTCCAAGAAGCCTAGATGATTAGCTGACACTAGCTAATGCTTAAATGGCTAAACATTACACAAATTTCAGCACAGCCAAATGGAACATCTTCAGTGAAGTACATCACTACGGGACAATTCTGCTTTCATAGAGCAATTAATTTCACCAAAACACATATTCGAGGAATAGGTGAATCACTTTGTTAATGCACCTCTATTTTACATAGGAAATCAAGCTCACTCATTTACACACATGGTATGGCTAAGGTTAAGCAAGAAGAATCCCACACAGATTTAGTAAGCTTCACTCTAAGTGGTCTTCTGCCTTGCTGTGCATTCCACTATTAAAAGTCTCTTTGCCATGCTGGAGATGGGGTTGATCAGCTAACATAACATCCAAGTGTGGGCTGTGGAGGGAGGTGTTTTGCAGGTAAATTACTTGGAATTCCAGCACTGAAGAACGGCGCTAGTGTAGCTACTAAGGAAGATCATTCCCAGTTGGAGTTTATTAGGCACATCTGCAAAAGTAAGAGAATTAATGGCTGTGAAACAGACCATTCGCTTTCATGACTGCTAAATCCCCACTGAAAAGGTACTCCCAACTGGCTATTGATTCAAGCTAACTGGTAGGTTAAACAAACATGCCCTGAACTCTGCCCTAAAGATGATTTTTATACATGCTCGATGAAGAAATAAAGTGGGCATGTATTTCACACCAGTAATTTGGACTCAACAGTCAAAATTTCCATTTTGTTATCTCTAACACATATGCCTCATTTTTCTGTTCAGGGGAGAAGGAAACCCTCAATGAATATATTCCCAATCAAAACTTTCATCAGAATTCTTCACTTTCCTGTCGCACGTTTCTAAACTTTCTAATTTTAGTAACTAGCACATGTTGTCTACTAACAGATCTTC
Organism: Zapornia atra; assembly: GCA_013400835.1. Classification (NCBI taxonomy): domain Eukaryota; kingdom Metazoa; phylum Chordata; class Aves; order Gruiformes; family Rallidae; genus Zapornia; species Zapornia atra. The sequence continues at coordinate 97,341 of VZTU01017481.1, read as the reverse complement.
TCTTTCTCATTTATACTTGACCTCCTATACATCATTAATTAAAGTTGTTAGCATCACAATATGTCAGCTCTTCTTCTCTTCCATTGCCTCTAAAAACAATGTTGCATTGCTGTTTTTCTTATCAGCTGCTCTTTTATGCTTTCATGACAGCTCTTGTGTTGTTTGTTTCCCAATGTACATTATTTTCCACGCTTATGGATTAAAAGGAAAACATAATTATACTAAATGGTATCGGGAAATTAAAGCATTTGGGAAATACACTAACGAAAGTTCAACACTCCCTTTGTATGAGAAAATTAGCACTCTTGAATATGCATGGTTAAGAACATCTCTGGTGCCAATAACCTATAAAGTACTTTAAATCCCCTGTGCCATCAGCTAGTAATATAAAGAAACACCACCACCAGCAGCAACAAAAAAAGTAATAAGCGCTGAGAAAAAAAACCCCACAACAAAACCAAATAAAACCCCAAACATCACAAATCCATTAAAATGAAAAGAAATCCACCTGCAGTTGCCTGGGCAATATGAAGACAAAGTGAGTTAGATTAAGTTTTAAAAGCGAGATCTAACCTACCTACAGGTATAACTGCCAACGTATGCTTCCCTTTTCAACTCCAGATTTACTGAAGTGAGTGGACTTAGACTAGACAAAAGCTGCAGTTAATCAACAACTGATCTGTTAGCTCCTCCTTTTCAACAGAAAACCAAAAAGGCTTTGAAATTCTTAATTACTATATTTCTGAAATGAAATAAGCATGCTCTGTAGCTTCTCTCTAGGTATAGAAGGACAGGAGTCAAACCCACCAAAACACTGTGATTGCTACTGTAAGAATTGGAGTGGTGTTGTGATGATTGTAATGAGTTACTTTTGATTTCATACTTTGATCCCTTTCTTTGAGTAGTGAGGTGTTTGTTGTTTTGTGAGTGCTGATTGCTGCAGTGCTGCATTAAAAATCATTGTTATGCTGGTTTTCTTGAGCAGCAGGATGGATAATTGAATAATTACAAAGGAGGAGTTCATTAAAAGGGGTATGGCTATAGAAATTAAATTTCCCAGCAATTCAGTGAGGGCTTGTGTACAGTTATGCAAACAATCTGTTAAAAACATTATTTTCCTACTAGAAGATCAAATCGGTGAACACAGCTTCTCTCAGAAGCAGACTAGGAAATGATAGCTGCACTGTGCTGACTTTCTTCTCCACATGCTACTGTGAAAATCTTTAATCCCAGTATGATTCAAAGTTCAGCCATAGAATTCCTCTGTTATGATGGGTAACCCACCAAAACTCAAATCCTGCCCATAAAAACAGATATGAAGTTAGAGATGTAGGAACTACTGCATACCACTGGAGAGCCCACAGAATAACACGAATGAATGAATGATGAATGAGAAAACTCTCTCCCACTTTGGACTTCAAAGTAATTTCTTTTCTAGTGAAAGACAGCAACATATTGGGTCTCACGGTGATTGACTACACATGAGCCATTAGGTCACACAGGGAAGGAGAAGCTGCAGTGTTGAGCTGCAGCAGGACCTAGATGCTAGCTCTCCAGCTGCCATACTTACTGCCTTAAAAAAATTAAAGCAGCTACTGCACTCTGCGAGGAAGCACAGGACGTGCCAGGAGGGAGAGAAAGGTGTTCCATGGGAAACTGAGCATCAAACAAGTCTCACAGCTTAGTTCAAAGAGTAAGCTTATGAGATTCTGATGATACTCATAGATTCATCGCCAGGATCAGTACTTTATGTCTTTTCCACAGTCTCTGTCCCATGAGTTAATGGACACCGACAGTGATATTGACTGTGATTCCCCAGCAGCTGGAGAACAATGAGGTTATCTACTGACTGGAGAATTTCTCACACTTGAGAACCTCACACCTTTCTGTGGAATCTGTAGTACAAAAAACCCCACAGGTTTACATGCTACTGATCTGTGTCTGTCTGTCTCCCATTCGCATTCCCCAGCTATACTTGTCTAAATTTATTACCCACATTTCCAACTTCATCCTCATTTTCAAGGGACTGATCGTCATTTTTCTGGTCATTAGGTACTAATTTAAAAAGTCTGGGTTACAAAGAGGAGACAGGGAATTCTCACCGATGCAAGCATTATTGGCATCTGGTGAGAAGGTTCACATGGCTGGAATGCTAAAGATCTTTAGGGCTGAAAGTAGTGAATGATGTAATGGTAGCACAAGAAAGACACCGCTAACTGGTCTGTATATCCCGATAATTCAGAAACTGATTGTCAATGTGCTAAAACACAAAAGATGAGAAGAGAATACAGCAGAGTGGGAAGGAGGGAGAGTCTTTATGGACCATGAAACCATACTGGAATTATTTCTTATGGCTTGTCTGCAACGAGAAGGCAGACTGCGGGGGAGCAATTGTCTTGCCATAGGAGAATTCAATTTCAGAAGCGTAGCATGGAGGTCACACAGCTTATTAGAGTTTCTAAAATTATTCCTTGTGATCCTTTAACACAGAAAGTATTACTGCGCTCAATACAGGGTAACTCAATTATGGTCTCACTATGATAGAGAGAGCTGTATTAATTCCTGGCCTGGAGTTGGTGAGGGGTAACGGGGGATGATAGACGGGATTTCTGTCATGTAACTTTAATCATCTACCACCAGTTTAGAACTAGTCACCCTGGACTCCTTCCGCAGGCAGCAGAGGGACACGGGCATTGCTAGATAGCCAGACATTCCACCTGATTTAGAGCCCTAGGATGTTTCATCTCACCTCATGTTAGCTGTCCAAAAGGTAGAAGTTTTCCCATCCAGATCCCCTCCAAGCCACCACCAGAATGTGAGTTACTAAATTCTCCATAGGTGTCCAAGACAGGCAAGGTGAATCCCTTGCACGGTAGCTGATGCTGTAAAATGGCTGATCTCCCACGGTTGATGAAAACTGTGAGTGAAGTTGGCTGGGGAGAAGCAGAGAGAAGGAGAAGGGGGAAAAAAAAGAAGAAGAAAAAAAATAAATGGGAACTCTATGACAAAAAGTAAAAGGATGCTTAAAAAGCAAAGAGTAATCCACAAAAAACAAGGAAATCTTTAGCTAAAAGCCTACTCTGGTTCAATAGCAAATGGCAATAGTTGTTAGAACCAGCCTCCCACTGCTCCCCAGTGTAACATATGGAAAACATGACATTGAATGTAATACATAAGAGAGAAGCTTGTGGTCCAGAAGATCTATAGGGAAAGCTAGAGAAATACAAAGAAAAACATGGCCAACAATAAGACAATAAAGGGCAGCCCCCCCATCCCACCCACTAACCCCCCAAAAGTGATATTGCAAGCATTTACTAAGGATATAGGACTTGGATACATCTTGCCTAAATTCAGACATCAGAACATAGTTACATCTGAGCTAGTGACACTTCACTTCCTTTACAACTGAGAGAAACAGAACGTTTTAAGGCACAATTCCTGTCATCCTAACGCTACTATATAAAGCAGTTTGGATGAGACATCCTCTAAAAGTGTTTCTTTCCCCCCATGACTATAAAATGAAAAACCAACAGATGTAACTGGGGAAAGAACTTGAGATACCCAAGCTTTCCCCTGCCAAAAGGTTTTCTTGTTTTGCCAACTGCATCAGGAAACCTAATACAAAACGCATTAGCAATTAAAGGAGCCTTAGCAACAGTATGAACTCATCATTTGAGGGATGGTTATATTTTTAGCAGAGAGGCACCAAAGGTAGACAGTGTATTGAGCAAAGCTTTTCCATCTTTCAATAAGTGCTGGAGATAAGACAAACCACGAGGACAAAATTTTAATCACGAGACCCAGGTAACTTTTATCCAAGTTGTTTCAGAAGGCTGCTGGTCTACTGGTGTAAATTTTATGTGAATGTTATAAAGTCAGGATTTAATAGATTAGAATTCTCTGCCAATACTGAAAAAGAGAAAGGTGATAAAAGTAGGTAGCTGCATGATGGTTCGCCTGAAACTGTCCTCCCTCTCCCCTCAAAAGTCCCTGCCAAAGTTCAATCCTTTGCTCCAAAGCACATAGCCATAAAATAAACCTTTAAACAGGGGTGGCCAACAGACCAGCTTTACTAGTTCTGAGCTTCTCTCACACAAAACAGTCATCTAAATGAGACTTTTAAATCAAGGGCAGTTGCCCTAGGTTTCCTCTGCAGTGACTGGAAAGAGCCAGACTCTGCCATAAGGCACACAAGAACCGAATCAGCTGAGGGATGCTTTTCCCTTGTCAAGTGAATTGGGAGCCTCAAGCGATGACATTCATAACTTATGTTTAAGCTTTCCAGAACACTGACCTTGAGACAGAACTGCAGTTTCAGGCCAAAAGATTCAGCCCAGGCAAGGTTATTTAAGATGCCTGAAAACACAGGTTTATATATAATGTGTTGTAAATCCATAACTACCAGCTATAGCCAGTTTTAGTCAGCTATAAGTCTGACCTAATCTTTTTGAAATATGTTTTTCAGCAAGCAGCAGGAAGCCAATGGTCTTAAAGAGAATAGTTCTTACTAAGAAGAAAGTGACCTAAGGAAAAGTTTGTAGAAGACCAAAATATAAATCCTTCTATTTGTAGTGAACTTTGCATTATAACGTGGATTAGTACAGAAGGTCTGAGGAAATTTGCCATATTCTTTCTCTTTTAAAAACAGCTCAGTAATTAAGAATAAACTGAATCACCCAGTAGCTGTTTGCAGTTGGAGGTGTTAGAATACTCAGCAACCCTCTTTTTTACTGCCTCCCCAGAAATAAAATAGCTTTTAGGAGTATCCACCATGTTCTGTAGAATTATTAACTAGTGTCACAATAAGTATTGATCTTCAAATCGAAACAACCATCAAAGGTGCCTTTACCGTGTAAAAAGATATTTTACCACTAGAGGGAACTAACAGATTTTATTATCAGCGGGGAAAAAACCACACCTGCATTTCAAACTGTCAGTGCTAGTTCCACTCCAAAAAAATCTTCAAAACTTTGTTGAAAACACTTTAAGGGATATATTACATTAATTAACATCTTGTGTGGATGATGGGGAAACACTTAGTCAATAAGCATTGAATAGATGGTACTTTTCACAGTGAGGGTGACAGAGCACTGGAACAGGCTACCCAGGGGGCTTGTGGAGTCTCCTTCTCTGGAGATATTCAAGACCCGTCTGGACGCCTATCTGTGTAAGATGAGATAGGGAGCTGCTTTGGCAGGGGGGGTGGACTCAATGGTCTCTGGAGGTCCCTTCCAACCCCTACGATTCTGTGATTCTGTGCACAATATTTATGAAACAATGAGGGATTCAGAAGCTTACTGGTCTTGGAGAGGTAGACATTTACTGAATTAGTAAAACTAGACTATGTTAAATTAAAAAGCTTCTGCAAAATATAGAAACACTCATGTAATTTCCTAACAGGAGAAAACTGTTCAATACAGAGCACTGTCCTTTGCTCATGATTGTAGCAACCATTTTCAACCAGAATTTGTGACATGATAAAGCTGCTTGCTCATCTGCTTTCATCCAGGTAGGCAATGTGCAGTGCAATTATCTTTCTTTTTTGGGGGTAGGGAGGGTAGAGATTCTGTTTGTTTCTCTTGCTCCATCCTTTGCAGTTTGTTTGCTTGGATTCTCTTTTTTTTTCCTTCATCTTGTTGGGTTGCCACGTGTCACTTCCTCTAAATGCTAGAAAAAGCCAAACGAAAGAACTGAGTGTGGTTCTTCAAGCAGGCTGTGATTTGGTTTTGCTGGATACACATTTCTGAGGCCGTTCGTTGCACTGCCTTAACCCTGCCCCGGAAAAAGCATTTGACTCCTGCAAAGACTGCGATTAAAAGGAAAATATTTCAGTACTGCTTGGAATTCTTCCAGAAGTCACTGCCTCGACATGACTCAGCGCTACGTGCTGCAGCCACATTTTAACAGAGGATTTAATAATTACTTTGATAACGATATAGGCACGAACTGCAGAAAATTGGGTAAGGGTTCTGAAAGTGGGGGTTTTTTTTCCACCCTCAGCAGCATGACATGTCATCAGTGCACAGACACTTGCATTGCTGTGTGGCCACAATGTCTTCTTCCTCTGAAGCACTGCATGCAAGCGTTACTTACGGTCACACTCATGCACGCAGCTTTCTGAAAGTCAGTCTCCTCTTCTGAGGGCCAGCGCAAACTGCACCAGCAGCAAAGCAGCACAACATTGGTGTCTATCCCCAACCCACCTTCCCTCGTCTGTTGTGTGCCTCATTTAGCCTTGGTGAGAGATAAGATTTTAGCCAGCATTGTCTGACACATCCTCTGCTTCAGCATCTGAGGTTGTTGGGTCTCGTGAAAGGGTTTCATGTGGAGCATCGGCTTACACGGGAAATCCGAAATCCTCCCCCTTAGCACCCATCAATATCTTTGCTGTATCACATGATGTGATCCAATGGCTGTACTATTTCCCTGTGGAGTTCCTCCAACATTTTCCTTCTTGTTTACACTGCACTGTTGGAGTAAATCCAACTTTTAGTGCTCAGACTTTTACTAAGCCATGAGTAGGGCTCATTGGTTGTTAAGTTTCTCACACTCATTTACTTACATGCCCATTGCTGCTTGCTGTTTTGCTGGCAGAGTGGGCAGGCGCTCCTCTTCCCATCGCCTGCAGAGGCGCTGAAGCCAGAAGTTCCTCCCTTAGCCCCACACCCATCCTTAGAAGTGACTGATACGGGGTTGGCAGCACGATTCTTTACCGGGGAGTGATAAGGAATACCAAGTGCATTCACCAAGTTATCCCCTGAAAACCATAAATCATTCTCCTACTGTCTGAGTTTGCTTGCTAAGGGAAATAAATGCTAAAGCTCTCGGTCAGATCTGACAGTCAATAACTTTGGAAGGCTTGATCTATTGAATTCAGCAAGAAGACAGCGCACAAGTATTGTTATGGAGAGAAATGAGATGATATAAAGTACACTCATTTTCCAGAAGGCTGAGTATATTCAAATTAGAAATCATGCAAAAGGAAAGAAGAGTGGTTAATCATTGAAACTACCAATAATGCAGTAAATTCTACAGATTTTCAAGCCTGGATCCCCCCATACATCAAATGCAAGCTGTTTTACTGTGCGTAGGGATAAGCTGTTGTAACGGTACAGTAATGTACTATATATGTGACAAGACTCAATGTTCTGTTGGTGCTTTCTGGGCTTGTGAGCAATTAATGTGTGAGTCACTTCAGAACAGAAAGGTAGTTAAAATTAGGGGTTAGTTTTAAGATGCCTTTCTTTGTCTTCTTTTAACATTAATTAGGTTAGAAGAGTTTTAAGCCAGTAAATTATTTCTGTTACTGCAGCACAGGATATTGAGGTTTTGATTTCTACAATATTGTCTTAATGAGGGGTGCCTGGTTGGTAATATTGCAGAGGAAAAAGACCAAGACAAACAAACCCAAATGTCTAACAGTCCTGAGAGAGAGACTTCATGAGTCAGGATATTGCTTAAAATAACTTTATATGAAGTGAAATAACACATAAACGGAAATGTAAATATACATGAATATATGAATCTTCTAACAAAATTAGTAAGAGTATTACATTTTAATATTTCCTTACACAATATATAGGCTGTTTAAGTGTTTTCCCAGTAAATACTCAATTTGCTAAAATCTTTGTTTTATATTCAGGAGTAAAGATAAATCTAAATTCAAGACAACACCTCAAAGAAAAAAGCTACTTCCATAGAACAGATAAATGTTACAAGTTATGTCCACTCAGAATTATTACCTTAAGTGTAAGAACAGAGAAAGTGCTGTAAATACCTCAAATGCCAAGTATATAATAAAAAGAAGGCAAAGAAAAAAAAATTACTGTTCACTATTATTTTAACAAGAATTTTTGATAGGTGGTCATTTATGTTAGGAATCCTCCTACCTAATATTAGGCACTTAGATCCTGGACAGCTGCACTCATTAGTTAAGATCCTCTATACAGCAAGTTCCTCTATAATCAGCCATCTATAAAGCATTCCTCTTTCTAGGGTGCAAGTTGTTCTATTTTGAAACCTGTCCAGCTGCACTCCTCTCTTTACCTCCTCATTCTTCTTTGCTAACATATATTACACCAGTTGAAGTCAGATTATCCGAAGCCCAATTCTAAGTGTACTTATTCCTAAGCCTTTTATAGTAGAGGAAAGCATATGTCCTCCTTGTCCCCCAAGCTAGGGCATCCTGGCAGATATAGGGCAAACAGGCTGTAACATCATCTATATGAACTGTCCACACAGCAAAATACTGTCCAGCAGAGCATTTAGAGTTACTTGGTAGGTTCAAGTAATAAGGGATGTGGAAAAAAGATCTGGAATTTTGGTATCCCAAGAATGCAAATACATGCTGATACTAATTTCTCTGTAGGAAGAACAATGTAGATCTCAATCTTCAGAGATCTAATAAAATAAAAATAAGCTCTTCAAATCTTCTTTGCTTGACTTCAAATAACTTTTAGATAAAATTGGCATATATTTTGAAAACACCTGGAAAAGTTAATAATTTTCTTCCTGAACAGCCTCTGGCTATGCTAAAAAAAACCCCAACAACCAACCAACCAAGCTATTCTGAAGCATTACAGATTCAGCACAGCCTAGTTTGGCCACAGAATGAAAGGAAGAAAAAATTTTAAAAGGAAGAAATCACTGAGCCCTGCCCCAGCAATTAGACTACTTTAATATTTGTGATATTTCCAGAAAAAAATAAGCAAAACCAAAACCACAACCAACCTCCCCTGTCTGGAAAAGATTACCCACACTGTAGCTTTGTTAGGTTTGTTTTATACGCTACTTTGTAACTCCATTTCTCCAAGACACTTCCTTAGTTCTGCTGCCTTCTTTTCCAACTGCTGAATGTTCCAGTGCCATTGTCTTTTGTTTGAATGGAGTTTATTCAGTTGGCAATGCAAACGTTTTAGAATAGCATCATATCTTTTCTTCTGCACCTAATAAACCAGAACAAAATTCACTTCAAAATGTCTTTCAAGTACAGCTATTTACAGAGGTGGGTTCTGCTCACCTAACTCTATGTGCAGATTCTCCAACTGACCAACTCATTCCATGTTTACAGGTACTGAGACATCTAGGCAGTCATTCTTCTGACTTATTTCTGATTTCTTATTTCTTCAGGACAATATGAATCATGCCTCTCTCACCAACTAAGGGAAGGGAAGGGAAGCTCTGCCCCACGAAGCACTTAAGTAAGGAGCTCTGTGTGTCTATCTGCTCTGTAAATGTCTAATATTTGCCAAAGTAAATCCCACCCAAAGAGTCAGCATCTCACAGCTGTGGTGAGATGCATGGAATATTTCAGGCTTCAGAGTGAGAGGTGAGAACTGAAGAAATTTTCATTCTTTGACATGTTTGTTTGGGTATAAATGAGGTAAACTAGATGGCTGTAGTAGCATCCTCCTCATTGCACTGCACTCGGAGCTATGTTTTTCTTAGAAAGGCAATACTGTGGTGATGCAGTACTGTATCTGTTTTACCCTGACTTATGTGGAGAAGAATGGCTGCTGCAGACAACCCTCTGAAGCTTTGCATTCTGAAGTGTAAAAGCATGCAACATTTATTAGAATAAAAATTGAAATAACGGGGATTCACTAAGGGAAAATTTGGGCTTACTCTAGTTTGAATGGCATGTGAGCGGTAGCGTATAATTACTCTGGTGTCTGCTCACTGAAACATTGCTACACTGTATTTAACATACACATGATAGTGTGCAGCCACATCAGAACTACAGCATCGTCAGTGACTCCCTGAGAGTCCTGCTGCTCAAATTTCACATATACCTAAGTAACTTCCTTGGTAATGCTTTATTACCAAGGAATAATTACACTGCCTTCTTTTACTAGTGACAAGTCATCTTTTCATGTCACCTGGCTCTCCAATATAATCTTTCACAGCTTTTTGAGGGATACTGTCAGATTCACTCACCTGAATGAGCACTTGCAGGATCTGAACACCACTACGACTATGCTGTATGACACTGACACATCTGTGATTAATATTATCTACTTTGTTTTAGGAATGTGTCTCTAGCATCATTATTGGTAACTGTCTGGCATGTCTGTTGAGGCAAGGAACACTAACACACATATGGGACAGAGAGGAGGGGTAACATAGCTCTTTTCACTGGGCCTTTCTACATGCAAGTTAACAATTAGAAAAAATTGCCTGGGCACTTGTAGAATCTCCACCCCTGGGGTCCTTCAAGGACAGGATAGATAAGCATCCATCAAGAATAATATAGCCACACACTGACGTGGGGGAAAGAGGGCAGCAAGAAAATAAGACAGCCTGTTGAGTTTTCTTTTTCTTACAATCTATTTTCTATTATTTGTGGATGTTTTGAATTAGTCTTTACAACAGAAGCCTTGTTCCTACACAGGACTCATTGTTGATACCAGTCCAAGACTGGGAACAGGCTCTACTCTTCAAGAGGTGGGTGGTAGGGCTGGTGTTCAGCAAGTGGGACAAGGTCTACACGCTGTCTTAAAAAGTCCACCAGTACCCCACAGAATCTCCTCTCTCCACCTGCTGGTCATACTTCTTTTGAGGCCCAGGATACGGTTGGCTTTCTGGATTGTGAGCACACATTGCAAGTCATCACCCAGTCTGTACTGATAGTGGGGACTGCCCCAATCCAGATGCAGGACCTGGCATTTGGCCTTGTTGAGCTTCATAAGGTTTAAGGAGGCAAATTACTTTTGCCCAGTGCAGTGCTAGAAGCTGAGAATACACACAGTATGTGTGTCACATGACGAGCGCAGACGTTTTGAAGTGAGGTCAGTCTATATGTTGACACCTAGCTTTAGCGGTGCGTGTGACTACATGTCTACATTCGTGTTTTGGTCAATAGAAATCTGGCCAATGCATACTATAAAGTCTAGAACGACTACATTATGCAGCTCACCCTACTGTAAACACCTACATACGTCAAACTGAACTGATCTCTGGAACACACCAACTGGACTGACTACACCTGCGAACCTGTCTGACTCCTGTGTAGCCACCTGCATTCATACAACCACACTTAGGTGTCAGCAGTATGTAGCTGAATCCCACCACTGCAGCTCAACAGAACCACCTCATCAATGTGTCTGCTATCTCATTTTATTCCCATGTTTGGCTTAAGAATCCTTTCCTGAGTTGCGCCAAGGACTGATAGGTATTAATGTCTCTGCTTGTCCATTGTCAGTTTTCATGAGACCTTGTAATAGAAACTGATACATACTCTGAAAGATTCCATTTTTAATCCTGCTTTCTTCTCAAACAAAAAGTTTATATAATCCAAACAACTGCAGAACAGGTTAACTTTCACTACTTAATTAAATGTATTGTGTTAAAAGTACATTGTTTTTAGGCTGCCTGATTTCACTTTGAGTTTAGAGAACTTTCTTTGGAGGATGTTGCCCTGACAATAAAGTATTTCCTCAGATGCTGAATAGCACAGACCTATTCTAAAGTGGCTGCATTTTCCTTTTATTTTAAAATTTCTCTGCTGTACCACATCACATGAAAAATTATTCTTTTTTCCTCCTGCATTTTACAATGGCCAGTAGACCTGACCTCAGATCAGTTAATCTTTATATTATCGAGCTTTGCTGATTAAATTTTGTGGCATTTATTTGAACTAACAAGATAAATGATGTGAAACTTCCAAAGTAAAAACTATCTAGACATTCAAAGGATATTAGTAAGGAGCAAGATGTAAAATACAGTTCGATTATTTAAAAAGAGAAGGTTTTAACTATTTATCAGAATTTTATCTTGGCAGCTAATTAGGAGCGGCTGTGTTATCCCTAATTTAATGTCAGCTCAAATTATAGACATTCATGGGAAGTCTATTTTCTTGGTGCAGTCGATTCTCCCGGTGATGAGTTATCAGGAATCATGAGATAAGTCATGAATAATCAAGCCAGCAGTGAAACTTAAAGAATTTCAGAAGTACTAAAGATATAAAACTCCATGCATTTTGCTTTACTACCTACCACTCGCCAACCTCTTTCTTTTCAGGAAATCACTGCACAAGTTCACAGCTGAAATCCTTCTTAAAAGACTTAAGATAAATTGGTCCTGGCTTCAATTTTTCTCAGGATAGCAATTAAGTTCTGAATTTTAGAAAGACTATTAGTACCAAGAACTTAAGATGGCAAGGTTAGAGTATATACTGGAATAATGTATGGACAGTAACAGTGTATAAAGTACTTTAAACTGCATTTGCAGTGTCTACATTACGTCACAAGAACTGTAATTATGTTTTATTCAAATGACTTACCTCAATTTCTCTTCTAAGCTTAGCATGCATTTTTTTCTCTTCTTGCAGCAAATCTGTTTTTTTATTAATGAACTCTTTCAATGTTGTGATGTCCCTTTTTAAAAGTGTAATTTCTTCCTGCAGGCATAAGTCAAAATACAGACACCCCATCCTTAAAAAATTGCACAGTACATATATTAAACTTATTAAAAATGTCACACTTTACAGTTTCACTTCATTAACAGAGACAAGATCGAGATCAATAGTAAACAATTTCACAATAATTAATAACAGTTAAAATGATCATTTAAGAATTGTAAATAAAATTAATAATTAAAATAATTTATATGTATTTAGGTACGTAAGGAGATATACTCTTGCTGTGGTTTAACCTGGCAGGTAACTTAAAAAAACCTGCACAACCATTTGATTCCTCACCCCCTCACACACGGTGGCACAGGAGACAAAATCAGAATACAAAGTTAACTCTCATGGGTTGAGATAAAGACAGTTTAACAGGACAGAAAAGGAAGGGGAAATAATAACGATGATAATGGCAATAATTATGATAGTTATGATAATGGTAATAATATACAAGTGATGCACAATGCAATTGCTCAATACCAGCTGACCAATACCCAGCTGGTCCCTGAGCAGCAGCCACCGCAGCCCCCAGCCAACTCCCCCACAGGTAGTTTTTTTGTTCAGCATGACATCATATGGTATGGAATATCCCTTTGGCCAGTCTGGGTCAGCTGCCCTGGGTGTGTTCCCTCCCAGCTTCTTGGGTGTCCCCCACCTTCTCCTTGGCAGGTCGGTGTGAGAAGCTGGAAAGTCCTTGACTGCTCAGCAACAACTAAAACATCTGTGTGTCAGTAACATTGTTCTCATCCTAAACCCAAACCACAGCACTATACCTGCTGCTAGAAACAAAACTGCCTCTATCCCAGCCGAAACCAGGACAACTCTCGATCTAAAGTATGCAAACAACTACACCAATCCAGGAATCTGAACTCATTTTGGTGGTCTTAATTTTGTTTAAAACATAATGTATTGCAAAATCAAAGAATATTTAATGTAATATTTGAGATTGATTTTTCTTTCTCACAGGGAAATACAATGTTAATGAGTCTTCATTTATCAGTATTTAAAGATTTGTTTGTGCAACCACATTTTCATCAATTTACATGAACAGAGCAACACCAGATTTTCCATACTGTAAGCTGCATTAGAGTTAAAAACTGAGAACCCATTTCAACTTCATACACGTGATTGCACATATATTGGTAAAGTTTTATGGTGAAAAGTTCCCACATGGTAGTTTTTAGTAAATATTGCAATTAGGTTCAAGTAAAAAGAACAGTGTTAGGACTAGAATACCAAAATAAATACAGTTTTCCTCTCTGCTTCTTTCTACCACCCTCTCATCAAATTTACCCCCTGTTGACAAACTGCTCCACTGTATTCTGTTACCTGACAGCACAGTGAAAAGAACACTGTGCTTTCACATAATAAATGTAACAGCATGGCCATGATCCCCAGAATTCTGAAAAGCGTACATGTAACCTTATCCAACAACCCAAAGAAGCCCACAAATAGTTTGGCCATGATACAGTTTCATTTACACATCTCTAGGGGTTTTTTGTAGCTGAGTTCATTTGATCACATAGAGTGAACCTGATTTTTACAATAATATACAGATAATAATGGTTGATTTTTTTTTTTACTGCATAATTAAGGCAAAATTTTCTCAATTAATGTAGCATTATAAATTATCTATATTCCCTGTAATCAGTCCCTCATGGACTATAAACACATTAGGCAAAATAATCATATTAATTAAACTATGCCAAAATTATTTCACATAAAAGGAAAAGAATCAAAGAGGCGATACAGTACCTGCACCTGTTTTATAACAGATCCTTCTGGATTCTGGAGATCATGCATTAACTCCTCTTTCTTTGTCTTTAATTCTTTAACAATAGCTTTCTTTTCAGCAAGCTCTATCATAAGTGGCATTTTACTTTCCATCTCCCAAAAGAGATGTTTATGAGCCTTTATTTTTTCCCGATACTCATTATTTCTTGCAAGTGTCATCTCAAACTCTTCTTGTACTGTTTCTGCATCACGCCTCAAATTTAAATTTTCAGAATATAGGGCTATGACTTGGGCCTCAAGATCTTCACAGTGGTATTTTGTCACTTCTATGGCATCATCTTGCAGAAATATTTCCTTTTCTGTCATCTTTGTTTGTAACAGAATAGACTCCATTTCTTTTTCTAGTTCCTGAAACTTCGCCTGTAAAATATTCCAGTGTTCACTTAAGAACATTTTTTTGACACAAGTTATCTATTAAACACTATAATTTATATTTATTCAACAGTTGTATTTTTCAATTCTTTAATGTGGCTTGAACAGAAGAATTAAGAGTTCCAGTTCCTAAAATTATCACCTTAGAGGCAAGAACACTACCTTAGACTTCTCCACGTAGATTGAATCTAAAATATGAAATACAGGAGCCTTTAATTAAGTTCTTCGTATTTGCAAGATACATGGGATGTGATAGATCAAACACAATCCTAATGCTAGTTTAGAGCTGAAATCTGGTTAAATCCTGGTAAGACTAAAAATAGCTAGAGATGACAAAAATCTCTTACAAACCCACAGAAACACACAGATGGGTGTTTGGGATGATGGAATTTATCTAGCCTATTCTACTGAAGTTTGTAATCCTGCCTTCATCACAGCAGTATTTAAGAGCAGGATTAATCCCAGCTATTTTAACCCTCTAAGAAATACTCATCTAGTCTGAAAAAGGCTTCCACATCTTCTCACTGTTGAGAACTGAACAACTCCAGGAACTTCAACCCGTCATAAGAAGTCTAAGAAGGGTGGGACGAATCGGTACCTCAGCAATGTTTATCTCTGTTGACTACCAAGGGAGCCTAGATGACTAATACAGGCTTAACGTCTGACTCGTAGGTGATGTAAGACAGCTATGATGAATCCCACCCAAAGCAACAGCCAACAGTAGTGCATTAAGGGAGCAAATCAGCATCATAATTTATGTAACCTATTATCTTTACCCTAATGGAAGCAATATGAGTGCTTTGAAAGCTCTGACTCACAGTCTTGAAGAGATTAAGACATTATTAAGTGCTAAGAACAAAAGGTTCCTTTGTAACTTTTAATTTGTAAATCCTGGGCTACAGTTTTAGCCATTTGTATCAGTGCCAGCCACCATTTATTGAGGACAGAATAGCAAAAGATGTTAATGGCAAAGATCTTCAATTTTGGAAGGGAATTATTGTCTTCCATATCTTCTGTTACACACACATAGGAGAACAGACATATAGATGAAAAAACAGTTCTGCATTCTGACTTTAAGTTCCTAACAATTTAACTGTTTAGCTGTTCTGCTAACATTAATGTTTGTATGGAATTTACCAGAGATTGGCCTTTTGTAAAAGAAAAAAGTGTGGAAAAGGAAGAAAATAAATGAGCTAATTTTTGCACTATCCTTGTCTCTAAATTGGAGAGACATAGATCAAATGGATGGACCAACCAGTGGGTAAAGAATCGGCTGGGTGGTCACACTCAAAAGAGTTGTGGTCAACTGCTCAATGTCCAAGTGGCGATCAGTGATGAGCCTCAGGGGTCAGTACTGGGACTGGCACTGTTTAACATCTTTTTCAGAGACATGGATAGTGGGATCAACTTCACCCTCAGCAAGTCTGTGGAAACACCAAGCTGTGTGGTGCAGAAGAATCGCTGGAGGGAAGGGATGCCACCCAGAGGGACCTTGACAGGCAGGAGACGTGAACTGCATGAAATTCAACATGGCCAAGCACAAGGTCTTGTACATGGGTCAGAGCAATCCCAAGCACAACTACAGGCTGGGTGGAGAATGGATTGAGAGCAGCCCTGAGGAGAAGGACTTGGGGTTTCTGATTGATGAAAAGCTCAATGTGACCCAGTTAATGTGCACTTGCAGCCCAGAAAGCCAACTGTATCCTGGGCTGTATCAAAAGCAGAGCAGGTCAAGGGAGGTGATTCTGCCCCTCTACTCTGCTCTCCTGAGATCCCACCTGGAGTACTGTGTCCACGTCTGGGGTCCCAAGCTCAAGAAAGTCATGGAGCTGTTGGAGCAAGTCCAGAGAGGGCCATAAAAATGACCAAGAGGGCTGGAGCACCTCTTCTGTGAAGACAGACTCAGAGAGTTGGGCTTGTTCAGCCAGGAAAAGACGCTCCAGGAGACCTTATTACAGTCTTCCCATACCTAAAGAGGGTCTACAGGAAAGATGGAGAGGGACTTTTTACAAGGGAGTGTAGTGACAGAACAAGGGGTAATGGCTTTGTACTGATAGATGGTAGGTTTAGATTAGATATAAGGGAGAAATTATTCACTGCGGGTGGTGAGGCACTGGCAGAGGTTGGCCAGAGAAGCTGTGGTTGCCCCCTACCTGGCAGTGTTCAAGGCCAGGTTGGATGGGGCTTTGGGCAACCCCAAAAGTAATTTTTTCATGAGTCTTCATGAAAACTACATGTATGCAGTATTCTACAAAATATTACTGAATAAAGCCAGTATTTAATATTCAGGTTATCCACTTCAAATGCACAGAAAATGGTATTTTGTATTAAAAAGATGCTAATAAAAATGCTAAGTCTGGTGAGAACCTGAAATAAATAAAGATACTTTTTTTCCCATTAATTTATTAGAAAATCACCATGAAAAATTCAAAGAGCTCTAACTCTGTTTTGAGTTTTTGGTGGCTTTGCTATTTCAGCATTACTTGGTCTTTGGTTTGTTTGGGTTTTTTTTTTCCAAATAAAAAAATAAAAGCTTCTGCTAAAACATAATCTAATGAAGTATTAGTTGTGTTGCAGCCTTACAAATAACAATACACATATGTGGTTTTGGCTAAGCCTAAATGCCACACAGAGGAAGAGAACAGCTGCCTTACACTTAAATGCAAACACCCAGAAAAAAAATTAGTTGCCATCAACTTCTCTTGTTCATAGGAATACTTTTCCTTCTAATGAAAAAATTAATTGAACTACCCTAAATAAGATTTATTACCTGCAATTGGAAGAGAATGGTTTTGCTTTTTTCTATTTCTGACGCTTGTGAATGCTGCTGCTCTGCAACTTGTTTTACAACTTCAATTAGTGATGGAGAATTTTGCTCAGTCATTTTAGGCAAAAGTGGGTAACTATAAGGACATAAAAAAAGAACTGAGTAGTTTCATCTTCACTCTATTTAATTCCTGACTGCTAATTAAAGAGAACAATATTAATACGTTTCCTGTGGGATCCCAGATGAATACATTATTTGGCTATTTTTTTTTAATAACAAGAACAGGTCACTCATGGGTGATTGCTTAAAGCATTAAGATTGAGAATTTGAACTCTTTCTTCCATAATTTTATAAATTATACTACTGCAACATTTTTCCAGCTTCTCTGCAGGACGGATCCTCAGTTTGTGAATATAGTCATAACTCTGAAGAGCGTCTTAAATGCATGAGAGCATGGTCTCAAATATGGCCTGGATACCTACATTATTTCCATTGCCATACTGCAAGTGCCTTCTTTATTAACTACTAAAACTATCCTTACTATAATATGAACCTGAAAATGAGAATGCAGTCAAATTGAAAGTCACAAATCACAGTGAAGTTTCCCCCGCAGTGATAGGAAAATATATAGTAGTATTTTTGCATCACTTTGGACAGAGTAAGTTAGTTAATAAAACCTGTGCTGTTATATGAAGTGACATCAAACCCTTGGGAAAATGCAACAAAGCCATATGGGCACATATAAAGCTCATCTTCAGGCTCAGTACACTAAATGGCATTCAGATGACACATAAGCTACGCGTGCCTGAAGGTTTCTAGTCTGGACTTGGAAACCACATCCATCCTTCTATGTTCAGGGTTGTTACAGTGCTTGCCCGGGCACCCCTCCCATCTCCCCTGTCCCTCTCAAACTGCACCCCCCAACACCAAGCAGGCCTGTCCCCGCGGCACACAGTCCCAAACTGAAGAGAGCAGAGCCAGACACCCTGGCACGATGAAGCCACCTCCTCTGGCTCCCAACCTCGTCGCGGCTGGGCCGGAGAAGGCGAGCACCACCAACCACCGCCTCACGTACTCGCCCCCCCTCAG
>VZTU01017481.1:49946-78884 GCA_013400835.1 Zapornia atra | reverse complement strand
GGGGGTGGGGGGGTTGGGGGGGGAAGTTGAGCGGCGGAGGCGGAGTGAGTGGAGAACGGACAGTGGCGGCGGCCGTTCGGCACAGAGAGCACCGGGAGAGGGCCGGAGGGAGGGCTGCCCCGGCAGGACACGGAGGGAGGACAGAGGGAACGACTAATCCTGTCAGAAACGGGGTGAGTGCGTTGCGGCAGGGCCCGTAGCAGTAGCGTGGCCTAGCTCGCCCTGTGACTGAGGCGGTTTTCCTTCCAAGTTCCCCGAGTTACCTAACTCACTGTATTAAACCTAATTTTCTGTCATAAATTGTCGGTGTGCGATACACGCTGCAGAGAACATAAGCGTTGCTGAGCACTATTGGGTTATGAGGAAGAAGCGTGGCCCAGTTTCTCATGCTCTACGTCAGGCCCGGTTTAATAGCCACGGACTTTTCTCCTGCCCACTCGTGTTCCTCGGAACGCCAGCTCAAGGAATTTTAGCCTTAAATCCCAAAACGTTTATTACTTAATTGCTCATCTCTTCATAAGGTGTATTTCATCCCTGTTTGGAAATCATGGAAGCTGAATATAACACTTCAGCCAGAGACACAATACAAATTTGTCATGATTCAGTATTGTTTTGTATTCTGGACCTTTTCCTTATACTTTCTCAGCATTTTGCACCAGAAAAATAACCTCAGTAATATTCTTTTCTTAGCCTGGTTGAAGGAAAGAAAATTGTTGTGTTTCTCTCTCTCCATCAAGTTCCCCTGTTAATTTTTAATCATCCAGTTCAGATACAGCGGGGAGGAAAGCGTCAGAGAGAATAGATTTCTGCAGACTTCATGAAAATAGGTGTCAGGGTGGTGTAGGACAAGATACCCGCATTGGTTCCTTTTGGGAGAGAGAGCCAGGAGGATTTGGCTCTCATCTCTCTGACCAGCCTATACTGGAATGAAAAGCAGGAGGGGAAATAGTGGGGGACTCCCAAGGTGTGTTCTGGACCTGGCAGAAATGTAGGTTTATTGGAGCTGAAGGGAATGGAGGAACAGGAGACATAGGACAGCAATACACAGGAAATCTGTTTTTATTAATTCTGATATTCATGAAAAAGTGCTTCTTTTTTTCTTGTTCTTTAGTGGTTATACACTTATCTTACGAATGATTTTAGCACAGTTGAGAAAACATATTTATCATCATATGATTCTTGGACACATCCTGATACAAATCTCTAATTCCTCCACTTGCCTTTTGACTTTTGCATTTCCCTGTCAAAACATTTAGACATACTTACAGAGGTGTGAGAAATTTCTGAGTGCTCCAAAGAGAAACCAGCATCCTCGTTTTGGACTCGGGGCCCTGAAGACTGACCTCTCGTCACCTCTCGGGTTCCTCTGAATACGCTGTTCCTTTGACTGACTGCCAGAGTCTTCACTGGAACATGGCAATTACAGCTCAGAAAAGGAAACCCTTTCAGTCTGCAACAGTTTGCCTTAAGCCTCTTTGTGTTGTTCTGTTTTGCTATGTGGTACATTTCTGAATATGTTTGAGATTGTGTAAAGCCGATGCTTTAGAATGTATGATTACAGCAGCGAGTTACATGGCCGGGTTAATGCTTCTTCCGGGTTTAATGCTACCCAGGCACTTAATCATGTTGGTGCCTTTCAGTACAGTTTGTTACTTCCTGTGGATACTGACAGCAACAAAGCAGGGTCTCATCATAAAGAAGAAAGACAGGTTCCCACTCTGATCTTGCCTAGAATAGGAGTTTCCATCATGTGCAAATCCGCGAGACTGTCAGTGCGAAGTGAGATATATAAAGCTGGTACTGTGTGTTTGTATCAGATGGTGTCTTTCAAGAGTTTAAAGGCATTGTCTACCTGTGTAAGTAAATTCACGTGTTTTAAGCTCTGAGTTTCTTTCTAAAACCTGCATGTACTTCAGTACTTTCATTCTAAGTGCTTATTTCTGTTTCTCCAACCTTGCCTAAATACCCCTAAGTTAAGAGTGGCAGAATGTTTTAATCCAGTTTAAGAGGTTTTTGCCTATTTCTTCTTTTTCTTTTTTTTTTTTGGTCTTTGCTGCTGTTGAAGTGTAATTACAAATGTGCTCTTACCCCTGTTCATTTGTGGTGCTTTAATGATCTGTTTTCTTTCTGGGCATCTCTCCCTGGTAGATGTTATATATCTCTTGCCTTCTTAATTTTCCCAAAGTAATGTCAGGTCTCTGAGTTTCTGTAAGAAGAGAAGGTCACCAGTAGGATTCAAAGGTGCAGGAAATTGCCAGCAGTCTTGTCTCAACCAACAGAGAGCTTTTATAATTAGATTTGAAAGTTGCTTTTTGGATCTTTTTTCCTACCCTGAGCTGTCATTTCTCTTCAGCCTGGTTTTATGTCCTTCATTGTTTCTTTTCTGTATTCACTTTGCCTTTCTCCTTTTCACTCTTGTTAACCTCCTCACCTCTCCTTTCTTCTCATTATCTTTCATTTTCTTTGATTTTCTTTTTCTTGATGTCTGTGCAAGAGGATCTTTTTGGCCTCTAAATATCTGTAGTGACAGTTTCAGAGCAAGCAAAACAGCTAATGGGTGGCCTTGGCTTCAAGTTTGTGCAAGTATTTGCCTTACATTGTGAACCGAAATAATCTTTCCTGGTGCGGTTTTGTGCAGTGATACTTTGTATGAGACACTGGAACTGTACAGCATGTTAGGTAAAACCTGCGTAACCCTGAATGCATTTCTCATAAGCTAAAACCTTGCTGTCTTTGGCAAGCCAGTGTTTTGAGAAGGGCTTTGTTTGAGGGACACAGAAACCAGTCAAAAAAGATTTTATTATGACTGTAAGCAAATTTACTTCTGACACCACTGACCTCGGTTAGGACTCTGTGATGCAAAGCTGGAAGGATACCAGGGTGAATCAGCCCCATTGTTTCTTTGTGTACATCCCAATAATTGCCCCTGTGGACTTTTTGCAATACATACATAACAACAATGTAGGCAATTACCTCGCCCTCCACAAACACTTTCCTTCTACCTTTCTTTGGTGGTATTTTTCTGGGGAAGTGTGAGGACAGCAATGAGCTCTACTTACCTTCCACTACTGACATACCTGAAGTGGAGCAATAATCTGTTTTTCTATTACACCCCTCTGTTGTACTGTTTTTTGCTGGGGCTGTTTGCTGTACCTAGATTGGGATCACGTCATATTCTTGCAGGCTTCCCACAGAGAGTGTCAGGGCAGGGAAGGAAATAACCCCAATTTTCCAAGCCACAGTCTTTGACGTGAGTCTGTTTTGACATTGTTTTCTTAGCACGCTCTTTTCTGTATAATCTGTTATCAGCTGTGTGTAAATAATACTGTGAGCAAAATCAAGAGTCATAAATTCCTTGGCAGATACCTTTGTCTCCTGTCACATTTTGATACTTTTAGTGCACTTGTTTTGACAGTCACTAATTAACCTTTGTAAGTGTTCAACTCACAGAAAGGAAGATATGATTTTTGGTCAGGATTATTTTTCTTCCTCCTGGAGGAAAAAACAATGAAGAAAGTACTGACTATTTTCTGTAAAATCTACTCTGAATAAACAATCCATTAAACCCAGAAAGGTCTCTGACCTCTCGTTTGAGTGTAGTAACACTGGGAATCTATTGTCAACCACAAAATGGCAAGGAGGACACCAAGTCCACCATAGTGGCAGGCCTTCAGTGCACACAGAAGCAGTATTTTTGCAGGATAATGAAGTGCTGTGAAGCCAGAGCATGCAGAGTTGCAGGAGAATGAGGACTTTGGGCAGGAAAGTAGTGCCATCTGATACAGTTTGTTGTGGTAGAGAGTATGGATTTCAAAGACTTAAAAGATTCTAAAGTCCTTTGTTCCTGCAAAGTTAATAATTTTCCTGAAAATGAATTAATATTAATGCATAATGTGCTAATGTGCAAAAAATGATGGTGTTAAGGAATACTCTAAATTATCACAGGGGTCTTAAAACTGGTGATAAAGCTGCTTGTATTCCTCCTAGGTCAAGCACAATACTTGGTCATGAAATCTAAATAGGTGTCTGTTCAAGGTTCCCAAAGCAAAAGGATCTAGTTTGTTTGGGGTTTTTTTGTTCCATATCTCAGGAGGCTTGCACTAGAAACTGAAAAATTATCAGAGACAGAGAAAGGAAAATAAGACACTCTGTGAGGATATGTAGAAAAGGATCTCACAGCCACAGAGGGAGGAGACAGTTGGACAGATTTCCACAGGAGGGCAGCCTAGCTGTGGTTGGATCAATAAAGTCCAGAAAAGGGAAAAAGGGCCCACATCAAAAACTGGAATTGCACCATGGGCCACGAGACAAACTCTGAACTACAGGATGATTTTGGATAAGCTTAACATGTCTTGATTTCAGAGCAAAGAGTGCAGCTAGCACATGGGAAAAACCAAGGCAGGAAATTGTGCACAGTATTTTATTATTTTCATTTAGTTGTGTTACTTCTCCTGTCACTAGGTAAAGTTTCAGTAAGCTGTGCTGAGTTCCTATGCATGTTGAAAAGAAGAACTAGAACTGATCATGTGCCACTCCACAGAGAAATCAGAATTTAGCATGTTAATACTTTTGGTAACATGAAAGGGAGAAGTGCAGAGTCTCGTGAAGGAGGCACTCACAGCCCAGCACCCCAGCTGCCAGGAGGGGGAGCAGCCATGGACTCCACCTCAGTGATGAGTGTGTAAAACACTTCCAAAAATATTGTTATAGAAAATAACAGTCCCGGGAAGCTGAGGGACCTCTGCATTTGGTTCCTATCACTGCAGCTGGAGGAGAATCACAGAATCGTAGGGGTTGGAAGGGATCTTAAGAGATCATCGGGTCCAACCCCCCTGCCAAAGCAGCTCCCCAGCTCATATTGCACAGACAGGTGTCCAGACAGGTATTGAATATCTCCAGAGAAGGAGACTCCACAGCCCCCCTGGGCAGCCTGTCCCAGGGCTCTGTCACCCTCACTGGGAAAAAGTTCTTCCACATGCTGACGCGGAACTTCCTGTGCTCCAGCTTAGAGCCATTGCCCCTTGTCCTGTCTCCATAGACAGCTGAAAAGAGACTGGCCATTTCCCCCTGTGTCCCACACTTGAGATATTTATAAACATTAATAAGATCCCCTCTTAGCCTTCTTTTCTCAAGGCTGAACAGCCCCAGTTCTTTCAGCCTTCCCTCATAGGGGAGATGCTCCAGGCCTTTAATCATCTTCACAGCCCTTTGCTGGACTCTCTCCAGGAGCTCCCTGTCTTTTTTATACCAGAGAGCCCAGAACTGGACACAATACTCTAGGTGTGGCCTGACCAGGGCAGAGTAGAGGGGGAGGATCACCTCCTTCGACCTGCTGGCCACATTTCTCTTGATGCATCCCAGGATCCCATTGGCTCTCTTAGCCACCAGGGCACACTGCTGGCTCATGGCAACCTGTCATCAACCAGGACCCCCAGGTCCTTCTTGACAGAGCTCCTCTCCAAAGAACAGGAGAGCCCAACAGTCAGAGGCAAGGAAGATCCATTAGGCTAATGTGGGTTAATTGATTCAATAAACCTATGTACTTACCTTTTATCATCTCTGACCTAGGAGAAAAAACTGTGGTAGGTAGGGTGGTAGGAAAACACTTCAATAAAGATACAATAATTCCCATCTCCGCTACTTTTGCTGCAATTTCTTTTGATACAGTGAGGAAATCCTAAAACAGTAATTACTGCCGTATCAGTACAACTGAATGCATTGCCTTAATAACATAATTATGTGTGCTTGGACTAATGATGCAGTCTTGCCTTTTTTGTTTGTTTTTCCTGTTTTGTTGCTGCCTACTTGGCAGCTGTAGGAATCTTTAAATACCCTGGAATATGGTGGAAGCAGTACTGATAGATCTGTTCAGCCTACCAGCCAACTTGCAGAACAGCATCCAAGGATTACTATGTAATGTACTGGAAACTATTGAGAAATGCTCTTCCGACCCTGCTCCATTTGTTTATGTCATATGTCGCCAGGGGAGCGAAAGGAATGGTGAGCAAGAGTCCTTGCTTCCAGCTCTCAGGGACTTTCAGTGTCTGAAGAAAAGAGTGGAGGTGGTACGTGCTCCGACCACAGCTGCTGCTTTGTACACCATCAAACAAAGGCTGGATGAAAAAGACCTAAGCATCATTAAAGTTATTCTCCCTACCTTAAGGAAAGACGTGATGAAAGTATATATAGACCATCTCTTTACAGCAGTCTACCAGTTTGAATTTGAGGATTTAAAGGTGGCACCTGCTTGTGAAAACCTACAGGTAGCTGAACCTCGAAGTGAAGAACATACACTTTCTGCAGAGGACGTGGCACTCATCCGGAGCGAGATTCAGACATACTTGGAAAGCCTGCCGAGCCTGAAAGGGGAGCTCACCATCCTCAGATCTTCCTTGATCCCAGGTAAAGAGAATCCCAGCTAATAGATCTTACAGAGACTGTTCTCTAACATACTTCTTCAAGGGAATTGCAAAATGGGCAAGATTTGTAAATGTCTTCAGGCAGCAAATAACTCTATGATGTTGCAATAGTGTATCGTGTCTATAAGAGAGGGAACTAAATGACTGGCAAGTCTGTTGCAGGCCTGGGTCATGATCAGCAGAAAGAGGGGCTCAGGTTTAGTAAGAGCATTGCCACAGACTGTGAAATCTACTCCCCTCTGTGTGGGAATTCCACACTTTGAGAGTTAGGATTAGCACCTGAAAAGGCAGCACAGGAGCTTCTCCTGGTCTGCAGCCTCACACATGCCTGATTAATCACACTCAGCGTCCCTGCCATGGCATGACCCAGTTTACTGCAGCATGCCTCACGCAGTGTGATTATGGCATATCATGATTCAGAGGATTGGGGGGAAAGCTGAGAGGTTGGCTACTGCAAAAATTTGGATCTATCTTTCTCTAAAAATATGTTTGAAATGAGCCAGAGCCTGAAAGGGACATGAGTTACATAGTCATCTTTCCCTTCATTGTGCTTCAAGTTTTTGACTGTGACTTTAAAAGGATCACACTACATAAAAGAGATTTTGAATCTCAAATCTGCTTATGTCACTAAGCTTGTCAGCTATTAAGATAGAAAAATATCAGTTTTGGGAATATCTCTCTGCGTTCAGCTTTGCCACAGATACCCCTTCCCTCACTGTCAGTAATGGCATTTGGTGCATGAGGCCACGATAAATCATCTGCACTGTGAAGACAGGGTTTTTCAATGATGTTAGAAATCCTCACTCACTTTCAGTGTACTTGAGAAAAATGTTTAAGATTTTGGGAAGTACTAGAGGACTGGTACTTAATTTGTCAAAAAAGCTTGGAAGATGACACCTTAGAACATCTGTATAAGATCTACTTTCATTTTTTTCTCAGTGAATTACCTCTTCTCTAGGGTTTGCACAACAAATTGGCCAAAAGGCAGGCTAAATTTGCCAGCACTCCTTCTTGCTCAAACCCCTTTAACTTCGCCTCAGAGGATGGTGATTATGAGCTAGAAGGAAACTTAGAATCTTTAGGTTTACATGCCACAGCTAAATATGAGGTAAAGCAATACTCAACTAGACTGGCTGATTCCAGGTCTCTTCAGTATAAAACCGTGTTATATCTGGACTGGCCTTGTGTTGAAAGCAATTGTTTGTTGTCGGTTTTGTCTTGCCAGATGATATCTTCCTACATGGCTTCACCACAAGGGCAGGTGGCATCTCCTACATACCAACCCTCAGCTCCTGCAACCTTTTCAGCAGTTCCAAGCGGAGGGACCCACAAGTTGTTGTTAAAGAAAATCTCCGCAGGCTAGCTAAAGCTGCAGGATTCAACCCAGAGACTTTTCACAGAGTCAAGGTATCTTATCAAACAATGGGTTTATGCACATGGATAAGATTTTCCTTTCTGTATCACTGGCTAAAACTGTAGGGATTATTCCTATCGTTCTCAGCAAGATCTTGTGACAAACAGGACAATTAAAACATTTATGCTGGCAGTTTAACTGTGGGAATAGCCATGCAAACCATTTGGCACTATTTGGAGAAGCACTGTTTCTTCCAAGAATATCCTAGCACTGGACTTACCACAGAGTATAGTAATGAGGGATATGATCAGAATAGCTTCTCTTAAAAGAAAAATACACCACCACTTCAATGGTGGCTTTCTACTGATGCATCTACATAACATTTGAACAGGGGAGTGTCTGACTTCCATGCATAAGCAGCTGGTGCAGAAGAGTGTTTCATGCCAAAGAATCCTTGCATTAGCAGAACTCGAGGTTTTTTCCTGCCTTATCACTATCCATGTTCTGGTTTTGTCTTGACAGACTGATCATGCTAATGCTGTGTGTATTATGGGAAAGACAGAGCCTGACTGCTATGATGGAATAGTTACAAATCAGAAGGGTGTTACGATAGCGGCTCCAGGGGCTGATTGCATACCTGTGCTGTTTGCTGATCCTGTCAGAAAAGCCTGCGGTGCTGCTCATTCTGGTAAGAACTTTAAATCATGGAGATTGAAATAACTAGGAGACCAATGGAAAGGGAGTTTTGGACTAAGGATTACAAACTAGCAATGAAAGGAGCACTGGGTGGTAATTAATAAATGCAAAATTACATAACAATATAGACCCTGGCCTGTTAAGTTTATAGTATCCCACTAGAACAAGATTAGTCTTGAGAATAGTTTCTTTCCCAAGCTATGGTTTTGGGTTTTTGTTTTTAATTTTGTACTTTAATAATTATTATATATGTATTTATACATTTATTTTTCTGATCTGGTAGCCAGAACCAAATAATTTTCCTTCTGTCTACCTTCATATGTAAAAAATGGCTATAAAGACAATGCCCCTAACAGCCGTTTTGGGTCAGAAGAAATATTTATCTGGTCCAAACCAGTTGAGAATAAAACTGAAGCAGGGATTGTTAGCACAACCTGAGGTTATGTCTGACTTCAGAAGATGTCCCAACTGTTAGGCTAAATATATGTATCCTGTGGTGAGATTCTCCTGCTGGGGCTGTTTAATTTGATAAGAAAGTCTGTATTTATAAGGTCAAGGAGAATGCACAGCCGAGAGTTTCTCCTCAGCTTTGATGTTAGTACACCCCTTGATAAGATAGGAAGCCTCACCTCTTGCCTAAAGTATGTGAATAGCACCTAGTTCATACAGTTCTTCCTGCATTCAATAAATAAGCCAAAATTAATTCAAATTTGTGAGTCATTATATTATAAAAATACACTTCTGACTGTAACGTATTTCTGTTGTTATATTCCCGTATAAACTTCTCAAGTAAAGTATGCTCTAGCTGTAAGCTATGCTCTAGTTGTAAAGTATGCTCTAGTTGCCCAAACTAGGATACTGGGAAACAGGAATTCTGGAATCCTAATCTGAACTTCTCTCTAGTTTCTGTATCTGCAAAATGCTGGTAACAGCAAACTGACAGCTATTAATACGTTGCGTTGGATTTTTAAAACACAATTATTTTTTAGTAAATACAGTGATTTATTTTTATATATAAATATAATGCATCTGTATCTGTAAGAATAGCATATACATCCTCTACTCTAAAAGGGACGATTGATACAATATTTTTTTTCAACCTCTCATCTCTCACAGGATGGAAAGGCACATTGTTAGGAGTTTCAATGGCCACAGTAAATGCTATGGTATCTGAATATGGCTGTAATGTGAAGGATATCCTTGTGGTGCTGGGACCGTCCGTAGGACCTTGCTGCTATAAACTTCCTCACGAATCAGCTAAAGAATTTCACAGCATTGATCCAGGGTGTGTAAGACTCTTTGACTCTGCAAGCCCTTACATTGACATTAGAAGAGCAACACGGTAAGCCTACTGAGTGCATGCCCACGACATACACTTTTTTAGTGCTAAACAGACTAGAGATGAAAGAAAAAAACCAAAATTCCACATTAGTTGTCAATAATTATATTGATACTGTGTTACCTAGCAGCATTATGATGAGAGTCCCCACCATCTCAAAGCACTTGCTAGTGCTTTGCAGGTCAACAAGTTGTACCTTTGCATGAATGGTATCTGCTCATTTTTGCTGGGTTTCAGCTATTATTTTCCTGTTATACTTTTAGTTTATGGATTATAGGAAAATGTTCAAATTAAAAGTGGTTTTAGTGGTTGCACAAAAGCAATAATTTTAATCTAATATTTGGGAAAAAAAGTAAGAAAACCAAATGCAAGTTCCAACCACAATACTGGCAAAGTTTCTTGAATTGATACTAGAGGTGCTGTCTGAATGACAGTGTCTTAAGGAATGCAAAGATGTAAATAAAGAACAAAATATTTTCCATTTCTCTTTCCTTCAGGATTCTTCTTGAGAGTGGTGGGATTCTTCCTGAGAACATCCAAGATGATTCTGTCATGGACCAGAACCAAAATGTCACTTTCTGTACTGCATGCCACCCTGATAAATTTTACTCTCACTTCCGTGATGGCACAAACTTTGGGACACAGATTGGCTTCATATCAATCAAAGACTGAGATAGTATCCTTCACTCTTGAAGAGCATTTAGGCAATAAGTCTGGTGCATTGTCTAGCATCCTGATCTCCTTGTAGAAGTTCTTCCTTTCACAGACTTGCAAGAGGGAATTTATGGGTCTTGTGATTCTCCTTGCTTCTTCCCTTCCCTGCCATTCTGAGGCAAGAATAAATGTCGAGGGTGTGGGCCAGTGATCCTGGTGTGAGACAGGGTGCAAAGGAAACAAAGACAACCCCCACTGGTGTCAAAGCCCTTCTGCAGGACCAGATGCAGCTCCAATTTTTTTGAAGCCTTCTTGACCAAATATTTCACAGAAACCTCACTGTTTTCAGGTGATGAAAGCACAAAAAAAACCAGTCTTCATTAGCTTCTGGATGAGACTTCTGAATGAAGTGTGACATTGCTGATGTAAGAAGGGAAGCCTGTATTGCACATTAACTGTTTGAGAACACCCAACTTCGGTAGTTTCAGCTGAAGGCTAGCTGAATGGAATTACATGCCTGGTACTGTTTTCCTTCTTTGGATTAAAGAAGAGTTCCAAAACATTTACAGGACCTTTCCTATGGAAAATAACTTGGAAGTGAGAAACAAGCAAGCTCCTTTGGTGTAAACATTGAAAATATATGAACCCTTACCATTTTGTATTGGTTGATTGTAGAAAAAATAGGACTAAATCTTAATATGATGTAATGTGTATGATAATGCTTCCTTAGGGTTTTTTTTCTTTAAACTTGCTGCTCTGCTCATGTCCACTGAAACAGGCTCAACACTAGGTAACAAATATCTAAACAGTCCCATGTATGTAATAAATACCTAAAAAGGGGAGTGAATTTAGCCTCAGTTAATTTTAATGACCAATAGTTGACAAGCAAATTTTAAGTGTGCACTGTTTTCTTTTGGCCATAAAAAATTAGCCTGTGGTCATTACCCGACAGTTCCTGACACATCGGCAGATATTCCTAGTAGTAAGGCTGTGCTAACTGCAGGTCTCAGAGCTGCCAAGCAGAAGCCCTGGGCCGGCTGTCCACGTGACGTGGACGTTTCTCCTTTGAAAGGCAGGATCTTTATCAGTTCCTGACTTTTATGCCCACTAGAGGTCAGTGCTTGTTCGCGCTGCACTGCCGTCCCTGCCTGCGCTGGAGGTACGGCTTTTCAAATCACACGCTTTACAAAGTACTGTACAGCACAGGCTGCCACTTCTGCCTGTGTCATCATCTGCCAGGCTATTCTGGTATCTGTACCCTGAGAGTAATCTGTTTTTCATTTTGTTGGTCTGTGATTCAGAGGTGCCCAAAGCAGAACTTTCCTTGTCCACTGGGAGAGCCAACTTTAAACAAAACCATTTTCTTTTACCTGTGAATGGTGTTTGTCAGAGGAGAGCCTGGTTCTGAGTATGTTACCCTCAAACTGTAAAAAAAGCTACCAAAAAATACCTCTCCTTTAGAAATGCTATTCCTCTCCTGCAGTAGCACTGCAGTCCTTGACAATAAAAATTGTTACATTTCAGTTTCCTTTTAAAAACCTCGCCACTGCTTACATCATTCTCAGTTCCTGTTGTCCCTTCACTGTGGTGATGCTCACAGCTGGGTTCAGGTTCCAACAGGGACAACACTCACTCTCCTCAACGCTGCCAAGCATGTAGCTGCACACTAGCTGATGGTGTGTATGGTATGTATGTGTGTTATGTCTATGTGTATCATTGACTTACTCCAAATACAATGCAATTATATGGACACGGGCAGGCTTATCTTGCTGTGCTGGGTAAAAACACCTGACAACCTAGCTCCACCTTCTAGCTCTGCTGCTTTGCCCTAGTACCTTAAGCATGAACCACTTTATGTTCCCTGGCTGACGTAGCAGTGGAGTGAGTAAGGTGTCCTTCCTACTGCTGTTTCTGCTGTGGGGGCAGTAGCACCACGCTGTCTTCAGTCCCTGCGCCTGAAGCTCGGCCAGCGCTTGTCTGTCAGTGCCCTTCACTTAACCCTCTTCCCTTGCGGATTAGGCGCACGCTGTCAAAAGCAGATGAGTTACGTGGGTTTGCAAGGTACCACTTGACAGCTGAAGCAGCATAGGTGCCCACGTGCCTGCTGTTAGCCCTCCTCACCTCAAAGACGGTTTTAAACTAATGCATTTAACTTTGCAGTAAGTAGAAAGACCTTGCAGCCATGCTACTTACCACAGTTCAACTGCTCGGCAGTAGATTAAGTCACAGTAACATGATACTGATAGTAAGCCCTGGCTTGTTCCTACCTGCTCAAGAATTAAAGCAGAGACTTTCTTCTTAAAAAAAAAATACAAAACCATTTACAGGTGATGGTAGGACCGTGCAAGCTGGAGAGCGTATCAGAATGAGCAGAAACACCAAAGGCTTTACCTTTTAGAAGACAAATTGTTACCACAATTGATTTTCACTATTTCTTTTCCACTGAATTACCCAACCCGTAAACCTGTGAAGAATGGAAATAGCCTTTTGTACATGGATACTGGGGTGGAGAGCTCCATGACCAGTAAGAAAATGATATTCAGTCCCCAAACAGGGTAGGTTCTGTATCAGAGTTTCTTTCCAAGTCTTTGCTACAAAGGCATTTTAATTCTGGTATAAAACCCCCAAAGTTTAGAGAAAGGGCACGATGAAAAGGAGACAAAGCTGTTCCACATCTCCATTTTCTTTTCATTCCTGTTGCTCACTAAAGCAGTCAAGGAGATCAGCCCGGATTCACTGCCTCTAGGGATGCTCTTAAAATGCTTCATAAATTGTTCAGCTGTGCCTACCCGATCTTCAGATCCTATTTAATGACCTCGCCCATGAATTTATAAGCTACATTTGCCCAATTATTGTTATTAAATAACATTATTAATTATTATTGTGGTATGCCCTGAGGCAAGCACAAGATTTGCTCCCACTGAATATTGTTTTTGATAGCTATTACTGTGCAATTAACACTTGTTGCTATTGTAGATTCTGGATATGGGCCTCTTCAGTTACATTTACGTGTGAATGGAGCGTACCGAAACATGTCTGAGAAAGGCTTTGTTTGCTGTTCCAGTAAAACAGGGCAGCTCCAACACAGACTTCTGGTTCCAGTGCCTGGGGAAGCAGCGTGCAACTTCAGAGGCACAGATCAAAGCCAGAGATGGTAAGCGGAATGTTCATCCAAGCTGTGACGTTTATTGCCCCAGGTATGGCAAAAGTGAAAAATATTAAGGAGGTTAGATGAAAAATGTTTTTAATAAATTTGTAGAAGTTGGGTCCATCAGTGAGGAGTTTTTTGGTCTGAGTTCTGCATTTGAGGTCTGTGTTTGTGAGCGGCAGCAAACCCAGAAGCCATGGGCCTGGACCTTCAGTGAAACGTTTGAGCACAGCTTAACCCGCAGAAAGTATAACATTCCTCCCAAGTTGCAAGCCTTCAATTACAGGAAGGTGTCTCCTTTCCTCAGCAGTAACATTGTTTGCACAGGGGCTGGCTTTGCCTCCAGTCTTATTTTCCTCATGCTGCTCTCTTTGTCTTCCTGTCCAGTACTGCTCCCAATCACCCTACACAGCTTGTGAATCCAGTCACAGGGGCCTGGAGGAAACGGATGCCATCCTGCACAGAGCAGCCCCAGTGTTGCTTTCTTTTGTATGCACGTGCCTTTTTTCTTTTCTTTTAGCAGCAACATGAAATGTTTTTTGTCCTCAGCACAGGATCTTTATCAGTATCCTCCAACCCATTCCCATTTTACAGGTTTCTGCAAGAGCTCCCAATTTCCAGCCTGTGCAGCAAAGAAGTCAATATTCCTAGATTCCCTCATTGCTGTCCTCATTTCCACTCCATGCTCAATTTGCTGCTGGGTGATGCAAAAAGGGAGCTGAGCTGCACTCATTTGTCCCGAGGGGGGTGTGCGTATGCTCTCGCTTTGATGTCGTGTGCAAGCCTTTTGTTCTCCCAGTACCAAAGTCCTCCCTGAACTCCAGCCTCTTGTGCAACAATATAACAGGGCAGTGCACTGATGGGAGCAGTAAATCCTATACCTAACAGAGGAAATAATATATTGACCTGCTGAGGGATTTACATAGCCCTGAAGACTGACAGCAAGCTCTGCCTGTAAAGCTGACTTGTTCTACATTCCATTTCCAGCAGATACTATCCAGTGTTTCCTGATGAATGATTCAGATAGAAATGGACATGGATTTAAAACCTGTCCTAGTCGGGTATATGCTGATATCCAGGATGTTCCTAATTGTTATCCAGCGTCAGACCTTTTTGATAAGACTTAAGAGATTTTGCTGCTCTGCTTGCTTTAAATATACAGTGCCCGTGGCCATGCTGCTAAAAAGCATGATTATGTATTTCCCAAAGGCATGCAGAGAAATGGGAAGCTAGCTTTTTAAAGTGATCCCTCTGATCTTTCATTAGTAAGTGTTTAATTTACAGTAGCATTTCACATTACAAATAGTTGGCGGTCTCTCTTTGTCTGCGAGTTCTTGGGGGTTCAAAGGAGGCCCGCAGAAGAATTTCAGGAGCGTGGTCCCCAGAGGACAGGGGGGCTGAGCTCTCTCTCTCTCATCCCCTTCTGTGAATGTGGCATCATGTCTCCAGGGCAACCTAAATTCTGACAGTCATGGGAGCAAGGACACGGCATGGATTTCCATTTGATTCCTGCAACAGAAAAGAGATCGGAGACAAAAATCAATATGTGACTAAACTATGAGAGTTCATTTCCACAATTTTAGCTAAGAGACCATCTCTTCTTGTGCAAAAATATCTTTTTCTGGTGCTGCCTCTTCTACATATGGCTAAAGCATAAACATCTGAAATAAATAGGTGGCAACATAAAAAATGAGGGTGCACCTACAATAAAACCGAGCAAGCATTTTATAAGGGAGGCTGAAAGCAATGTTTGCCTTTCAAGATGGATAATTTCACTTTTTCCTCATGTGATACAATATTTTTAGGCAACAATTCATAGTTTTGGTCAGATGTTTCAGTTCAAAGCGATTTTATCAATGACAAATTCAGAAAGCTCTGCCTATCTGAAATAAATATCTTAGCATTTCTCTTTGAGGCACTGAGCTATATCCTGAAGGAATATTCAAATGTACATTTCTGCTAAAGGAAAACATTTCTGTTCTGCTTTGGCTTCTTTGTCTGAAAGCTGCGAGTTTGACTTTCCTGCACAACAATGAATCACCAAAACCTTAGTTGTAAAAACAAAGTTGAGACAGACAGCTCAAATCCTTTAGCTTGGTTTTATAGGTGCTTTTAGTAAGGGCTTCATAAAATTAGTGTTAAATAAAACAGGGTTATGCAGACAATTTTATTCTCACTCTCTGCTTTTGTCTTTATATCATCCCCATAAAAAGCTTTCAGGACGTGAAAGGTGAGCAGAGCAAGAGGCATGTTAGAGTGGCTCCTTTAGGCTTGTGGATGTTTCTTGCTATTCTTGATGCTTAGGTCTTCCTCAGTTGCCTCAGTTACCCTACAACTTTGATTCTTGAGCTCCCCCAGCACTGAAACATCCCAGCTTGTGTAATTCCGTGTTAGCGGTGACAGAAACACAGATGTAGACTTGCTCGTGGTGTTTATATTGCAGCATTTCTTCAGCCTGTCTGGTGCTGGGATAAATGACATTTTGATAAAAATATTATGCCACAATGGTGAGATATTTTGAGAGAAATCTCCTGAGAGATTTACTTGAAATTTTAGGGGCTGCAAGTCAGTAGCAGTTTTTGTTTTTCACAAAACTGGGAAAGCTAAAGAAATTTTCAACGCTCTCCTCATTTAGTACCTGTTTTCATCAGAGCAACATGTCTTAGAGTCTTATATTTCTTATATTTTTGTGATTTCCTTTAAGAATGCATCGTTAAGAAGAGACTGACTGCATATACATTGTCCAGGAAGTGCAAAATTGCTCTGACTTCTCTTTCATTAGTCCAGCATCTAGACAGACAGTCCTTGTCTCTAAATTGGGGAGACATGGATTCAACAGATGGACCACTCAGTGGATAAGGAACTGTCTGGATGGTCACACTCAAAGGGTTGTGCTCAATGGCTCAATGTCAGCATAGAGGTCAGTGATGAGTGGTGTTCCTCAGGGGTCAGTACTGGGACTGTCACAGTTCAATATCGTTGTCAGTGACATGGACAGTGGGATCGAGTTTACCCTCAGCAAGTTTGCTGATGACACCAACCTGTGGGTGAGGTTGACATGCTGGAGGGAAGGGATGCCATACAGAGAGGGACCTGGACAGGCTGGAGTGATGAGCCCTTGCAAACTGCATGAAGTTCAACAAGGCCAAGTGTAAGGTCCTGCATGTGGGTCAGTGCCATCCTAAGCACAACTACAGACTGGGCAGAGAATGGATTGAGAGCATCCTGGAGAAGAACTTGGGGGTGCTGATTGATGACAAACTCAGTATGAGCTGGCAGTGTGTGCTAACAGCTCAGAAGGCCAAACATATCCTGGGCTGCATCAAGAACAGTGTGGACAGCAGGTCAAGGGAGGTGATTCTGCCCCTCTACTCTGCTCTCATGAGATCCCATCTGGAGTACATCTATCTCGGGTCTCCAGTATAGAAAAGACATGAAGCTGTTGGAGCAAGTCCGGCCCTGAAGAGGATCAGGGGATCACCTGATCTCCTCTCCTATGAAGACAAGCTGAGAAAGTTGAGCTTGTTCAACCTAGAAAAGAGAAGGCTCTGGGGACACCTAATTGCGGCCTACCGATACTTAAAAGGTTCCTGCAGGAAAGTGGGAGAGGGACTGTT
This sequence comes from Zapornia atra, assembly GCA_013400835.1. NCBI lineage: Eukaryota > Metazoa > Chordata > Aves > Gruiformes > Rallidae > Zapornia > Zapornia atra. The sequence goes on along the minus strand of VZTU01017481.1, from coordinate 61,657 downwards.
GACTAGGGAGTGTAGTGATAGGATAAGGGGCAATGGCTTTAAGCTGAAAGAGAGTAGGTTTAGAATAGACATTAGGAAGAAATTTTTTACTATGAGGGTGGTGAGGCCCTGGCACAGATTGCCCAGAGAAGCTGTGGAAGCCCCATCCCTGGAGGTGTTCAAGGCTAGGTTGGAGGGACTTTGGGCAACCTGGTCTAGTGGAGGGTGTCCCTATCCATGTCAAGGGGTTTGGAACTAGATGATCTGTGAGGTCTCTTCCAACCCAAGCTATTCTGTGATTCTATGATTCCATGATTACCATTTAACATAAAAGTCTTCTGTCAGAAAATGCAGGTGCTGCATTGGACTGCTTGAGCTCAGTGTGTCTTGTAGGGAAAAGGTCAAAGATTCAGACAAACCCGAACATCTTTGGTTTCAACATCTTCAGGATGACACTGAGCAGTCCGTCTTTCAGAACAACTCCTTATTTCCTGTTTTGAATATTAAGAGCAATCTGAAATAAACCATTTAAAACTGAAGAAGTGCCCTTGCAAATTAAAACAAATATTGAAATCTCAATTCTTACTAAAGACAGCCAGTCTTCCACAGAGCTCGCCTTACTATTTATGTATATCTATCTGCATGAGCCAATCCTCTTGTTTCTTTAGTAAATATTTCCTTTACAGATTGCAGATTCTTATGTTCTCTTCTGTAAATGTTTAGCTAAGTTTTTACATGAGATAATTAGCTCCATTAGTCTTTCCTAAGATGATCCTTCCAGCTCTTAATTCTCTAAATTCTGCCCTATTAATGTCAATTGGGTGATAATTAGTTTTCACTTACATGCTCTTTAGAAGGAGAGTGACATTTGAACTTTGTAGCAGGACTGGGTTTTTTTCTGGTTGGCTTGCAAAGTTGTGCTTTTCTGTCCAGGAAAAGCTTGAAGCAACCTTAATTGAATAACCTTGGTCTCCATTTATTCCCTCTTTTTCAAAAGAGTCATAGTGTATTGCACTTCAATTAGGATTTATTTTAGACTTCCTAGCTCTAACTCATAATCCATCACATTGTTCCAAAAGCAATCTTCATGAAGGAAGCTCAACTCAGGAAGTGAAAAATTGTTGGTATTTTTGAGGGTCACACAGGATTTATGTTTGGAGAACATTTCTAACTTAAGCAAAAGCTTTTTTAAAAATCTAATGTTGGAAAGCTAGCACAAACAAACTTGTGGTGGCTTCACCCTAGCTGGAGGCCAGACACCCACCGAAGTCACTCTATCTCTCCCCTTTTCAGCTGGACAGGGGAGAAAATATATATTGAGAGGCTTAGGAGTTGAGATAAGGACAGGGAGAGATCATTATGCAATTAGCGGCACGGGCCAAACAGACTTAACACAGACTTAAAAAAACCCCATCCAATTTATTACACTACACACACACACAGAGTGAAACCAGAGTCAGATAATGAGAACTGTGACCAGATCTTAAAGCACCTCCCCCTACCCATCCCTTCTTAGCAGGCTTTGCTTTAGTCATGATTTCACTCCCTTTTTCCCGCAGGTGTCACAGGGGGAGATGGGAATGGGGGTTTCAGTCAGTTCCTCACAAGTTGTTTTCCTTCTTGGCTGGGGGGGGAGCATTCCTTACTCTCTTTCCCTGCTCCATCATGGGGTTCCACAGGAGACAGTCCTCCATGTAATTCTCCAAAGTAAGTCCTTTCCCACTGGGCTTCATCTCTTCCCCAGCTGCCCCAGCGTGGGTCACTGCTATGGAGTGCAGTCATAAATCATAGAATGCCTCTCAGTCTCTCAGGCCCAGACTGCTCCAGCCTGGTCCCCCAGAGTTTCACAAACCTCCCCCCAGGCAAACCTGCTCCGACATGGGACTCTCTTTCTCTTTCAATGGGCTATAAGTGCTCGCAGAGGCTTGCTCCAATGTGGGTCACAGCATCTTCTGCATGTCTCCACTTGCTCCAGTGTAGGGTCTCTCCATGGGCTGCAGGTGGGGTATCTGCTCCCCATCATCTTCCATGGGCTGCAGGGGTACAACCTGATTCACCATGGGTTTCTCCACTGCCTGCAGGGGAATCTCTCTCTCCGGCACCTGGGGTGCCTTCTCCCCGCTTTTTCCCTGGCCTTGGTGTCTGCACAGTTTCTTCTTCTCACTCCTTGTGCTGGAGGAAAAAAGTGGCAGCTTGCTGTCTTTTTTCCTCTTAAATATGATTCCCAGAGGCACTGTTACTGTCCCTGATGGGCTCGACCTTGGTCTATGGTCTGTCCTTGAGCCCAGCTCGTATTTACTCTCAGACCTAGGAAAAGCTTCTAGCAGCTTCTTGTAGAAGCCACCCTGGAAGCCCCCCCTTCTCTACCAGAACTCTGCCACGTGAATCCACAACGAAACTAAAATACAGAAATCATTTCACAGTTTTTGCAAGGGGGAAAACCAGTTTAACAATGTGTGAAATCAAATGTTCATCCCTTGGATTATATTTGCATCAGAACTGGATGCCTTTGTACATACTAATTCATCCCCAGCAAACTGGGCTGAGGCTGCAAGGAAAGGGTGAGGTTGTTTGCCCACTGTAGTAAATTATATGAAAGAACAGGGATACAGCAACATTCATTTAGGGAAGTGTGTTAAAACGTGCTCAGGCTAATGATGAACCACTTTCTTTTGAGCTAATATTTGAGGCTAAAAAACCAGCCAGTCATTCCTTGGCTCTGTAGCAGTCTTGGAGGCTGTTATAAATAGAAGCAGGGAACAAAAACCTCCTTTGGGATGCAGCTTGCCTGAAACAGATATCCATAGTGAGATGCTGTTGGATAGAAGAGGCAGGAAAGGACAGCATCATGACAAAGATGACATTTCTACACCTGCTCATTAGATAATTACTGCAAGAAGAGTTTGTTCATGTGGAAAAGTGTCTCTCTACCATATTGTCCAAGTGCAGAGTAGTGCTACCAAGCATCTTCCTATGCTGTAGCTATTTGCCACAGTTGCTAAAGCTATCAAGGCTTCTTTGTGTGATCAGGATTTTTCCCCAGAACCTAGAAAGTTTGGAGTAGTGATATGTCCCAGTTCTCCCCTCTCTTCATCCCTAATTTACACCCTGCTGTAGGTATAGCATGCACTCACAATTTCTAATCTATGCAAGCTGGGGAAGAACCACAGTTAAATGTGAGAGGCAGATAATGACCACTGTGTATATCATCTACAGGCAGGACTCTGGGACCTTGCTAGGTCCGGAATAATTGCAATGATGGGCAAATCTGCTCACACAGCTGTATTTCTGGATTGAAAATATGGAAGAGGAGCTGCTTTTTGAAATTTCACTCAGCTTGGCTAACAGCCCAATTCTGCAGACTTGGAAGATTTTCTGTCATAATATTTCTGTGAAGCTAGCTGTGAGAATAAATGGCATGAGGTATGTTTGGCTCAAGAGCTGAGAGCTTCAAATTTTTGAAGAGTCTTTTCTTGTTTGTTATGGAGCAAATCCCAAACTTCTTGCTTAGAAGTCCAGGCTCCCTGCTGCTATGGGGCCCCATCTGAACATCTTGACTAAGAGGGAGATGTGCCCCCCTGTGTGAATACTTACCATTAGCATTACTCTCAGTCATACCAATTACTATGGCAGAAGTAATTTCACTGTGGTCAAGGCAGATTGACCTCATGATCGTTCCCAGGAGGCCAGAGAGGACAAGGGTGTTAAATATGGTGAAATATGGCAGCCCTCTAAGACTCTGGGCAAGACTGTGGTGCTGAGAAAAGGCAGATCATGAAGAGGAATCAGCCCAGTTATTCTGGGTTCTGCTAGAACCGTATGTACTGTATATGTTGCTCCAGACTGCCCAATGGGAAGTTACTGAGCATCTTGAGCACTGCTTCTTTCATAGCAGTGGAAGTTTCTGGTATCCTTGATCCTACCTAGCTCTAGGGGGGGAGGCTGAGACATGCTGGTACTAGTAGATCCTTCAAGATTTGGAATGGTCAGTTGAATATCCTGATATTACCTCACTTCTCATAAGAAATCATTAAGAAGAAACTTCTAATCTGACAATTTACAGTGGTTTTATTCCTCTTTGTGAGCCATACCACTATTAAACACAGAAATGCCATTAGTAGACCTCACAAGATGGGGGGCTCTGCAGTCACAGCACAAAGATCTGAAGGGATCCTCTTCTAGATATGTGTGACTTACAGACCTAAGTAGCCTATAGAGTTGTGCCAAACTACCAGGCCCTGAAACTGCCATCCCAAAATTTTCAAGCTACAAGACACATACCAGATGCTCTCAACGTTGAGGAAGAAGAGGGGGAGATTTCTAGGAGACACCCAACGAATGGAAATCCAGTGGCTTTGCCTAAGATGTGTTTGAGTGGCATCAGCATCTGAGTTTGGGTCTATTATAGGGCCCCCCAAAAACACAACATCTGCAATTAAAAAGCAGCCCCTTTTCATGAGTCATGGGACACAGGGTTGGTTTGGGAGCTGTGCTGCAAGAGCTGGTGACCATCATGCCTCTCAAAAGTCATAGCTCTCTGTCCTTGGACACTGTAATGCCCCTTTACATTTTTAGATGGCCTCCAGTTAGAAGGCCCACTGTGTGAAGTGCACAGTTTTTTAAGGGATAGGAATGTCAGGATACTTTTTTCCTAGGAAGGAACATGCTGTAAAAATTTTCTTCTGTAAGCAGTCAGAATTTCCAGCCATAGGCCCTTTGTTTCAATAAAAATCAGCCTTGTTGCAATAACGTAGAAATAACATTCTGAGTTACCGTTTTCAGAAATCCTCTGGTTTAATGAACAAAGCAAAACCAACTTTGACTATTTTGTTCTCAAATTCCGTCTGAGCACGCAGTTTCTACAGACCATCTCAGGAAATTTTGGACTGTTTCCTACTTCCTGCCTTATCCTCTGTGGGAAGCAGCATTTTTATTCTTATTTATTTATGAAGTGAGCAGAGGGAACCATTTGGAATTGCTGTAGCGTTTTCTGTCCTGTTTGCAGATGGCAGTTTTCATAGGTGTGTTTCGAGTCTGAGGGTATTTAAACGTTTCAGCTTGGAGGATGAACCACCAGCAAATGTTTTGCAGAGGTCACTGTTTGTGTTTTAAATTTACTGATCAGCTGTGACTGATCAGATCAGTCTCCTTTGACCGGAGGAGTGTGAATTACCTTTCCCCGTGTAGAGTTGCTTGGGAGCTGAAAATGTGGTTATGGACATGAGTTCAGAAGTCTCTTGATGGGAGAATAAGTGCCAACAGAAAATGAATAAAAGCTTGTGAAAACAAGAATATAAAGAATAAAATCATTACCAAAGAGAGTGTGTTTAAATAATGTAGTGAATAATCCCAGATAATTTGCAGTGGAAAATTCACTTTGTTTATAGAAAGCGCAACGCCTCCCATTAAAAGGAGGAAGATGGAGTATTGTTAACCAAAAGCCTAATGATGGCCTGAGGACCTCACAGAGGAGGAGGATGGTGCTCTGCCTTGTTCCCAAATAGGTTTGAAAAAAAGCACAAAGACCACAGAATGCAAAGGAAATTCCATTTCCTTTCTCTCTCCATGCAGACCCTCATCTTATGCAAGCAGAATCATAGAACCACTTAGGTTGGAAGAGACCTTTAAGATCAAGTCCAACCATAGCCTAACCCTGCCTAGTCTACTTCTAGACCATGTCCTCAAGCACAAGTAGTGGAAGAGAGCACTAGTAGTACATTTCATCCAAAATGGATTGGATGTTCTGGTCAAACTTGGAGGTCAGCATACACTTCCTTAGGGAACCCAAGCTTGCCCAGTGCTGCCTCCTTCTACAGGAAGCACAGAGCCCTATTGAGACCCCTTGAGTAAGTGGTGTAATTATGGCATTAATCTTACTAACTGGGGGGAAATGAAACTATATTGGATGAAAGGCTGGCAGGGTCTTTACTGAGAGTGTGGTTGGGCACTGGAACAGGTTCCCCAAGGAAGTGGTCACAGTCCTGAGCTTGGCTGAGTTCAAGAAGCATCTGGATGATGCGCTCAGTCACACCTGGCTGGCCCGGTGTGGAGCCAGAGTTTGGATTTGGTGATCCTTATGGGACCCTTCCAATGCAGAATATTCTATGATTCTGTGATTAATTTTGACAGCAAAGCCTTATAATTACTTATAAAAAACAGGCTCTGGTCTTTCAGCTGCCTTGCAGGATGCATTCTCCAAAGTTCTTTGATCAATTGGCCAAAGACTGGAGCTCATCATTTCCCATGGAAGACCTTATTAGACTGATGGCCACAAGAGACATATAAAAGAATGAGAGGTGGGGAAGCTGCAAAATGAGATGTGGATTAAAAGATAACAGCCATCTCCTGGATACTATTCTGAGTTTGGCTGGTAACCTATGGGAGAAGGAGAGAACTTGGATGTTTAAAAAACCAGATCCCTTGTAAACACTCCTTTCAACCCTCAGAGGTTATCCAGGAGGATTCAGAGACTGTGATGACTATTAGAGACGAGCTTCTAATGAAAGCTTACCCTGATTTTTCAGTTATACTTTAGGAATGCTGCACTGAAACTACTTAGGAAATTGCTTCATACTGTTGATTTAATGAAAGCAGCTTATTTTTTTTCCTATCACCTGCACATCTAGTTCAACATTGAGCTTCCAATTCAATGTACTTCTTTGGTTGAGAGCAAAGTATTCAGATGCTTCTTCCATTTTCGCTTTACTGTGTCCTCAGTATTCCTATCTGTTAAGACAAATTAGACCAATTAGTCCTTCAGTGTCCCTGTACATGCCTGTTTTCACATTTTGGCTAGAAGAACTGACAGTAACAATCACAGCATTTTATTCACAGTTTAGCACTGCCAGTGGCTCTGATCTTTTCCTACCAGAAACTCGCATGCCTGACTTTTGGTTACATTTCCTTAACAAAGTGTTCTCTTTTTTTTCCAGCAAGTGATCACAAAGAAATCTCCTGTAGCATCTCTCTTGTTATTTCTTTCTTTAATAATGGACATTTCAGACTTCATTATCTAGGACTAATTTCTAATTTTTTTCAGCATATGTGTTATAAACTGAGGTGAGGCTGGTTTTGACTGATGATGACGATGATGGTACAATTCAAGCCATTACACTGAGAACTAGAACTAGACTTTGAAGGGTGCTCTGTGAGCTGGACCTGGAATACCTATAATTTCATCAGTCAATAGGGGGCATCTTAAGAGGCCAAATTCTACTCCATACTCGGTAGTACCTTAATACAAGAAAGTAACTTGTGTAAGGACTCTTTGTGGAAAAATATGATGGAAAGATCAATATATGAAAGTTTCACATGGGAAATATTTTAAGAGGGAGAATGGAATTATTGGCAGAAAATGTGAAGCATAGCAATGAAGTTGAAGGTCTCCAGTATGTCAGAAGAGTTCATTTTGTGCTTGAGAATATACAAAGATTATATACAACATATACAAAGGAAGAAAAATTACTGGATATTTAAGGAAAATCATGAAACATACAGATTTCTCTTCTCTTTGAATAGAGGTGCCAACTCATTTGAATGCATATTCTTCCATCCATATTTTTATCACTTATTTACATGCATAGACGCACACTTGCAGCTATGCATCTGTGTTTAAAAATGCACACCAGAGCCATATACAATTCTGAGCTTATTTTGGAGGGGTTTTTATGTATACACACACACACACACACATATATATTTCATATATATATGTATTAGGCCATCCAGGCAAATAGCAATAATATTTCTCCTGCTTGCTTATTCTTGGATGTCTCATTTACATATTTACGCAGCATCTATTTTCCTTTTAAAATAAAACTTTATGAAACAATCTGCCCAGGCTTTCATGAGGACAGAAATCACTGAGCTTCTGATGTTTTGATTAATTCTATCCACTTCATTTTTTGCAGTTCTGGACTTTCCTGAATGTGAGGCTATGCCATCACTCATTTGTGTTCAGCAAAGGCACAAGGGCTCCAGAATGAACTCTTAATTTTGATCAGCATATATGTCAACATGGTCTGTAATAAAACAAAAACTTATTGAATATCAGCTTTTTTCATATTTATCTCATAGAGCTGACTTACTGTACTATCTGAACCTAAAAGAAAAAGGAATAAAATAGATGAGTTTTGCATTGGTTTTATTTGTTTATTAATTTTCTTTAAAACAACAAGCAGATCACAAAATTGCTAGAAGATTAAGAAATAAATGGAAATAATTAAATCAGCCTGCAACTATACTCACAGGATGCATTACAGTCACACAGCCGTGTGGCTGTGACCTATGTGCTCTGTCTGCTTTGTACTCAGTTATGCTGTGCTTTATATAGACTGAAAGATCTACAAGGAAAGAGTTATACCCTGGACCGTGGGACAGCCTTTGTGCTATGCTTCCAACAGCAAAACACATGCTTGTACCAACATCAGATTATACCAAGAGGTGTAAATCCAGCTCAGCTATCAAAGGAAGGATGAACCCAAAATAGAAAATAAATTAGTGGCCTACCGTAAATCTTCCCACTTCAGCACCTGTGCTTGGTATAAATTTCCTGATGGAGAAGAATGTTTTCTGGGAAATCTCAGCATATAAACGTGCAGTACTTATTCTGAAATAACTTTGGGTTTGCTGAGTTTTCAGAGAATGCATGGATGATCGTTGCCCCATCACCAAAGGAACCAAGGATGGAACTTAGTCCATGCTTTACAGCCCTTCCTAGTGGAAGATTATAGAGAAGGACAGACCCAGACTAACCCTGAGTGAAAGGATCTCATGCTACCCAGTGAAAGTACCAGGGGCAGCAGTTAGTAATTGTATCAAGGCAAATTCTGATTTCATGTGAGGACGTGAGGTTTTTTCCATCCCAGCGAAATAGTTACCCAGACAGGCAATGGTATCTCCAGCCATTGATATTTCAAAACTCAGCTGGATAAGAAACCTCTGCAACCTGATCTAACTTTGAAGTTAACCCTGTTCTGAGTAGAGCTTTGGAGCTTGAGACTAACCCAAAATCAATCTGTAGCTTCTTGACTTCAGACAGATTAAATACTGATATTCCCACTTGATTTAGTCAACCAAAACCTCCTTTATAGTCACTAAAAAGAGGTTGGGTGCCACTCATGGGCACTAATGATTTGGATTGGAAAGGACCTCAAAGATAATCTAGTTCCAATCCCTCTGCCATGGGCAGAGACACCTTTGCAAAGGTCCTCTTATTGAATTAATTAAAGTAAAAATTATATTTAAGAATTTGAGCTGGAGCATCCTCTGATGAGCTTGCAGTTTGGTTTCAGCTTAATTCAAAAAAGTTTTAGAACAGAGTTTTCATGCAATTCTACTTTTTTGGGAAACTTGCAGTGCCCAAGTAAGTCTCAAATGCTGAAAACAGGTTCTTAATGTTGTAACATTTGTATTTGAGTGAGAGGATCACTATGTTAGTCTCGCTACCAGGTTCACAAGAAAGGGAATAAGAAGCATTTGCGTTGCATTTTCTGAGCCTGGCTGAGAATGTAGTAGCTAACATAGAAGGATCAACCTGGTTTGTGCATGGTTGGAAAAAAGTCATTACATTCAGAGAGATATTTCCAGTGTAGTGAAGAGTGCAAGCCCTTTTACCTAAGAGATACCATGCTGAATGTGTGATCTACATCTGTTAGCTCCAAAATGGAATCTAGAGTAGCCTTCTTACCAAGCTGGTTGTGACGGGTAAGATTATTTTCTGCATCCAAGGGACACTCTTCCCAGAGGGGACAGAGTCCATTTACTGCCTTTCCTCTGAACTCTCTTTTGAGTCTGACAAAAGGAGACTCGGCGTTCAGCAAGACAATGACATTAACAGGCATTTCTTGTCAGCACCTGGGAACAAAGCCATAAGATCCCTTTTTTTTTTTTCCTGGGAGGTACTGGTACATCTCCCACAACTGTACACACAGTTTTAATTAAGATGTGATGTTTACTACCATCTTTCTGAGCCAGAACAGATGTTGTGCTCCAGAGAAAGGCTTTTCTAAGACGACTGGAGAATTCAGTGACATATGGAAATTAATGGGATTCTTGTGGTCAAATTTATCTGGGTGTTGCTTGCCATGAGGAGGTCTCAATTCGTGAGTGCAGCCTTTGTGGTTATTCCTCCACATCAGTCCAAGGGTATTACTGAAAGTAATGATAAAACCACTTCCCCTCAAGGTGCTTAGAAACATTAGTGACTATAAATAACGCTTCTGAGTAGTGAAAAAATATCTTTATGCCAATAAGTGAATTCTCTCTCAGATGAAGGGAAGTTAACTTGCCCCAAGTGTTGGAACAAGCTGGTAGGAACAATGGGAATAGTTTTGACTGGTATTTGAACACAGGTGGAAGCCAAACAGTGCAATTCCCACCAATGGATGGGCCGAGACCTCTGCAAGAGGCTAAAGCACCACGGTGTGCTGGGCTCTGTATCCTTTGCTCCCTACATGGCTGTCCTGCACCGAAAAGCACGTCTTAGCTCAGCCTGGCAGGCTGTGTGTTGGTAGAGTCATGGAATAGTTTGGGTTGGAAAGGACCTCAAAGATCATCTAGTTCCAACTCCCTGCCATGGGCAAGGACACCCTCCAGTAGACCAGCTTGCCCAAAGCCCCATCCAGCCTGGCCTTGAACACTTCCAGGGATGGGGCTTCCACAACCTCTCTGGGCTACCTGTTTCAGGACCTCACCATCCTCACAGTAAAGGATTTCTTCCTAATGTTTAACCTAAACCTACCCGCTTTCAGCTTGAAGCCATTACCCCTTGTCCTATCCCTTTCCTACTGTAGGATCAGTTCCATCTGCGATCTAAAAGCTGTGGATAGTGTCAGTGTAGTGCTGAGCTATAGCTCCCCCATCCTGCCTGCCAGCAGGACTTCTTGGGGTGCACCTGCCCTGGATACGTGGGTTGGGGTCTCCCAGAGCACAGCTAGCATTGGCACATGTGCACAACATGTGTCGACACTACCTGTGCACAACATACCATGAGTGCCTGTATCTCAGGAAGCCTGCCAAAACTGGGCAGAATTTGGCCTCTTCTCAGCGTGGGCTCTGTGCTGGAGGGGAAAGCATTTTATGGTATTAAGAAGAAGATAGCTTGGTCGGGTGGTTTGGAAGCAGACGCATGTCAAACGTGTAAGATTAAAGGCGCACTTGTTACCAAGGCAGATCAGCTGCAAAAATGAATTGGCTTTGCTTTCCAGATCCTCCTACGAGTCCCCAGAATAGTTGGTGTGGTTTGCAGTTACACCACCCTGTTCCTGAGCACATTTTCCTCTCTTTTGTGCTGACAAAAAGGAAAAAAAAAAAAAGAAAAAGAAAGAAAAAAGAAGTCCTTCTCTGCAACGAGAGAAACAAGAGGCTCCCTGCGTTTCGTGGGGGTAAAATCAAAAGGAGTACGTGCAGGTACAAGTGTTTTCACGGCTCCGTGCATCCCCGTCGCAGGAAGAAGAGGGTTTTTGTACGCAGCCTGGTTGTTCCTGCGCTGACATTTCCTCCGCGGGCAGCGCTGGGGCTTTGTGCGGGCGCCTGGCACTCGCACAGCGCGCTGTTGTGGAAAGGCAGGCATGCGTGAGCTGATTGCGGGAGACAGGCGAGGCAAAGGGGGAACCTCGGCGGAGATGAGTCAGTTGGGGACAGGGAACACTGCGTCTTTTGTGGAGCGGTGTTAAGAGGGAGAGGGAGGTGAGAGTGCTGGGGGATGCTTGCGCAGCATCCTCAAGCCCCCC
>VZTU01017481.1:20712-48860 GCA_013400835.1 Zapornia atra | reverse complement strand
ACTTCCCCCTTCCCTCCTTGCCTCCCTCCCTCATAACTGAGGATATGAAGCCAGTAGCTGTATCTTTGCTTCACCAGCCATATGCTAAACCAGTATTTCAGAGAAACCTCTTAAACAGGCTCATCAGCAAATGTAGTTGAAGTAGAGACTGTGGCATAAGATGATCACAGCAGAGCTTGAGACCCCTGCTTAGAAAGAGTCCTTGTACCTGCTAGGATGAGGACAGGACTATCTGCTGAATTAGGAGCCAAAAAGTCAGGTACTGTGCCAGTGGCATGGGATGTTACAAGAAAATGGGAAAAGACATCAGGGAGGCATGCCTACCTATTATTTTATTATTCCTTTTGTATCCATAATTAGCTGCCATTTGTGGTGGTTTTGGACCTAACCAAAGGCCAAATACCCACCAAGCCGCTCGCTCACTCCCCCCTTCAGCCGAAAAGGGGAGAAAATAGATATTGGGAGGCTTAGGACTTGAGATAAGGACAGAGGGATCACTCTGCAATTAGTGCAATGGGCAAAACAGACGCAGCACAGAATAAAGGAAAGAAAAGGTGATTTATTACTACTTACTACAACTACTACACCCAGTGAACCGGAACGAGATAAGAAGCGGCCAGGTCTTCAAGCACCTTCCCCTCACCCCTCCCTTCTTAGCAAACTTAAAACTCATCCCGATTTTACTCCCTTCTTCCCCCCCCAACACGGCGCGGGGAGGGGCAGGGAATGGGCAGTGGGGTTCCGGTGATTCCCAACAAGCTGCTTTTCTTCCCCAGATATTATCACTTCTACTTCCTCCCCCCACCCCTCGCCTCTTCGCACTCATGACTTTAATCAGAGATTCGCTCCCTTCTTCCCTCCCGTTCGCAGTACAGGGGGGGCAGGGAATGGAGAGTGAGGGGTTTCAGTCCGTTCCTCCCAAGCTGTCTTCCATCTCAGCTGGGGGGGGGGGCATTCCACATACACACACCCTTCCCCTGCGGCACCGTGGGGTCCCACCCACGCGAGAGTCGTGTCCACGACCTTCTGCAGCGTGAGTCCTCTCTATCGGGGAGTCATCCCCTCACCACAGGCCTCTCAGCAGGACTCTCCCCTCCATAGGGTGCTGACGTCCGGGTCCAGACCCCCCGGCCTGGTCACCCGCAAAGTCACAAGTCCCTTGGCAAACCTGCTGAGGCGTGGATCAATCTTCACAGGCATAGTTGTCTCTGCTCCCCGTCCTCATCCATGGGCTTCGGGGGGACACCCGTTTCACCATGGACTCCACCACGAGCTGCAGGGGAAACTTTCTCTTCGCATTCTTCATCCCCCCCCTCCTGCGGGCCTGGCCTTGGAGTCTGTGCAGCTTGTTACATCTTCTCACTCCCGCTCCGGTGGCAAAGTGCGCCTGCCAGCAGTTTTTTTTTCTCCTATATGTGATTCACAGAGGCGCTATGACCAGCTCTGATAGGCTTGGTCTCAAATTTGGCCTTGACTGTACCAGTGTTTTTCAAAACATGGGGCTTGCAGAAAGCTGTAACTGCAGCCTACAAGAGCCACTGAAGCAGCAGTTACACCAAACTGCAACACCATTGGAAAGCCTGGGTGTGACAGACTTGCTGTAGCTGAGTGCAGCTATTTTGCGAGTCTGACACAGTTCCCTCTGTGAAGAAAAGTCCCACTGAACTATATAGGAATTAAATAGCACCAGCCATGGGTACATGGGCCCCCAGCTCAAGAAGGACAGGGAACTACTTGAAGGAGTACAGCGCAGGGCCACCAAGACGATTAAGGGAGTGGAACACCTTCCTTATGAGGAGAGGCTGAGGGCACTGGGCCTCTTTAGCTTGGAGGAGACTGAAGGGTGACCTCATCCATGTCTGTAAATATGTAAAGGGTGAGTGTCAGGAGGATGGAGCCAGGCTCTTCCCAGACATGTCCAATGATAGGACACAGGGCAACAGGTGCAAGCTGGAGCACAGGAGGTTCCATGTGAACATAAGAAAAAACGTTTTCACTGTGAGGGTGATGGAGCACTGGGACAGGCTGCCCAGAGAGGCTGTGGAGTCTCCTTCTTTAGAGACATTCAAAACCTGCCTGGAAAATTCTTGTGTGACCTACTCTAGGTGACCATGCTCTGGCAGGGGGGTTGGACTAGATGATCTTCCAAGGTCCCTTCCAACCCCAAATGATCTGTGAATCTGTGTGATGCCATTATTATTATGAATTATAGACAGGTTTTTACAGGATTTTTACTTCATTTAGGTTCACAGGGCTCCTGCATTGGTCTGGCTCTTTGGATATTGGTGGAGTTAACTCATTCATGTTGTTGCGAATGCCAGCATCAAACATGCTTGCTGCTATTAAAAGTTTCTGTCAGCCCTGCAATACATGTTATAAAGCTCCAGCATATTTAAACCATAGCTAAAGGAAAAAAAGACCCAAACATCTGAAGACAGAAAGAAAGATGTGGCCAAGTCTCGAAGGAGTGGCTGAAGCTGGGAGGAATTTCACTGCTTTAATGATTGGCATCTTCTGCGAAGAAGAGAGCAGGAACATGAAGCATTTGTCATATCTGCATCGTTGTGTGACAGGAGATTCACCCTCTGTTTTGAGCCCATTTAGACTACAGTAAAACTCCTGTATGCTTCACTTCAGTGAGTTTCAGGGAAAGGTCAGGAGGGGGTGGCTCTGGAGCAGCTAATTCAGCAACTCTACAGTACCCGCGTTTAGATTCTTGGGGTTTTATTCTGTATTAAAAAATAAGAAGCTGTTGTTTACTCTGGGATTACCTAATGGCCTCTGTTCCCATGATACCTAGAGTAGGCTGACAATTATTCTCCCTGGGCTCTCCCTGAAGCTATTTTCTTTGCCGGCGGGGAGGAAATTGTTCGTGTTTCGTTTGCGCTACCGTTGTTCCAGCTGCCAGAGCAGGAATGTTTGTCTGCCGGCCTGCATCGGTGGCAGCAGCTCCCCTTCAGACCAGCCATCTGCTAGCGTTGTCCCTATTGTCATCTGTGGGATGGCAGTGCTTGCATGGATGTCTCTCTGCACTAGGCACTGCTCCAGCGTGTCAGGAACAGCACATGGGACAGGTAAGGGATATGAGGGGCTGAGGAGGGAGACTCACCTGCCCCAGTCCTTTAAGCAAGATAGGGCCTTGAGCTGCATCTTCCTGTCCCTGGCCCCTCTTGATCTCCTCCATCGTAAATACCAGCTGCAGCACAACATCAGGGTCTGCTAGTCCCCAGTTTACAAAACGAGGCTTCTTATAAACATCCTCATTCCAAATCCCTGTATCTTCCAGCAAGATAAAAAAGGGAGAGGGATTTTTCACTTCATTTCAGCCAGTCCTTAGCAGACTGGGATCTCCTGTAACACGGGGTCCTCGCTGCTCTGGAGGGTATGTTTTGCTTGACTTGAGGCAGGGGGGTACCACAATGAGCCCTTTCAGGCATGGATTTCCAAATGCTGCAGTCTCAGCTTCGTCCCCACCCTAAGAAGGGAGACCCACCCCAGCTCTGAACCAGCCCGTGGCACTTTGCGGGACACCACTCAGATAACATCCTTCGAGCCCGGCCAAGGCGAAAGCTCTCCCAGAAGATAAAGACCCGTTATCTCACCTCCCAGCCTTTCCGGATTCCCTTTGTCCGGAGCGGAGGAGGCTGCGGGGCCGGTGTCAGCCCCGGGGAGGCTGCAGTGCCGGTGTCGTACCACTGAGCGGCACCGTCCGCCCAGCGACGCGGGGCGCGCCCGGGGACAGCGCCCGGGGACGCCGCGGGGCTGCTCCGAGCAAGGGGACTGGGCGAGGGGGTTCCCGCACCTCGGTTGGGCACGTACACACACGCAAAACGAGCGTTTCCCTTAAAACTCCGCCCCAAAATCCAAGGCTCTGTCTCTGTGTGTGTGTGTTGCTTGCACGCGAGTCTGTGAAACGCGAGTGCTTGTTTGCATCACCGGTGATGTGATGGGTGGGTTGGTAACCCAAACATTGCTACACCGTACGGGGCTGGGTCCAAGCAGCAATCGCCAAGAAGTTTTCCGTCATTTACAGCATTTCGACTTGTTTAGGAAGCGTTTTGTTTTGGTTTGGGTTTTTTTCTTCTCTCTCCTGCCCTGTTTTTGTTTTTGAAATGGCTTTTGTGCCTCCAGATATTCCAGTGATTCAATCCCAAAATGTTCTCAGCAACCCCATTATTTTTTTAATTTTTTTTTGTTGTTGTTGTTTCGTTTTGAAGATGAAAGTCAGCAGCAAAAGTATTCAACTTTAAAAATAATTCAGTGTTTGTTGTTGGCCACGCTCTGGACAGTGTTTCTAGAAAATGGTTTTATACAGGTCAATACCTAAATCATGTCTCTTTTGACTTACTGAAAATTATGACTGCTTTCTAACCTGGAAATCTGGGCATTTGGTGATAAGCAGTTATGGTTTTAAGGTGATTTAATAACCCTTAGGAAAGATATAAAAATAAACTGGTAAAAAGGATACAAGTAAAACCCAGTCAAATCAAAACGGGATCTGCACTTTCCATTAGTTCAGCTTTTGGATGTTTTTAAATGTGTATCATTCCAATAGTCCTCCTGGTCTTGTTCTTTGCACTGCTGTGGCCGGGGTGGGACTATCTGGGGCTATGTAGGAAGACATGGCAGCATCCTGGCCCCCACACCGTGCAGGCTAGTGGTACGCTGCAGGATGCCACATCTCCTTTCCAGGGGAGACTGAGGTGATGGGAATCACTGCAGGCATGCATGTCCATCTCACCCTGGTCACGACATGTGCCTCCAGCTTCAGGAACTGGAAGTCTCCCAGGTTTACCAGGTTCCATGTGGCCACTCCGTCTGCTTTGCCTGGCGGAGCCACTTCCCTCTTCCACCTTTCTCAGCTCCAGAACTGCAATTTCTGACCTCATTTCTCTGTGTGCTTTGGAGAAGCCAGCTGGGCATGAGGTTTTGCCATTTTGGGGAGCAGGCTTGCTCCTGCAGTCTGGCTCACCGCTGGTGCATCTTTAAACAAAGGACCGTAAGTGCTTCAGGGGAGAGGGAAGAAGGTTTTGTTCTTTGGTAACAAAGTGGTTTCAGTTTACACACATTTAAAGCTGGTTTTGTGGTTGACAGCCAGAGCTAGAAGCAGCCTGAGGAATATGTACTTTTTCTTCCTGGATGACTTGATATATCAAACACACACCAATAATCAATAGCTTTAAGTCAGAAACAGTGTTTGGAGGAGGGATTTGGAGCTGCAGCATGTGAAAAGACCCTTAATCCCAGCTTCCTAAAACTGTATAGGGTACCTAAATCCCACTGAAGTCAGTAGCCCTCCATAATCTGTAAGCACCTTGCATGTAGATCAACTGCACTGATTTAATTGGTTTTGCTCTCTGCTTCAGCATGTTAAAGGTAGACTGGGCCAGGCTGATCCCAGCAGCCATAGCCTGGATGGACACCCCACAGGCACATACAGGAGTCCATGGCTGTACATCCCCTCAGTATAATATTGTACGTTGTTTTCTCTGTCTTCTGTGTTTGAAGAAAAAACCCAACAAAACAAACAACAAAAAACCCAACACCGTGTGTCGCCCCCCCACTCTGACAAATAGATTATGGCTTCTCCAAACCAAAGTCAAATTCTTGTAGCTCTGCCCTTCCTCCCTCAGAGGCCCTTGCCCAAGACTGCCGGCACAGCAAACAAGACAGAAAAAACAGGGGCAGCAGAGGCCCTTTTTCCAATCCCATCCTTTCACTGGGTTTGAATCCAGAAGGGCTGCTCCCTGACAGTTGTCCTGCCAAGCCTAAATGAGCTGTGTCAGCTTGGGTTTGGATGCTTTCCCTCTTGGTCCTGGGCATTTTCTTTCACAGTCATTGTAGGGCCCAGGCAAACTGGGCAGCTGCTGAGCAGAGCTGATGGCCAACCCTGCAAATCGGCCTATCACCACTTTGCTGAGGCTGCAGAGCTGGGCATCCTGTAGTGCCCAAGGCCAAGGCTGCAGTGATGAGGGCTGCATTTGTACCCTGAAGGAGAGGCAGCCTTTCCCTCTGTGACCCCTCATGCCCCATGATGCTCCCAAGAGCATCCAACAGTTAAGCTCCCCTTTCTGTGGCAGAAGCAGACCCACCACCTGTGCTTCTTTCACTGTCAGAAAAGCCAAATAAAGTCTTGTCTGAATTTTGACCATCCCTGAGCTTGATGTTCCAGTGGGGACATCGTCCCTCTGATGCATCACATTATCTCTGAAACAACACTATGCCTATTGGTACCCCTTTCCTGCCCTGGCTTGCTGGGTGGAGGATGAAAGCAGGGGAAGAAAAGTCAAAAGATTGGATGAGCATTGTGTATGCAGTCCCACAATGCTTCGTTTAGGAAAACAGCTGCCTTTTTTCCTGTGTGGTCTGAGCAATATGAAAGCAAGCACCAAAGCACTTGCATGCCATGGTGCTGGTATGAAAACAATTGACTACAAAAACCTCAGTTGCACACAGATCCCAGCACAAGAAATGGAGAGAGGCTGCCAGATGAAACCCACCCCAAGCATCCCTGCCCTCCTCATGCTTCAGCCGTCCATAGGGAAGGTGTGGACTCACCTCCCACACCCTCTGGCAATGACACATTTGTCCCTTCTGCCCTCACATCCTGCATCTCAAGAGCTTCCTCCCAACTGAAAATTGAGGGCAAGGGAATTACCTGTCTGTCCAAAATTATTTGTGAGAGGACAAGCGATTTGTATGTACTGTAGTTACTTTAGAATTTCTTTGCATTTGTGTTGCTACCATGACTGGAGGGCCCATTTGAGGCTGTATTAGGTGCTGTATTAGGGGGCAGTGCCAGCAATTTTTAAAAAGGTGGAAATGCCTTGAGGACCCTCCCAGGAGTTGTGGTACAAGCTGATGAGAGCATGGACAGCATGGCTAATAAAGCATCCTGAAATGAACATCTGCTTTTTGGCTGTCACTGATTTCTGCACAGTCATTGTTTCTTTTGTATATCACAACTGAGAAAGCAATTTGAGAGCAGGGGAAGAGCTCGCTTCTAATGCTGTGGCTGAAACTCAGCAGTAATAGTAGAAATGGATTTTCTGTCTTCTTAAATTTTCAGGTTAGGACTTGCTATCTTCTTAAATGTCCAGTGCAAGTCATTGGGCTCTCGTGGAATTGCACAATCATGGGATAATTTAGGTTGAAAGTGACCTCACCAGGTCATCTAGTCCAACCAGCTGCTCAAAGCAGCACCAGCTACCTCATAGAAACATAGAGTCGTTTAAGTTGGAAAAGACCTAAGGCTGCTTAGAGCTGTGTCCAGTCAAGTTATGAGTGTCTACAAAGGTGGAGATACCACAGCTTCTCTGGAACACCTATGCCAATATTTTACCACACTCAGAATGATTTTTCTTTTCCCCCTGACATGTAATCAGAATTTAGTGTGTTGCAGCTTGTCTTTTTCCTGATTTTGTGTGACTCTAAGAATGTCTTCTCTGTACCTCCCCCCTAGATTGCTGTAATCGACCATAACAGTCATTTTCCCTCAGAACCTATCAGCCTTAACTCGTATGACATGCTCCAGCTCCCTGAACATCTTGGTTGCCCTCCTTTGGTCTCATTCTCAGATGCCCAAAACTGGAGACAATACTCTAGATGTGGTCTCACAGGGTTCTGAACAGAGGGTAGTGATCCCTGCCACTGGACTGCTGGCTACGCTTTTGTTCACAAAGCCCAGTATGTGTCTGGCCTCCTTGTGTGCATTGCTGGCTCATATTCAACCTGCTCTCCAACTAGTCTTCCAAATCCTTCTCTGTAAAGTTGCTTTCTATCCATAGAATCATAGAATCATAGAATCATAGAATGGTCTGGGTTGGAAGGGACCCCAAGGATCAGAGAGCTCCAACCCCCCTGACACAGGCAGGGCCACCAACCTCCAGGCCTGCATCTACACAAGGTTGCCCAGGGCCCCATCCAACCTGGCCTTGAGCACTTCCAGGGACGGGGCATCCACTACTTCTCTGGGCAGCCTGGTCCAGCACCTCACCACTCTTTCTGTAAAAAACTTCCCCCTAATATCTAATCTAAACCTTCCTTCCTTTAGTTTTAATCCATTCCCCCTTGTCCTGCCACTATCTGCCCTTTTAAAAAGTTGAATCCCCTCCTGCTTATAAGCTCCCTTCAGGTACTGGAAGGCTGCAATGAGGTCCCCCCGCAGCCTTCTCTTCTCCAGGCTGAACAAGCCCAGCTCCCTCAGCCTCTCTTTGTAGGGCAGGTGCTCCAGCCCTCTAATCATCCTTGTGGCCCTCTTCTGAACCCTCTCCAACAGTTCCACATCTTTCTTGTATTGGGGGCCCCAGATCCAGTTGACCCCCAGCCTGTACTACTGCATGGAGTTACTCCATCCCAGATGCAGCACCTTGGTTTTGCCTTTTTTGAAGTTTGTGGTTCTTGCCAGCTCATTTCTCCAGCCTGCCAATCTCCTTCCAAACAGCAGCCCTGTCCTCCAACTTATTGACTGCTCTCCTTAATATGATATCATCCATGAATTTGCTGAGAGTGCACCCTGTCCTGTCATGCAGGTCACTGATAAAGACATTGAGCAGTACTGTCTAGCCCAGAGGGGCACCATTGTTCCATGATCTGACTTCCAGCTGTACTTTGTACTGCTCTTCACAACCCTTTGAACCCAGAGGCCTAGCTAAACTTTAGCCCACCTTGTTGTCCACCTTTGCAGGCAATATCTGATCACTTTGACTGTAAGGATACTGTAGGACACTGTGTTAAAAGTCCTCCTAAAGTCAACATCATCTGCTGAGCCAATCACCTCATCATAGAGGAAAACTGGGTGGGTGAGGCATGATCTGCCCTTGGTAAATCCGTGCTGGCTGTTCCAAATCACCCTCTTGTCCTTTGTGTGCCTGGAAATGTTCTCCATAACCTTTCCAGGGACTAAAAGGTGAGGCCTACTGGCTTGTAACTCCATTGGCTACCTCTCTCAGTCCCATCTGATGAATCACGTCTTGTCCTGCGCATGTCTGATTGACTGGAGTGCTCCCCCTTTCCAAGGGTCCTGGTGTCACAACTTTGCCATATTTGTTAACTCCCTAGGCTAAAACCAGCAACTGACAATCATATTAGCAGGCTATTAAAATCAATGGGATTCCTTCTTTTGCTTTCACATTGTTTGGACAAAACTTTGTGACTCACAAGTTTTTGATGTCTTATCAGGAGAGAAAGTTCTATTACAGACATCAGTGGAGAGGTCTTTGAATTTTTGCCTCCCAAAATTACTCTATGTCCTAGTCTTCATTTTTTTTGTTAACTGATGTCCCAATTTTTTTTCCCCCAGAAAAAAACCCAAACCACCAGAAAACAGTTTAAATACCATATAACCATGGGATGCAAATATACACCGAACTCCTGGCTAAGTATGGAGCCTCTTCTGTTATGTCATTCAGCTGATCTGTGGAAGTGCCCACAACCTTCATTGTCCTTTTACCCCGTATATCAAATAATTCTAATGCCAATATGCTGATATGCTGGTTTTGAATTACTGTATGAAGACTGGAGACCAGGAGCAAATAGCTGCTAAAAGCAGAGATATACCTGGAAAAACAAATCAGTTGTGAGTTATTAGCAAACACATACGACATCACTTTGAATGTCTGAAAGAATACATGGTACTTTCCTCAGAGCCAAAGTGAGACTGAACAGTTCTTAAATCCATACAGGATAGGACTTGGTAACACCATATGTTCTTGTTTAAGAATTGGTTTATATTGTAACAAAAGTAAAACCATCCCACCAAAAGGAGGCCTTGGACCAGTTATCTGAATGCTGCTGAGGGAGTGAGAAACCTGAACTTGATTTCCTGACCCACCATAGTGTGAGTCATTTCATCAAGATACCTGATCTGCGTACTTGAGTAGCTTAGAGAATTTGGACTTTCATTTCTTCACCTGCAAAATTACGACGCTGGTAATGACACCTCTGTGTTGTGAACTACCTGGACATTGTGCTACTGGCAACCCTACCAATATCATAATACTAATTAAAAAGAAATTCAATTGCTTTAAGGCAGACTGGCTTATCCTAGTCTAAACGCAGCCCTTAAGATCAATAGCTACTTTCTTCATTTTTAATGTACGATTTCCTATTCTTTAGTTGTTGGGGTTCTTTTCCCCTTCTTCCAGTAAATACCGACAGAAGGCTTATACCTTAGATCCAGTGTCTTCCACTCTGAGGAAAACAGGAATTATCTTGCCACTCCACAGCTTTTTTCCACAAGAAGAACTACTCTGACTACATCCACGTAGAATAATACAGGTTTTTGATACATGGAAATGAAATATTATATTAACTTGTCTGACAGATCAACGTCCTGACTCTATTTTGCTATCAGGAGGGTAGGTTTTTGTTCTGAAAATGAATTTCCAAAATTATAGCTGCGGTACTGTTGGCCATGGTTGGCTATTAGCCATGACCATTTCTTGGCTTTTAAACAGGGTAGGAACTATGCCAAGGAAGTAATTATTCCAAGTAAAAAAGAACTCCACTGTTTAAAAGAACAATTCCTATTGTAAAACTGCTTTTATTATTTCTATGCTGCTATAATCACGCAATGCAAAAGCAATAGAGTGGATAGATGGAATAGCAGACCAGTGGTGAGAACATCTGGCTTCTCTCTCTGGGTGTGGTGTCCCTTTCTTTGGCTCTAGTATGGGTGATCACTGTTAGTTTGTCTCCTTGGAGGGACATTTTGTGATCGGCTGTAGTTGATGGTCTTGATGATGTGTGGAATCAGTGCTGAGGTACTTGATAAAAAACAGCCCATTTTTTCTCTTCTTGAGGCCTGTTTCAACTTTCAAAAAACCAAAAATCTGTCTTGAAGCATGGCATGTGACCAAAGAAAGTCCAAACATTGCCTGATTAGACAAGTTGGAGAGTTATTCCTGTTATTAGAAGGGGTTTCAGAAGCTGCTCCCAAACTTAAATCCACCCCCAATATGGGGCTCCATGCTACCGACTGAGGCACACCAAGATTAATAAGGCATTATACAGTCTGTTTTTTATTCTCAGCCATTACTTCAACGTAAACAGATTGCTGTGCTTTGCATGGGGAGGAGCATGAGCTCCATGAGCTGGTGAGCCATCACAGATGATAATTGGAGTTTCTGGCTGTGGGTAGAGACACAAGCACAAATCCCCGCTGCAAACAGAATACAGCCGGAGCTGCAAATATGAATGTTACTACTCCGTGCCCATTTCATTGCCAGTCAGTAAAATAATTCACTATGTCAATAGTACACGGGAGGCATGGCTGCTAATTTACATTCCTTTGTAAAGGGTTTCAGATGATTATACTACCCTCAGAGCCAATCCTATGCTAATGAGAAATCTCTGATTCCAAAACACTGCCAGGATTAATGTTCATGGACTCTGCACCAGGGTAAATGACCTGTGGCATGGCTTTAATTAAGGAAGACGGCCACATAATTAGAATAACAACGGCTTACTATCAATTTCTGCTGCAAGTCTCAGCCCCTGGGTGATACGTCACTTGTGTGCACCGCCTGCATGTGGGTGGACGACAACATGAAAGGCCCAGAAAAGAAAGCTTTGTCATTTCTAAATGGATATTACATAAACTGCACCCTTTGTAGAATCCCTGAAGCAGCAGTTGCAGCTTATTATTGCGAGAAGAGGAACAGAAACCAGCATTGTGCAAGACAGACCTGAGGAGACATTCGTATGAACTGGTCCCTGCTCTTCTGGCCTGCCTTTTCCAGAAGATGTAGTAAAAGATTTGGTGATCTTTCAACCTGACAGTACTGTGGAGAGGGGAGTACATGTCAAAATAGCTGAGTGCCTGGCCCTGCTCCCCTCCCCCATACTTGGCATGGCATGTTTTGCAGTTGCAGAGCCTACCCTGTGTACTTTAGGTAGAGTTTTTACTTGCCAACTATAAAAATTCCTGTGTGAGCAGGGACCTGGTTAGAAAAATAAGTCAGCATTACCCATTAACCACTGTGTTTTCCAGATAAAGCCTTGTATGAGGTGATTGGCTCTCAACAGCCTGGTGCTGAAGAAACTGGATGTGGACCCATCTCTCTCAGTGACTAGTTTTGGTGTGCTTGCATGGCACCACACTCAGATAAAGGTCTGCTTTCCAAACATAGCCTGTGGACTCACATTCTTTTACAACTCAGATTCTTTAAAGCTGCCTTTTAGAATTATCCCCAGGCCCCAAATCTGGTGTTATAGTAGTACCCGTGGGCCTTTGCTGTCACCTAAGTTCTCCTGACATGTCAGGAGTGGAGTCTTCTGCCAGCTCCCGTCCCAGTGACCCTAGACAGTTTTATTGTTACTCTGACCCTTACCCATCATCTCAGAATATATCTATTTCACTGCCTTGACAGCTGGCCCAGCTATCCCACACAGTCACGAAGCAGAAGGAACCTTCAGGGGTCATCCAATCTTATCCCATGGTAGCATCCACAATGATGGCAGATGTCTAACTTGCTCAGAGAAAACATTATCTTCAGTCTTCTTAGAAAGTCTATTCCACTGCTTCACTGTCCTTTCAATTATAAAGTTTTTTCCTGGTGTTTCAATAAAATCTTCATAGCTGCAGGTTAAACCTTGTCCTATTTAACACGAATCCTGGAAGGAAGATTAATTCCTTTGTTATTTGCAGCAATCTCTCATGAGCTGGAAAATGGCTGTTTTCCCTTATCAGATGTTGGGTCATTCCCTGTTCTCCTTGATGTCCCTACATTTGATTCATATCTTTTCTGAAGTGGACTCTATCTGGTTTTGTTGGTTGTGACTTCAGTTTAAAGTTTCCCTGGATTTTAGTTGGGTTTTTTTGTTCCCCTGCCTATGCACACAGGAGCTTGTAGACACTACAGAAATAAAAATAAATTGTTGATATAATTATAGCATACAATAGTAACAAGGGCAAAAATAATTACAGCAGCATCTTAGCTGTATAATAACACTTCAGTGAATAAGGTGGTACAGAGATAAATGAAAGCAGTCGGGCTTTTCATATGATATCCAGATGAGTTTCCTCATTGTCAGGACTTCAAACCTTCAAAAATAACATTTCAGGGATCTGGTTACAACATGACACAAGGCTGACTGATGTTCTAATTAGTCTGGTGGACAACAGACTTGTTCCTACAGAACAGGAAGCTAATTATTTTTACTTATAATAAACTCATCAGATTTCACTATTAACATCTGCTCTTTAGCATTGGCACAAGCACAACACGCAGACAATGAATAATTATGTTAACACCCCAATGTTACCAGAAGCGGGGGTTTATTCTGAAGTAAGACTTTGTTAGTCAACACTGTAATAAAGAACAGAGAGTTAAGTGCACTAAACTCCATTATGAGTTGTGTAACTGTGATTGCTTCATACAGAAATTCAGGGAGCCTGTAGCTGGTTTTCCTCTGTGATCGGGATTGTGTGTGAGTAGGACAGGTCTTCACTACAGACCCAGCCCAAATTCTCAATCACTTCTTGCCTTGTCTGTCTATCTAGCACATAGAAAATAAAACTTTGCAATGAGTATGGCAACCCTCTATCAGTGACGTCCTATGGGCTGACAATTAAGTTTTTCCTAAATGACATATTGTTTGTGAGCCACTTAGTACTTACTGCCCTGTGTCGGGCGCTTAATCCAAAGCAGAGTCAGCAGTTTCCTGATCTCAGGCAGTCTTGTGTGCAGTGCTGAGTAAGAGAAACAATACAGAAAAGGACCACAGACAACTGTGCACCCATTCCTTTGCTTGTGTGCCCGTAGTGGAAACCAAAATTAATTTATGTGACTAGGCATGACTTAGGAACAGAGTTCTGCCTTGGTTTAGCTGAGCTCCCCTCCTTCTCACATCCCCTGGGTGATGAGAGCCCTGCTCTTTCTCTCCCACAAAGGACAAACTTTTCCCATGACTGCCTGGGGAGGACTCCTACAGGAGTGGCTTCCCAATGTTTGGACCAGCAGGTCACCAGTAGCCTTCAAACATTCCATGGGTCTGTGGCCTATCCAATAGAAAAATGTCATATTTCCTACTTAACATCATTCAGCAGATCAGTTACCTGCCTTAGGGGCTACATGCCATCTGCCTGGGACAAACACCCGTGGGATGTGCCCTGCACACACACGTGCAAGTATGAAAGCAGCGAGGGCAGCAGAGGGAAGGCTGTTTGTCACTGCCATGCTCACCCTTGCATTAGGCTATACCAGATGTGAGCACCCACTCCCCTGGTTAAGCAGGCGCTACGAGTGTGCACTGTTGATACAGGGAAGAGGTAAATTCGGTATCCATGGGTGTTCAGTTGTGCGTTTCTCCGTATGCCCAGGGCAAGCTGCCCTTCCCAAAGTGAAGTTTGGGGTTTTCTTTACTGGGGTGTGTGTGCCTGCACATCTCTTCTCTTTGGGATTCCCCACCTTTCATCTCTGCTTCTTCTTTGCCTTAGGCCATATGCATGACTAACTTGTCCTTCCAGCTCAGGTACATTAAACGCGGCTCCTCCCTGAAACCATCAGCTGCAGTCCCCGGACCTGCTGGGTCCTGTGAGTTTTAGCATGAAGCTCTCACCCGGCTCCCTCCCTATCTACCTCTGCATTTGTAATGCAGAGCAGTGGTGTCTCTCCCACCCTGGGATATGCCACGCAGATATTGCTGCTCAGGGGATCCTCTGATCTGCTGGCAGCTGGGATACGTAGAGCAGGTCACCCAGGCATTGCTCTGTGGTCCCAGTTGCACCCTCTTCAAAGGAGTCCTCTTGGGCTGCATGTGGTCCACCATAAGCATCTGGAGTTCCTCACCATCCTGTGACCCATTGTGCCAGCAGGAGGAGGTGGGTTGTGATGCCATCTCAGTTTGCTGAGATACATGACAAGTCAGACTTTGGGTTAGGAGGGGGTGGGAGGCTGAGGAGCAAGAACATTCAGTCACTTTGGTTGGCAAAGTTTGCAGCCCCTGCAGTGCTTCTGGGCAGTGTCATCAATGTGGATAAGGGAGCTCTGTGGGCTATCCAAGCATGGATCTCAGGTGCGGACACAAGATCCTGCCAGCAGGATCCTTTGGTGCTAAGTTGTGGTGCAGGATAGGTGATGTTCAAGGTTGTTATCTAAAAAGTGTTGCTTAGAGAAATAGGCTGTCTAATAAAGTAAAGAACATCTTCACTGGGATACTTTATTGCATTTATTGGAGGTTCACTGTAGATCTATCAAATGTTGTACCTTGTGAGATTCAGAGAACAATCACTGCAGGTGAAAGAAAGGGAAAAGTTCAATTTGTCTCAGCCTGTGTAATCTTTTACAATAGATCAGGTGAACGATGGCTTGGAAATGCCCGTTTCTTTCCATTGACTGTAAAGAGAGCTTAGTCTGACTGGCTCACATATGTATGTCAGAAGTTAGATAAGCTGAATCCTGCACCAAAAGCATAAAAAACAAACCTAAATGTAGGATATGGATGTTCTGATGTCTCCTACTGCTGAGTGAACTGTTATGATCCTTGTGCCTATAAATACAGATACATTTTCCAGTACTGTGTTTTCAATTTGCTCTGAACAAGACATCCATACTTCTTTATTCCCTCATCTCCAGATTCCCTGGGTTGTCATGAACCACAGTACCAAGGACTTTGTTTTCCTTCTGCCTGACCTCATGTGAAAGCAGAAGGTCTTTGTACATGGAAGACACGTTTCCTAAGCAAGGGTCTATTCCAGCCCCCAGCCAACCAGCCAGAGGATCCTTGTTTTGCTCAGCTCTGCAGCAACGTGCTGTGGCGAGGTAAAGCAACAAGGAAACAAGTTCATGGCTCCCGCTTCAGAGATACTGAAACTAAAAAAGTCCAAATGTCGTGCAAGTCTTGGCCATTTGTATATTTTAGAGCTAGGACAACGTCTGTTTGAACACATTTACAGTATGTTTGTTGTTGTCTTCTGTTCTCAGGTCCCCATGCAATCTGACCATTCGCTCCAGCACAGACTGGTGTTAAACATTACTGGATCAAGGGGGGAGCATTTCAGTCCCACTTTGTGGGCTTTTCTGGAGTGGAAAAGTGCCATGGGAAAAGAACGGCCCCTTGGGCTTTTACACTATTCTGCTCTCTGCCAGAGGAGCAAAAAATGGGGCTGCGCTTGTACATACAAAATGAACTGACTGACCCCATCACGATGAGACATCTCTGTATTTCCCAAAGCTTGGCAGGAAACTGTTTACTCTGAATCAGGAAATATTTTGGTCTAGTGCAATTGCTTCATGAGAAGCACCAAAAGCAGAGGAGGAATACTCATTACTAAAGGAGAATAAGCTCTGCTGGTATAGATTGTCTTTGCCCTGATTTCATTGATTCACAAGATGAATTACCTGCCACATCAGTAAGAAAATCACTCTTCCTTTCCCTGAAAAAGTTAATCTGATACTGTGCTATGTGTCTACCACGATCTGTGCCAAGATAGCACTGGAGAGGAGAGTTGGACTTTGTGATTTGTGCATTCGCATTTGGTACCTGGTGCCTTGTTTAACACAGGCACTTTTTAGGAAGCATATCTCTGGCTATATTTTCTTCTGCCCAGAAACAGCAAAAGACATTGTGGGGGAAAACGTGGGGGGGAGGGGGTTGGTGTGGAGGAGGATATGACATCAGTCCTCCTGCTATAGAGCTGGGCAAAACCCTTTCTTCCTCAGTGACTCCTTTTCTATCCGCTGAACTGGCAATGAGATGAACAATAAGGCAGGACCAAATTGGAGATAAACCAGATGGATTGGTTGGCTGGTTGGTTTGGTCTTTTTAGTTTCTGTAGCTACCAAGATTTTTTAACAACTTTTACCTTGCATTTTATCGTACAGAATAGTGCAAAGGACTCTCAAAACAGGTAGGAACTCTGTCAAACCAAAATGGTGTTGTTTCTCCCCTGTCTACTCTGAAATAATTCAGTCCACACAGAAACGGGGCACCAAAGAAGCCGTCCCACTTTCTAAAAATAATGTTTTATCTCCTCTATCTTGCACGACAGCATTGAATGAGAAACAATTGTGCTGCCTTTCAGGATGGTAAGAGTGCTGGTGGGTGGCTAGCCTTCAGTCTCTCCTCCTGTTTTTTCTCTTTCCTTGAAACTGGATACAGTGCCAAAGTAATCTCTGTTTGAAGAACAAAGGACAGGATGATAAGCAATTTATGTTATGAGTACTTTTGCAATGCTTTCTCATCCCGATTCCCAACATCCCCACATGATTCACTCTGCTTTCCTGCTGTGAGTGCTACTGGTCCTACATGCGAAATTAAACTCTGGAAAGCATTTCACAGCAAGAGGGGTTTGCTCTTTGACTTCAAGCTCTTCCTTTTGTTAAGAGGCATGTGTTTAGTTTGTGTTTAAAGGCTAACCGGTTTCACTTGCTAAACCTGCTTTTATTTATAAGCAGAGCTGCTCTGGCAAAATGTGAATCATCAGAGCTCGGAGACTGAAAGGGCAGATGAGGTTACCCACTCCGCTCCTTTGCCAGAGCAAGTTCTTACACAGCTGTCTGTTCTGTGTCCGGTGTAGTAAACATTCGAAGCAAGAGGATACCCAGTGCTTCTTTGGGAGGATTTTGGCTGAAGAAGCAAGCAATGACTTGTGCCAGATTTCTGCCAGTTTCACCATTTCAGATCCTGTGGCATCTCTACCCGCAGAACTTAATATTGAACTGGTACAAATCTGAAGATCACAAAAGAGGAGAAAAAGAAGAGCTTGGCAAACCACAGATGCTGCATTAGGTGTAATGGAATGGCTGAAAAGGCTGGGTTGTTTTTCTGGAACCTACACTAACCTCTTAGCCACTTAGACCTCCCTGTGATTACTCCATCTGAAGCATTCACTATAGTTCGTTAGAATTAAATCAGGCTTTTTGTTCCTCTGGTCTATCCATGAGGGTTAGGGGTTGGTTTTTTTTGATTCTCCTCTTAAATCAAATCTAACAGAGAACTCATTTTACTTGTACTCAGATCAAGTTCTCCTTTAGAAAAGACTGTCCATTTTCCAGTACCGCTAACATGGGCTTCAATTTACTTTTGTCCTGCTCGGCTTCAGATGCATTGGATTCCCTCTCTTTCAATACAGCTGATTTAATCTCCTCCCCTTCCCTGCTTGAGGCATCTGGGAACAATTGGAATGAATTTATACTCCTCTTTCTCACTTTTGCCTCATTTTCTGACGTCGGCTAGACGGACGGGGCATTTAGTATTTTCTTTTCTAGAGCTCTTAGCACGGTGACAGCTACAATTTTTGTGTGTGCTTTTGGTGTGATTTAAGAGTTTTGTATTTTTTCCCCCACTAGCTGTCAGTGTCAATCTTTTCCCCGTGCCAGAATGCTCCCTTCCTCCTATGACATTAGCCGTAATACTTGTCACAGTTTGCACAGTGTTCAGAACTGTGTTACAGTTGCATTCTCACTTGCTATGAAAACTCAGTTACTGCATTTTGTCTTATGACTTCACTGAGCCAAGCTTTTATGTGCAGATATAGATTTAAATACATGCTCACATTCGAATAAAACAAACGGCTTTAAAAGTACAGGTTTTAAATATACAGGTAAAGCAGCTTTGCAGAATTGACACCATACACTGTAGTGACAATAAATTGTTTAAAACGCAGGACCATGAGGGTCATTTCTATTTTTGCTCATCCCAAAATCCTTTCACAAAACCAGGTCACTGCAAATTAGGATTTCCAATCCTTTGTTTTAGCTTGAGCATAACCAAAAAACTGAGGACAATAAAACCAACCTGAGGCATCCTGGGCAATAGAGATGCACAAAGTAGCACCGGTGAGGCAACGGCAGGTGGAGTTTATGAAATGGTGACTTCTTACTGAGCTGTGGAGCAATTAGTTGTTTGCAGCAAAGGGGCAGGGTTGGAAGGAGTTTTTACCTGATTTTTTTTTCTCCCTCCATGCTGTTTATTTAAATCATAAATCTACTGACTGGAATCATAGAAATGTGTCCAGCTTTCACAACATTTGTGGTTTCTTGGCTTGTGAGGGAAGGTCACCCATGGCTCTTGCACACGGAACTGTGGTCTACAGGAGTATGTGTTATTAAATGTAGCCTGAGAGTGTTTTAAAGCATTTTGCATTAAGAAAAATATGCCCACAGTAATTGAACTACAGAAATACATACATGCAATGTATACATATATATACATATATATGTGAGCATCTATATACATGCAGGTCACATAATGCTTTGAGAGAACCAGTCTATATCCTTCTCTTGATGTATGAGAAATGCAATGCATATTTAAGACCGGCTGATGCATCTGGTTTTGACCATGCTGGATTCCATAGCATCCTGCAGACATAGATGGATTAGTGTTTGATCTCATTCTGTTTTCTAGGTGGCACTAGCAACCTGTGCTATAAATTCATGTGGTGCCTGGAGGGTCTCTTTCATTTTATTCATTTGAGTTTCCCACTAGCAGTTCTGGTTCAAGCTACAAACCTGCAAAGCAAACCGATTTGTAACCTAGACAAATTGCAGAACCAACACCCCACAGAAGGAGGCCGGGAGGTGGTGAATATATTCTGAAGCCTGAAATTGAAAGAAGAGCAAAGAATGAAAACAGGCTTTAAAAAAATGTAAAAATATTTCATTTCTTTTTGTGCAATCTTAAACTGGAACCATCCCGCAGCTAAAATAAAACTATTAGAAACAATCAGTCCCATAACAGGATATCCCATTTATCTGCAGCAGTTTGAGGTTAGAAGCACTCTCTCTGCCCTGTAACAGACAGGGACAGAACCCTGTTATTCATTGGGAGATGGTCTATCTCTACGTACCTAAGTACATACACGCACATGTGTATGTATGTGTGTGAGTGGAAATGGATGTACGTGTGTGTGTTTATAAATGTGTGTGATTCAGGCATGTCCTGACGTGGATGTTTATGTATCTAAACTGAGTGAAATAAAATTTGTGTGTGCCCATGTATGCATGTGAAATCCAAACGTGATTGTACATCTCCTCTTACTCTCCCTGTGGACATATCTCTGCTTATTTTTGAAGACATAGTGTCAGTTAAAATGATACAGGTGGGCTTCTCTTTTGAAAGTAGGAGCATTAGTGTGGTGCTGGCTATGATGCCTTGTGACAAATGAGGTGATGTATCTCTGGAGGAAGCACTCCAAATGCTGGAGTACACAATAAAGAAGAAGTGAAGGTACCACTATCCTTATCCATACACACACATTCTAAAACTGTGCTCACTTTTGTAAAACAAAAAGCTGAGCAAAATACCATCTTATCAACCCATCTAATGTACTACGAACTGGTGGCAACTCAGACCAGACATAGCTCACTGCCCAGCCTCTGCAGAATCACAGAATCATTAAGGTTCGAAAAGACCACCAAGATCATCTAGTCCAACCATCCCCCTACCACCTATATCACTCACTAAACCATGTCCCCAAGTACCTCATCCAACCTTGAGTACCCTGAGGGATGGTGACTCCACCACCTCCCTGGGCAACTTATTCCAATGCCTAGCAGCTCTTTCTAAGAAGAAATTTCTCCTAATTTCTAACCTGAACCTTCCCCGGACAACTTGCAGCCATTCCCTCTTGTCCTATTGCTGGTTATCTGCGAGCAGAGGCTGACCCCCAGCTCACTATAACCTCCTTTCAGGTAGTTGTAGAGAGTGATGAGGTCTTCCCTGAGCCTCCTCTTCTCCAGACTAAACAGTCCCAGTTTTGTCAGCTGCTCCTCATAAGACTTGTGTTCCAGACCCTTCATCAGCCTCATTTCCCTTCTCTGGACATGCTCCAGGGCCTCGATGTCTTTCTTGTAGTGAGGGGCCCAAAACTGAACATGGTATTTGAGGTGAGGCCTCACCAGAGCTGAGTACAGGGGGATGATCACCTCCCTCGTCCTGTTGGCTATGTTATTCCTGACACAAGCCAGGATGCCATTGGCCTTCTTGGACACCTGGGCATACTGCTGGCTCATGTTCAGGCGAGTGTCAACCAACACCCCCAGATCCTTTTCCCCTGTACCGCTCTCCAGCCACCCTGCCCCAAGCCTGTAGCGTTGCCTGGGGTTGTTATGACCAAAGTGTAGGACCCGGCACTTCATCACGTTGAACTTCATCCCATTGGCCTCTGCCCGTTGATCCAACCTGTCCAGGTCCCTCTGGAGGGCCTTCCTACCCTCCGGCAGATTGACACTTCCCTCAGCTTGGTGTCACCATGCCTGGGTAAGCAGAACAAAAGCTATGTGACATAAATTCTGCTCCTGTTAATACTGCCACCTGGGGTACTTGCCCAGAGCAGCTTAGTCCTGCCTAGAGTTCTTCCCACCTTCCAAAGGCACAATTGCTTCTCAAAATTGCCCTTCTCTGCATTGTCCTCTGATTCACAGGGTAAGGAGGTCCAGAAAGAGCATCTATCTTCACACTTGTTAGTCAAGACATATTTGTCAGGCTTGCTCAATCATACAGGAGAGACCTGGGTCAGAAGCTGATAGCACAATTACCAGGGGGTTTCAGAACATCTATTCAACCAAAGGTTTACACCTGAGTTTTCAGGGTTTCAGGAACTGGGGGAACTATTCCCTGTAACACCAACTAATTTTTTGCCATGAAGTTTAGAGGGAAATACAGCAGCAGCATGGATGCAGTGAGGAGCTATCGAAGGATTAGCAATAGCTTACACACAGCCTCCAACTCCCTGTGCAAGTACAAGTCCTGACTACAGGAGATAGCACTAGCAATATTTTTTATTTTTAAAATGGCCTTGGTGGCGTGACAGAAATTCTCACTGGTAGATAGCGCTGCTGTGTGATGTACTTTCTGACATTACTAGTGGGAGCTGGATGGACAAAAGGGCCACCCGTTCTGAAGCACTGCCATTAATCTCCCGAATGTAAGTGCCCATCTAATATTTAATCTCTCAGCTGGAGTTGCTCTATAAGGGCAAACTCACTCCTGGAATCGTTCAGCTTGGCTCAGCTCCATTCAGGTTCTGGACAAGCATCAGGATATTGGAAGGAACGTCTGGTTGATACAATAATTCAACTAAAGGTTTTCTCCTGTGACAAAGTAGGCTGCAGGGTAAGCTCAACAGTGTATTTAAACAACTTGCGCCAGAGGAAAGCAAGGCAGCCAGGTGAAAGTCTCAAACTCCTGAACCTCAATCAAGCCTCAGAAGGCAAGAAGAAACAGTGGCAGAGCTGGAATTTGTGAGGGATGGTCATTATGGTAATTGTGTGGATAAGAGATGGATGGAAAGCTGCATGCTGGAGCAATCTCTTTCTACTAAATACCCTTTACTAATACTGGGACAAAGTCCATTAATTAACATCAATGGAAAATTTCTTATTGGCACAGTGAGCCTCAGATCAGGCTTATCATCACCATCTATAAACCAGAATTAAACTTCAAGCCTGCAATAATAGTAAAGAGATAGTACAGCTGTCTACACTGATGCAAATAGGTATGTAAATGCAGACATCCCGAGAGCCCCAAGAACCGACAGTTCTTTGCAGTGGTTCCATCTCCCGTTAGAAACAGGTTACATTCCAACAAACATCCTTTGGGGATAACCTATTTAATCAGGTCTCATGAACTTCCAGGGAAGGTGAAACTACATGGAAGACAGAACACACTTGCAACAGGTTGCTAAGACGTAACCCAGAGGATCAGCTCTGCTGAACGCTAGCAGGGCTCAGTACCGCTCTGCTCTGGATTTTGGGGCAGTGCGGCAAGATAGTCCATCACCGTCGGACTGAGGGTGGGCAGAAGTGAGAAGGGCAGTCCCAGTTCCTTCCCAGTGAAAGTTCAGCCCATCTTTATTCTCAATTACTCCCATCAGCCTTCTTTGCCCTTTTGGTGGCCCTGCTTTCAGGAAATGAAAACGGAAGCTGCTGTCTCTTCTGAGCCAGGCCATCGGTGGCTCTCAATAAAGAGTCCCTTCTACCAGTGCCAAACATCATAAGAAAGGGCTATTGTGAAAGAGCGAGTCAAGGTGAGATCAGACGCCCTGGCTTAATTGCTGCTCCAGTTTTGCACAGGCTCTCCTTACAATCGCAAGACTTGTTTTTAATGCAGGACAGTAGCTAGGAGGAAGGACTCTCCAGCTCATTTTCAGGAAACAGATGGAGGACTGAACTTATACTGTAGCCCTTGATAAATTGTACAGGATACTGCTGAACACCCGCTTCGTGGACTGCATTAGCCGTGATATATTGCTCTTTCCAACAGATGATAACACAGAGTTTAGCATCCCTGCTCCGCTTTGCTAGATAACTTCCTCAGGAGGGGGAGAAGCTCAAGAGAGTTGGCAGCAAGGTCGGGATGGCCAGGGAGCTCCCGCAGCTGCTGTGCACACCACTGTGCAGGCACCCAGGGCACCTGCCTGAGGGCAGGGACTTCTTACCTTTGCCAAAGGATCCGGAGAGGGTCTGTAGAGCACCTCACCCCCAACCTTAGCAGGGTGGATTTCTTCCTGTGGTTATGGAGGGCGATTATATCTCTTATCATAATAGAGGGCGGAGACACTTTTGAGATAGGATGGAGGTTATTGTTCTTTAGGTTGGATAAGATGCCCAAATATCATCCAAGCCCCTGTAGGCGGTATCGGTGCAAAGGGACAAGACAGCACCTGCCCCAAAAAGTTTATTGTTAGAGGCTGGGTAGAAGAAAGGCTGTGCTCTTCCTGGCAATGAGGCACAAAGATCTGCCGGGACCCTTGCACTCAAGGTTTTCTTTTGGCAGAAATTTGGATTAGGGAGTGGTGAGAGGGAGAAGGAGGTGAGGGCCTTCATCCTGTCTGGAAGTGGTGCACAGCTGAGACCACACCTAGCCTGGGGAACCAGAAGCCCTCCTGGGTCCTCCCTCTTCTACAGAAACAGCCAGATGATGAAGGAGGCGCCTCAGAGGGCTGGGACCTGACCCAGCTGGCTATGGCCACTTAGAGGCACCCAGCCCTTCTACTGGTGCTTCCAGGGGTTTCCCACAATTGCTACAGGGATGTGCCCTTTACAGCTCATCTTCCTCATCTTGTCAGGTACTTAAAAGTGCTCAAATCTAGAGTTGCAGTAGTAATGTAGTATATCATCACTTCATCACCAGGGTATCTGAGCATTTCACCCCCTCATCTGGTGCTATTTGTTGCGACAATTTAATAAAATGCTATGGTAGATTATTATTTTTTTTTAATGCTTATCTTAATGTAATGCTGAGCACAACTGAAAGAACCAAGACACGAACTCAAAGGAAAAGTTCAGAGGCTAAGAGCAGCTTTTAAGCCTTGGGAAATGTGGAAATGGAAACAAAGCAGGAATTGTCAAACATGTAGGAAATTATTTCTACTTCAAATTCATTGAAGGCATTGGAATTATTCCAAAGAGGAGCCAGTCTGTTAAATCACAGAAGAGTGGCTGTGTTGAGTCAAATCAAAAGTCCATCAAGACAGTATGATGCCTTTAACAGTTATCAGTAGCAGCTGCTGAAAAAGAATAACAAAAAGGGGAGGACCTACCTAAAGTCTAATAAAATCTGTACATTAGGGACTTCTGGAGCTATTCTCCACAGTGAGTTCACCTTCTCCTTTCAGTCCCAATGTTCACAGTCTCACAGTCATTGACCTGTTTGTACGGTGGTGGATTTATGGAGGTGAAAAATTTATGGCAGCAACTCTCCTCACTGAATTATGGGCTGTGAGAAAGAGTGTTCCCTTTGGTTTGCTTGAAACGCTCTGCCTGATCATTTAATTCAGTGTCCCCTGATCCTCCCCTGCAGTGAGCAATTGCACACTTTCTGACCTATCTGGAAAGCTGCATGATTTTACATTTCACCTCATTCTCTTTTCCCAGCCTATTTACTTCCTCCATAAGTAGGAGCTGATCACCTTCTTGCCTCCATCTAAGCCTTTCCTACAGTTTGACTGTGAGGCCCTCATGAATATAACACCCGTGCAGAGCACCTTGCACACGAGCATTGCCTTCTTCTGACCCCGCTGACGTTACAGGAGGAGAGCACAAGATGCAGAATTTCTGTAGGTAGAATTTATGCAAATGCACGTGGTTTCTGCATTGCGGACTGGGGAAAAAAAAATAGATAATTTTGCCATCTCTGCCACTCTGACAGTGATATCTATTTCTAGTTACCACAGGCAATGCAGCAGCCTGGTGACATTGCATTGTTCAAGGTTGGTCAGGACAGAATTAATAGCAGGAGATGCTTTAATGAAAACCGAGCACCAGGAAAGGAGTGATATGTTTGGATTTGCTTTATAGCCTAAGATGCAAGGCAGGTAGGAATACCCTGGACCTGTTCCAGCTATACTGCACAGCAGCGTCCAAATATATCAGCACTAAAGAGCCCTTTTATTATCCGAGCCATGCCTCAGTAGTCAGGAGAACTTGTTCGGTGGGCCTGAAGCCAAAAAGCCCAACCATTTGACTTTCCGAAGCTGATGTTTACTGTCCCTTGTATCACAAAGCTGCTGCCTGGAGAGCAGCTGGCCGGAGGTGTCTGGAACAATCCCAGCCACGGTTTCATAAGAAACTCTTTCTACGTCTCTGATTTCCCACAAAGGCTCAAGTTTTATGATTGCTGGTGGGCAGGAGGCTGATGAAATGCATAGCTGATCTGCAAACATAAAAAGGCAAGAGGCAAGATTTAAAAATTCTACCCGTCATGGTTAGGCCTGTGAAATAAATAACACACATAGTCATTGTGCAAGGAGGAACAACAAATTCACTGCCCCCTCCACCAGCTGGTTTCCTGTCTGTGGTGTAATGGGTGGGAGTCGGGGTGGTAAATTTACACCTCGCTAAAAGCCAGATTATAAATTCATTGTCCTCTGCCTTCCTCCCCCCTCTTTGACATACTCTCCAGAATTAAGAGTTGAATTGTACCAGAAGCATTTTATCTACACATGTATTTTTTTAAAAGTCTCAAACTTTATTTTCTTGAGCTTCAGACCTGGTTATCAGAAACAGAAGCCCAATTTGAATCAGAGATGGGGTGAAATGCAGTGAAATGCAGTAGTGTCGCCTTTGGCACCCTAAAAGCTGTGAACTCAAGCTCTGTCCTGGTGGTCCCCTTCAGTTTGTGTGCAGGAGCCCAGAAGAGAAATCAAATGATCCAACACCTTGCCGATTCCCAATCTCCATGGAGAAATGTGGTATTTGCATCTCCCATGCTCTCAGCCTGGCAGACAAACACCCTCCCAAAAACAAACTGAAAAGCAATGAAAGCCCTTGAGTCAGTAATTACTCATCCCCATCAGCATCATCCACACGTGTGCTGCTGTCTCTGTGTAGCCTCCTTTGCCTGTAAATCATGGGTTGGGGAACTCCTTGGAGGTTTACATACCTGCTGTTCAACCTTTTCACCTCCGCTGATGTTAGCCACCATCCTATGTGCTCTATAGCCCACCTGCAAGGATTTGTCTGGGGATGAATCCTGGGGCTGTCACTTCTGTCCACACATGTTGGTAAAGTTACCTGGAGGTCACTAGTGGTCAGGCACTTGCATCTTGAAGCTGACGTGGAGGAAAGCAGATTACAAAGGTGATTTCAAAATGTGAGTTGTGAATGGTAGGCTAGCTCCTTTCCCTCTCTTTTCTGATGCTCACAGCCCATACCAGCATTGCTTAGGCTCTGAGTCCCAGGTGTACAAAGGCTAGTTTATCCCCATATGTTTGTTGGGGATGCCTCACCTTGCAGTGATTAGAAAACAAAAGAAAAATCTCTACATGCTTGAGAGCCACGCATCACCTAATACATTTGTTGGAGAGCCAACAGGAAGGAAAAGTGTTAGTAGAGGTCCCATTTACTTTTTACCACATTGGTGGTGGTGCAGGTAGGACGCAGAGATTTTCAGTTTTCTGTCTCACATTTTTCACCACATGAAATGCAGAAGGCGCAGCAGGCCCATGCCATCACAGGGTGGAGGTATTTATATGGAGCAGATTCAGCTTGGGAGGTAGAGCTGAGCTGCTCGTGAGCCACCCTCTCCTGACGGCCATCTTCTAGCAGATGAGAAATGAACTTCAGCATGAACAAGACCAAGGACCTTTTTTTCTAGAAGGATTTCTTCAAAACTTCCCAAGTATGAGGGAACAGGTCAAATGAAGAAAAGACAATGTTTTAAAAGAACTCCAGTCTCCTGGGGCTCGCTCAGCTACCTGAATATTGCCGTGTGTTTCAAGGGTAACACAATTGTCAATAGGGTTGCTCCTCCAAGACAAACAGAGGCAACAGTGTTTATTTCAGTGGTTTCGGGGGTAGTCTGTATATATGATTCATGACAGATCGGCTTATCTACTGTCAACTTCTTTGAGCAGCTAAAACATTCGTTCCAGTTGATACATTCACTGGTGATGATAAGTGTAAAGGGAAACCAAGTGGGTTATTTTTATTCCTGTCTGAGGACTTGTGTTTTCCACATAAAGAGGCATGAAGATGTTGCTTTTCAACCTTCTCTCGGGGACAGAATGGGAGTACAGCTGCCTTTAATCGAGTTAACCGTTGACAGCACACAGTCCAGAAGTCCCCAGCTACCCTGGCAAGTGGCCAGGCAAACAAGATTGCTCGATTTTGAGCCTCAAGTGTCACTGAAGTGTGGCATATTAGTGAGAATAGCCTTGGATGGAAAATATACCTCAACCTGTGACTCAGCAAGATGGGCAGCAGAAGTCTCTTGCTCTGTCTTCTTGCTTTTACAGTCTGGGAGAATCTCTGTTTCTGATAGCGTGGACCTCATCTCGGCAGTGAAATTGCTCTCTAATTGCATCACATATGGCCCTCTGCCCCCTTTCACCGATAATTACCCAAGCACCTTGTGGCTAGCAAACAGATGCAACTTGTGCTTCTGCAGGAAGCGCTGTTAGAGAAGTATTAACGTATTTTGGCCTTCTGTAATATAATGAGGGGGTTTATTGTTCTTTGTATAAAGTTGACCATGACGCCTGCTTTTATTCTGTATCTCATTCCAGCCCACCCATCTGTTCTCCTTCTCTGTGGTGGAAATAAAAGAGGCAGGTTGGCACCTGACTAGCCAATGCTTCACAGACCAGCACTGGCTCATCTCCAGTTTCAAGATCCTTGTTCCTGGACACAGCTTTCAGATGTATTCGATGCTATGTTCTTCCATGTCACGTGTCACATGCTATTCTACTCCTCTCCTCTCCT
>VZTU01017481.1:0-15477 GCA_013400835.1 Zapornia atra | reverse complement strand
TTCCAAGTGCTGGCAGGGGCTTGCTCCAGCGTAAGGGTCACAGTGTCTTCTCTATGTCTCCACCTGCTCCATCCAGTGTGGAGCCCCTCCACGGGCTGCAGGTGGGGTCTCGGCCTTTACCATGGGGTTTCTCCACGGGCTGCAGGGGCATCTTTCTCTCCGGCACCTGGGGAGCCTACTCCCCCTCCCCGGCCTTGGTGTCTGCACATCTCGTTACATCTTCTCACTCCCTTCTCCGGTGGCAAAATGCAGCTGCTTCCAGGTTGTTTTCTCCTATATATGATTCTCAGAGGTGCTGTGACTATCTCTCACTGGCTTGGCCCTGGTCAACAATGATTCTGGCCTTGGATTGTTTACATTTTAGAGCTCCAGAGAATTCCGGCAGCTCCTCACAGCAGCCATTTTCTGCACCCCCTGTTCTTTTCCAGCACCCAACCTCGCAAAACCACGACAGACACCTAGGAGAGGTGGGATGAATCACCCTTATGGAGTCCCTTCCTCTTTCCATTGGCTGTAAGAGAAGCACAAGCATCATTTTTGACTGTTTGCTCAGCTTTTATATCCCTAAAATCTGAGTCTGGTGGGATAACTCAAGGAAAATTGCTTATTACCCCTGCAAGTGCCATGGCCGTGCTGTAGATAAACAGATGACTCCACTGTGTTATCAGTCAGGACTCCTAGACCCAGCTATATTTAGAGTGAAGAAACCCAACAGCACAAACAGGATTTGCGCGTGCAGTTATCTTGTTTGCCTGGATTTTGAGTAGCAAATGGCTTGACAGGACATTCAGAGGAAGGTGAAAACAAACAGCCTTCCATCTGGAGTTTCTCTGATAGTACGGATTTTTTAAGCTGAGAACCCAGCATAGCTGAACGTCACATGGAGAGAAGGTCAGAAGTGGTCATGGCTCTGAAAGAAACCGGACACTCGTAAGCTGCTCACCAGCAAGGACTTCTGCTTAGCATGTGAATTCACACAGCAGTTTTGTCCAAGCTGCATTAGACACAATGCTTAGATAAGAACTAAGAAATGTAGACAGCAAAAGGATTTTCTGTTTCAACTTGTGGTGGATAGACTAAGGATAATTCAGGTCTCACGTAGTATATTCAGGATAAGGGTGAGAGCAAATGTCAGGAAAAAGGAGTGTGCCTTGTGCATCAGCTCATAACATACTGATCTTATGTGCTGCTGGCTAGTGGCTAGCCACACTGTCCTGAAACTAAGAGATGGGGACACCTTTCTGCAGGTATTTAGCCATGTGTCCTGAGCCCCAGGATCCCTTTGGATACTGTTGGTGCTCAGGAGATGGAATAATAGAATCATAGAATGGTCTGGATTGGAAGGGACCCCAAGGATCAGAGTTCCAATCCCCCTGCCACAGGCAGGGCCACCAACCTGCATGCCTGGATCTACACAAGGTTGCCCAGTGCCCCATCCAACCAGGCCTTGAACACCTCCAGGGACAGGGCATCCACCACCTCTCTGGGCAGCCTGTTCCAGCACCTCACCACTCTCTCTGTAAAAAAACTTCCCCCCAGTATCTAATCTAAACCGTCCCTCCTTTAGCTTCAATCCTTTCTCCCTTGTCCTGCCACTGTCTACCTTTTTTTAAAGTGGATTCCTCTCCTGTCCCAGCATTTTCAAAACTTGCTGTTTATTGGTCTGATGTCTATCTGGAATTGTGAATTATTATGCTGACTATTAGTCACTTCCACCCTTGATTAAAATGTTCTCAAATTCCAAGTTTGAGAATCCAAGTGTTTTGCAGCTTCTGGATCTTGGGATAAGGTAAAGATGGACATTTTAATGATTTTATGTACTCTTTGAATGTTACATCAGTCTTTGGCTTTGCTTTCCCAGACTTGGCAACAGGATGATTTTGCTTTGTTCCCAAACCTTCAAGCACTGAGTCTGTCCTGTCAAGGAAGCCAGGAGAGGGAAGTCATAGAAAACTGTTATAGGCATGAGATGCATCATGGCTCAGTTGCCACTTCAGAGCAGGAGCAGGAGTGAAAAGGCAGAACAGGCAACATGTACGCTGGGGAAGACAGTGAAATCACAGAATCACTAGGTTGGAAAAGACCTTTGAGATCATCAAGTCCAACCATACACGTCTTCTACTAAACCATATCCCTGAGCACCTCATCTACCCATCTACTAAATACATACAGGGATGATAACCATCTCCCTGGGTAGCCTGTTCCAATGCTTAATAACCCTTTTGGTGAAGAACTTTTTCTTAATGTCTAATCTGAACCTGCCCTGGTGCAGCTTGAGCCCATTCCCCCTCGTCCTATCACCTGTTGCTTGGGCAAAGACACCAACACACATCTCTCTACAACCTCCTTTTAGGTAGTTGTAGGCAGTGGTAAGGTCTCCCTTCCAGCCTCCTCTTCTCCACACTAAACACCCCCAGCTGCTCTTTGTAAGGTTTGCTCTCCAGCCCCTTCACCAGCCTGGTTGCCCTTCTCTGGACTCACTCCAGGACCTCAGTGTCTTTCTTGTAGTGAGGGGCCCAGACCTGCACACAGCACTCGAGATGCGGCCTCACCAATGCCGAGTACAGGGGCACAATCACTTCCCTGGACCTGCTGGCCACGCTGTTTCTGATACAAGCCAAGATGCCATTGGCCTTCTTGGCCACCCAGGCACACTTCTGGCTCAGATGCAGTTGGCAGTGAACCAACACCCCAGGTCCTTCTCTGCCTGACAGCTTTCTAGCCACTCTTCCCCAAGCCTGTAGTGCTGCACAGGGTCCTTATGTCTCAAGTGCAGGACTCTACACTTGGCCTTGTTG
This sequence comes from Zapornia atra, assembly GCA_013400835.1. Classification (NCBI taxonomy): domain Eukaryota; kingdom Metazoa; phylum Chordata; class Aves; order Gruiformes; family Rallidae; genus Zapornia; species Zapornia atra. Next base: position 12,679 of record VZTU01017481.1, on the reverse strand, counting down.
AACCTCATCCGGTTGGTCTCAGCCCATGGATCCAGCCTGTTCAGATCCCTCTGAAGAGCCTCCCTACCCTCAGACAATCAACACTTCCTCCCAGTTTACTGTCATCCAAAAAATGGTCTGAAATAGGTCCAACCAAGCATCTCCTCTAAGTTCTTCACATTCTGATGGCCTACACAGACATCTTAAAGTTGTTCCCACAGTTTTCCAGTTGCATGTTCCTTCTCATGTTGTTACTTCCTTGCCTTTCAGGCCTGCCTCTACCCCATCCCATCCCTGCTGGCTGCCCCCAGGCAACACAAATGCCAGGCTTATTGAGGATCCCCCCTCCCTGTCCAGGTGCAAAGCGGCTGCTGTTCCCTTACCTTTCTTAGCCAGCCATCACACCCACATCCAACTGCCGCTAAGCAAAGCAGCATCAAGCCAACAGATTTGCATACATCTGTGCAAGCTTTCTGTGAGGTCTGACTGACTGAGTTTCACTTTGGGTTTTGGGGGTGTGTGGAGCCAGACGGTGGTGGGTATCAGTGAATGTGTGGAAGTGACATGTTTAGTCACTTCTGCTTGATAGGGTGGGTATACTGCTGTTGGATAATTCACTGGCTACTTACCTAGATATTCAAAGGTTGCCTCTGGTGGGACTAAAATTATTGACATGACTTTGCTGGTTTTGGCACTGATACCTGTGAGGGAAATCTCTGAGATTGTTTAGTCTATGGAAGAAATGACCAGGGTGGTGGTGGTATGGATAGGGTGCCAATTTTCAAATAGAATAAATATTGCTAGCTAGGAAAAGGACAAAATGGAAGGGGCTTAAATCATCAAATGAGAGACTTTGCTTAGGTACTAGGGAAAGCTCTCTCATGCTTAGAGATGATAGTGCAGCCACAGAATAGCTTACTGGGGAAAACTATAGCCTCCACCATGATGCCAGAGCAGGAGATGGCAGAGCTCCAGCACAGATTAGATCAGTATCTGACTCTGTTCGTCTTCTGTGGAACAGGGAGATGGACCAGCTGACCCCTCAAGGTCTCTTCTAGCCCTATTTTCTCTGACTCATATATAATAAGTAGCATGAAGAAGCCACAATCAATACAGTTGTGGAGATTGTATTAAGATGTGTAAGAGAGGTCCCCTACCCAGGAGAACCTAAAGACAGCAGAGAGAAGACAAAATGTGCCTGGGGGGAGAGGGAGGCAGAGAGAAGGAAGCCTGGTTTCTCAAAGCTGGCCAGTGGCAGGGTGGTAGGGAGGAATCTGTGCTTCTGGAGCTACCACCTAGTGATTGTCTGATGAAAGACTAGCCAGAAACATTAAGTTCCTGTATTGCTAGTAAGTCTGAACTTTGGTGAGTTCTATAATGCTTTAAAATACTTCAAATATTTTGCAGTCCCTATCAGGAGGTTACAGAACTTCCCATTCTCCCTCTCAGAGGCCAAGGTAATACCCTGCAGTACTTCAGATCCCTTATCAAACCTGTAGCACACAAACTTTTTCTCAGATAGCCCCACTATCAGGTTTCCAGATAATGCTTTTCTGCAGAAGAGCTCAAGGGCTGAGGCAAACATCAATCCTATCTGCTGAAACCATGAAGTTTTCTACACTCCACCCTGAAAGAGCCATTCGTTGGTCACCTGTGAGCTGAAATCTTGACCCACATAGGATGCAGGGAAACAACTATAAGGGCCAAAACCCAGGTAGAATTTAATATGGCTAGTGCTGTTAAAGAATAAAAATGGGAATAAAAAATGTTTCTATAAGTACATTAGCAGCAAAAGGAGGATTAAGGAGAATCTCCATCCCTTATTGGATGCAAGAGGAAACATAGTAACCAGGGATGAGGAAAAGGATGAGGTACTGAATGATGCCTTTGCCTCAGCTGTTAGTAAAAAAACCAGTAGTACCCCGGTACACAGCCCCCTGAGAGAGAAGACAGGGACAGCAAGCACAATGAAGCCCATGTAACCCATGAGGAGTTGGTTAGTGATCTGCTACATAACCTAGATATACACAAGTCTATGGGTCCACGTGGGGTCCACCCAAGGGTGCTGAGGAAGATGGTGGAAGTGCTCACCAAGCTGCTTTCTGTCATCTAGCAGCAGTCCTGGCTAACTGGGGAGGTCTCACTTGACTGGAGGCTCCGAATGTGATGCCCACCTAAAAGAAGGGGCAGAAGGAGGATTCAGGGAACTACAGACCTGTCAGTCTGACCTCAATGCCCAGGAAGGTTATGGAGCAGATCATCTTGAATGCCACCACACAGCACATGCAGGATAACCAGGTGATCGCGCCCAGTCAGCATGGATTCAGGAAGGCCAGGTCCTGCTTAATTAACCTGATCTTCTGTGATGAGGTGACCCACCTAGTGGATGAGGGAAAGGCTGTGGAAATTGCCTATTTGGACCTCAATAAGGACTTTGACAACATTCTGCTAGAGAAGCTGGCGGCTCATGGCTTGGATGGGCATATGCTTCACTGAGTGAAACACTGGCTGGACAGTCGGGCACAAAGGGTTGTGGTAAATGGAGTTAAATCCAGCTGAAGGCCAGTGGTGTACCCCAGGGCTCACTATTGGGGCCAATTCTGTTTAAAGTCTTCATCAATGACATGGATGAGGAAGTTGAGTGTGTTCTGAGTAAATTCGCAGATGATACCAAGATTGGACGGAGTGTTGATCTGCCTGAAGATAAGCAGGCAGAGGGACCTGGACAGGCTGGATCGATGGGCTGAGGCCAATTGCCTGAGGTTCAACAAGGCCAAGTGCTGTGTCTTGCTCTTGGGTCACGACAACCCCCGGCAAAGCTACAGGCTTGGAGAGGAGTGGCTTTAGAGTGTCTGGTGTGTTGATCAACAGCAGGCTGAATATGAGCCAGCAGTGTGCCCAGGTGGCCAAGAAGGCCAACAGCATCCTGGCCTGCATCAGGAATAGTGTGGCCAGCAGGAGTAGGGAAGTGATCCTTCCCAGGTACTCAGTGATGGCGAGGCCACACCAGGAGTACTGTGTTCGGTTTTGGGCCCCTCACTACAAGAAGGACATCAAGATTCTTGAGCATGTCCAGAGAAGGTCTACAAGGCTGGTAAAGGGTTTGGAAGACAAGTCTTATGAGGAGCAGCTGAGAAAGCTGGGTTTGTTTAGTCTAGAGAAAAGGAGACTGAGGGGAGACCTCATCACTCTCTACCACTACCTAAAAGGTGTTATAGTGAGGTAGGGATTGGTCTCTTCTCCCTGGTAGCTAGTGACAGGACAAGGGGAAAAAGTTGCACCAGGGGAAGTTTAGGTTGGATATTCAGAAAAAATTATTTACTGAAAGGGTTGTTAGATATTGGAACAGGCTGCGCAGGGAGGTGTTTGAGTCACCATCCCTGGAGGTGTTTAAAAGAAGAGTAGATGTTGTACTTGATGACATGGTCTACAGTTGGACCTAATAGGGCTGGATAGACAGTTGGACTCAATGATCTTGAAGGTCTTTTCCAGCCAAAACCATTCTATGATACTGGTTTCACTGTGAAGGGGCTGCCAAATAAGCAAGATGCAGAAGCAGCTGTAAAATAACCAAGGCTGCTTCTTCAGCCTGGTTTGTGGAGCTGGGAGCATTTAATAAATTAGTGGAAGCAATATTTATATTAATCACTTGGTCTTGATCTTGATCTTTTAGTGCTCCAAGTCACAGTAACTACCCGAGGGATTTACACAGGCTCAGCTGGAGCTGTCACATTCGACACTTGAGTTTGGAGCACAAAAAGCCAACACATACACACACACACACACAGAGGCTTGAAGGCAAGCACACCTGCCCCTGGTGATTCCCTGTCAGCAGGAGCAGCAGCTCCCAGAGTGATGTCATCTCCTGGGAAGATGGAGAGGGGGCTGGTAGGAAGGATGAGGCAGGTGCTGGCAGGTAGCATAGCACTGTGGACATGGCATGCTGAGCCCCCACAGCCTGGCACATGGATGGGCTCTGCCAGATAACCTGTGAGCCAGCAAACATCACCAGTGGAGTTGATGCCGTTTCTAGGCAGCTCAGCTCCAGCAAGTGTTATTTTTATTTCCAGCATCAGGGGAGCAATGCTGAGGCTCTGATGAGAGATGGGGGAGAGGGCTATTTGCTTTTGGTAGCTTCAGTTTCTCATAGAGATACCAGTACAGCCTTTCCCAGCACTGGCTTAATTGTCTTGTGCATGAAGAAAGCAAAAGCTGGGTAATTAAGGAATTATATCAGTAGATTTTTACCCTTCTTTTCTTTCTAGGAGTAAATCTGACTCACCAAATATGCTGCACGGTGATGCGTTCCTCACAGACCAGCTCATTTCTGTTTACCCATCACAGCACACGTCCCTGCACTCTCTTCTGGCTGCAAAACCACAGCACTGAGCTGGTCCTCCATCATTTCCCTGTAGCTCTGCCAGCTGTCCAGGAGATTCTTCCTCACAAGGGCCACACTTCATCCCCTATAGGTTCACTGCTAGCAGCCCATGGCTATCAGCCAGGCTGCTCTGTGTTTCTCCAGAGAAGCCCAGGAATGGAAAAATAATAAATAAATTCTTTTCAGCAACAATTGATATTTCCACTTTAGCAGGCAGTGGTGGCATCCTCTGGGGGAATCTCTCAGCATGGAGGAGGGCAGAGTATCCTCCAGTTTAGCTGCTGTTTGCCATTTGGTATCTATTAGTGGCAATGAATAACAGGGAGAACTAAATACATCCTCTCCCCTGGGAGCTGTTGTCATTGTTTAAAATAGCAGAACAACCAAACCACAACCAGGAGCAGATTCGTAGGGATATTGTAACCCCCATGTTTAAAAAGGGGAGACCAGTGACGAGCGGAGTTCCTCAGGGGTGAGTACTGGGACTGCCTCTGTTTAACATCTTTATCAGTGACACAAGCAGTGGGATCAAGTGCACCCTCAGCAAGTTTGCCAATGACACCAAGCAGTTTGGTGTGGTCAATGCACTGGAGGGAAGGGATGCCATCCAGAGGGACCTTGACAGGCTTGAGAGGTGGAGTTCAACAAGGCCAAATGCAAGGACCTGCACATGGGTTGGCACAATCCCAAGCACAACTACAGACTGGGTGAATGGATTGAGAGCAGCTCTGAGGAGAAGGACGTGAGGGTGTTGGTGGATGAAAAGCTCAACACAATGCTCCTGTAGTCCCCTCTAGTGTAGCCCCACTAAGAGGACTACATCCAACCCTGGTGTCCCCAGTACAAGAAAGACATGGAGCTGTTGGAGAGAGTCCTGAGGAGGGCCACAAAGATGATCAGAGGTCTGGAGCACCTCTCCTGTGAAGATTTGGACTTGTTCATCTTGGAGAAGGCTCCAGGGAAACCTTATTGCAGCCTTCCAGTATCTGAAGGGGACTACATGAAAGATGAAGAGCAACTTTTTATCAGGGCATGCAGTGACAGGACAAAGGGTAATGGGTTTAAACTAAAAGAGGGTAGATTTAAGTTAGATATGAGTAAGAAATCCTTCCCTGTGAGAGTGGTGAGGCACTGGCAGAGGGTGCCCAGAGAAGCTGTGGATGCCCCCTCCCTGGCAGTGTTCAAGGCCAGGTTGGATGGGGCTTTGGGCAACATGCTCTAGTGGAGGGTGTCCCTGCCCATGGCAGGAGATTGGAACTAGATGATCTTTGAGGTCCCTTCCAACCCAGTTCAGCCTGTAATTCACAGAATAACAGAATGACAGAGTGTTAGGGGTTGGAAGGGACCTTGAAAGATCATCTAGTCCAACCCCCCCGACAGAGCATGGTCACCTAGACTAAATCACACAGGAATGCATCCAGGTGGGTTTTGAATGTCTCCAGAGAAGGAGACTCCACAGCCTCTCTGGGCAGCCTGTCCCAGGGCCCTGTCACCCTCAAAGTGAAAACATTTTTTCACATGGAACCTCCTATGCTCCTGTTTGCACTCATTGCCACTTGTCCTATCATTGGACATGTCTGGGATGTGCCCCACTGCTGCATTGAACATCCCTCTCAAAAACAGCACTACAGTAATACTCAAGCCTGGAATCATACATCAGCCTGTTCCAATGGACAACCCCCCTCGCAGAATGCCCCAAGAAGCAATAATCACTGGTTACTTCCAGTGGTAAAAGTGTTTGACAAAAGTGCCCTCTACACCAAGAGGAGCTTGTAGATATTGTATTGTAAGGCTAGAATTTAATCTAGTTGAAAAGCTTTTGACCCCCCTACAAGGTGGCAGAGAAATTAGCTTCTGAGGAGATGACAATGGATTGTGTCCCAGGAGTTCCCACGAGTACCTTTGGGGTGAAACAAATCATGTCACAAGCCCATGTGGAATGGAACTACAAATGGGCATTGGTATTGCTAGTACAAAACCTATGCAGTATATGTAAATTTCCCACCTCTGCTGCTCTACTAGCCAAGGTTTTCATGTCACTGAGAACAAGGGATGGCCAAGCAAGGGTCATTTGGGGACATGAGTATGAACACCACTGACAATTCATAAGAAACACACAAGACTTGACCCAAAGTCTCTTATGGATGAAGAGCAATGACATCTGTCTGACGTCTCCCTAACTAGTGAATATGAATGCTGCATATGACCCAGAGACTGTTGGATGTGCTCATTCATGGCTACAGATCAATCTCCGAGTGCTTTGGATGGTTCCCACCTGAATGCTGCGTGAAACACATGCAGCACCCTTTGGGGTGAAGCTTTGCCCTGTTGCAATTCTCAGTAAACAGGCTATCAACATGTAATTGCTTCAGACATGAGCTGCTCATGGTGGCAGGCCTATGCAGGGCAGCAGGGTACCTGCTGAGAGCCAGCAATGGATGAATGTTCATGTGCAGCACCATCTGGCATAGCTGGAGATGGCCCTAGCCATTTGTTACTCTGAAAGAAACCTCAGGAAAAAATGTGTTTCACTAATTCATCAGGAAAGATGAACTGACAAACTGAGAACATCTTGGCTATAGGTACAACAAAACAGCCTCTGGGTCAACAGCTTGGCTGAGAAGACCATTACCCTGGGGCGTAACTTCAGGAAGGAGGTTGGGTTTGGGTTTTTTTTACAGTGACTAAAGTAACAAAGTGTTTTATCATCTTTGTTGCTACCTTGCTGTGTGATTCTGGGAAGGCATTTAAGCTCTTGCTGCACCAATTTCCAGATCCAGGAATTTGTGAAAATAATGATACGATGATATGAAAATCGAAGTCATTGAGATGTGATTCAATTTCAGGCCTCCATGTAGGGCACAATTCACATTGAGTCTAATAGGAGATATTTACTTGGCTACAGATGAAAAGGAAGTGATGATGGCATTGACACAGATACTTCAAGAAGGAGTAGGAGGCAGGAATAGTTTAAGCTGATATTCACCGCACAGAAATATCTGTTAAATCTCAACTTAAGTACCTGTCTTGTGTTGAGCCAGTTGCTGCAGTGGTAACATCTTTTCGAGAGGTGTTAATAGAAGTTATTAAAATATAAAGTAAATATTTACAAATGACATTTTCATAAACAGGCACAATGGATGCACATGTGAAAACTTGTTTGGGTGAAAACAAAGAGTAGTTGCAGATGCAGCGCAGCTGCTGGTACACGTGAGCAGCTGCTGGAATCTACCTTGAATACAAAAGTGTTCATTTGCATGGTTAAATTGTTGGCTTCAAGCAAGCACCTGGATTTGATGCAGTCAGTGGATCTGGTGGGTGCTGTTCCAGACACACAAACACTCGTGAGACAGACCTACAAAGTAACTGAAAAAGTTTAGTAAAGGGTTATCTGCCAAGTAAGTTTTATGGTTTTATTTACCATCTAATTTTAGAAGTTTTCTGGGTTATTTGGCCACGCCTTTAGCTCTTCAGTAAACCCACAGAAGTTCTAACTTCTTCCTTATTTTCCTTTTTTTTTTTTTCTTAATTTCAACTTGAAATTTCAACTTGAAATTCCATCGTCGTCATTTATTCACAGAAAGCAGTGTTTCAGTAGTGCTTAGTTCAGGTTCTAGTGGGGATGAAGAGGGTCAACAACCATCATGTTATTACTTTGGGAAACACTGGTATTGAATCTAAGAAGGACAGTTCCTTCTTCCACTCCAGTGCTGTCAGGAGACCTGACCAGCAATATGTATGTCTCAGGGTGGGAAGCCAGTGTCTGACAAGGGACCGTGCTTCATCCTGGCTCTTCAGAATGCAAGGTTATACTACCACATTAGAGGCTTCATCTCAAAAGTGCAACAAATAAAATAGTGATATTATCTTCCTGCCTTGATTACTGGTTTCCACACACTCCAAACAGACTCTCCAGGCAATTGCAATTAACAGTTACAAAGAAACAAAATTAAATTCTGTAAAATAAAGTCTTTTCCCCGGGTCTAACTTGCCTGGCAGAGATTGTGATGATTATTATCTTCTGGAGAGGTGACTGGCAGCCACTGAAGCAGGTTACCACACATCTTGCCCCTCTCCACACCCCACTCCTCGGCAGGCCCAATCACAGTGGCTTGATGCTAAGGCTCTAGTGAGCTTGTTGGTGAAGATTTAATTGGGCTGAGCAATGGCTGCCTTTTCATTAGCAGATTCAGGCAGTTTATATAGAGCACTCTTCAGAAAATGTCCCTGGAAGCATGGAAAAGTCCATCTGAACCAGGAAACGTTCGTGATGTTCAAGCGATGTGAGGCAATCTCTCCTCACAGCCTCTCCTTTATTTCTGGAAATGACAATTTGATATGGAGAGATACAGTAGAAGGTGCTGATGAATCATCTGCTTTTGCTGTTGTCATAAGCATGGGGATAGTCTGCAATAAATAAAGGTCTCCTTTCTTCTTTTAAATAGGCTCTGGAACTCTTGACTTCAAGTTACTTGACTTCAACTTCCAAAAAGCATTTTGTAGCACTGGATTCCCCCTTGTGACATATGTAAACCTCAGTGCAAGTTGGTCTTTTATGAGATGGTATTCTACAACTGTGTGCACATGGCTGGAAAACTCCTCAGGGGTCACTTTGACTGCAGGGCTTATTGCCATGCGTGACCTGCACTCAGGTGAAGTGTTATACATGTGTATTAGATACAAATAAACTGCTACAGCTGCATAATCACTGTATCACCTCTATACCCAAACGCCACAACCAGCAGAGGAATGGTCACGTCTCCTTTTGGATGAACAGGTGGCATCTACACAGCACAGTAACAGGAACACACCATAAACACAAGGAATATCTTGTTGGTTTGCCTCCATCACTGACTCGGAGCAGATCCATCCTGAGCAGATGATGAACACAATGTTTGAGAAGCCCAGTGTCTCAGGAGGACTCTGAAAAAATGTCACATCTTTATGTCTTGTTGCTTTGCCACTATGACTGTGTCATGAGCCTGCTGTGTACTAGGAATTGAGTACCACCTGCGTGGTCACTTCATGGCTAAGATAGAGGCTCTCAGGCTCCACACAGTGTGTGAGGAAAACAGACTTTGGCAAATGCAACCTGGAAACTTATCTCTGCAGCTGCCTTTGAGCTCCAGCTTGTCCCTTGAATCTGTATGTAGCTGGTCCTTAGCATTTCACAGGCTCATAGCATTGTGGGATAATTCAGGCAGGAGGTTCAGAGCAGGCCAGCAGGTATTTCCCTCCAGCTTCATAGCTCTATTCTGAATCACCTCTGTCATTATCTCCTTGTACTGCTGCAGGGGCTGTGGGGTGTCTCCTGGTAGTAGCAGCCAGATGTGTTGGCTGTATCCAAATAAATATCAAGCAGAACTTGGCTTTGTTAGTGTCTGTTTCAAGACTACATAACCTTTCAACCCTTCACACTCATGTTTAAGCTGATATACATGTATGTGTAGGGGCTTGGCGTGAGGTTTTGGAAAACCATGGAGCCTCCTGAGCAGTGATGGAGGATGATGAGAGAGTGAAGGAGCTCCTTGTGGCACTGCTCAAGTCTGTTCTGTAACATCCACATCACAGTGTAGCATCCACATCTCTTAGCCAGCATCCAGTTCACCCCACAGTGTAATTTTTAGTTTACTTTAGAAAGTATGTTGTGTGCAAAATAGAGTGTATAGGGACCGAAAGCTTGGTAAGCAACAGAGGAGGTCTTTAATTTGATAATATAGAAATATCCTGATAGTGCCAGTTATTTTTTATGCCTTTGAAGCCTTGTGGTCAGCCTTAAAGAAAAAATAAAAAAGGAATATGCACAATTTTAAAAATCAGAGGCCTGATTTTAAAGGTAAACCTGAGTGGTTCTCATATGAAACTGGGCTTTCTAAAGCCCCATGAGCCCCAAATCACTGTATTCTCTCTGAGACATCTTTTTGCAGTATGGGACTATGATGACAGAGATAAGATGCTAAGAAGTATGTTGCAGTTAAGGGTTACTGAAGATGCTCTCAGAACTTCTTTCTGAGGATCTTAAGGCTAGATGTATTTTTTTTTTCTCAGGACTATCTCCCTCTGACGAGCTTGGAGGTGAAACCCTCAGTGCTACTTGCTTAAGAACTAAGAACTGCTAGTTAGGAAGCAAAATTACTTCCACCACCCAAGGATTCTCAGGAAAAGAGTTGGTACTTCCCATCTAAAAAGAAACCAGTCAGTGAGAAACATGGTTTCCCTGGAAAAAGGGGGCATTTTATAAGCAAAACCATCATGATTTTTAACAAGGTTTAACAGACACAGGCTAATACTATTCAGTGAACCCAGAAGCAAACTAAGTCCCTATTTATTCTTCAAAACCAAGTTGCCATTGCAGGAGTTTCGGATTCCTGGCAGGATGGTCTGGATGCATATGCACGGGGCCCATGGCAGTAAACATGCTCAGATCTGCCAAGTCTACCCTTTTTCCCAACGGAGCACTGGGTTTGATCCTGTCTGTGAGGATATTGGGCCAGCTTAGTGCTTTTCCAAGGGGAACTCCAGATTTCATGCGGGTATTTTGCAAAAGCAACGTGCTTTTTTTCTATGTGTGAAAGATGACTACCAAAAGAAAAACTGTAATTTTCTGTTCTTGCCTGCACTTTAAGGTGTTTGATGATAAGCCAAAAATGGGTGCACTTCTTTTTTTCTTTTTCTTTTTCTTTTTTTTTTCTTTTGAGAGAGAGGGAAAATTTACTTCACTGTATATTAATGCATTCCAAAAATAGAAATAGCCTGGGGATTTTTATTCTCTTTCAATGGCAATATTAAGAGCTTGGGAGATGCTTTTCCACCTACAAGGCTAAAGGTTGTGTTTGGATACTTGTTTCATTCAGTGATAACATCAGGAAACTCCACATTACGTTGCCAGCTGCTAGCCTGGCTCCTGTCAATCACAGCCTCTCCCTACAGATATTTTTTACCAGGTGCTCCTTAGATGTTTGGCCCAAATCAGCACAAGTACTCTTTTTCTCCAGTCCTCTCACCTCAGCACCATCCAAGAAAAAAGGGTGGTTCATCTCTTGCCTTTCTATTTCTCCCTTTGCCACTGGAGACGTAACACCAGCGTAGCTTCCTTTGAACACCACAGCGACTGCCATGTCTGAGGCCAGAGACTTCCCTCTGCTCAAGTATAGCTGGTGAGCTGTCAATCATGCTGCAGTTTTAAAAAGTGATGGCTTATTCTAATTGTCAGGACTAGAAAATGGGAGAGGCTTATCAGAAAAGTGACAGGAGGTAGGTAGAAGCTGCTGTTGTGGTCAGGAGAAAAAGCAAAGTTCATCAGCAGGTATAACATCCCTCAAAGCCAGATGTTTTTGGGCTGTGATAGAGTTCCATCTCCCACCCACAGGAGACAGTCCTCCATGAACTTCTCCAACGTGAGTCCTTTCCCATGGGCTTAGGCTCTTCAGAAACTGCCCCAGTGTGGGTCGCTTCTATGGGGTGCAGTTATAAATCATAGACTGTCTCTCAGTCTCTCAGGCCCAGACTGCTCCAGCCTGGTCCTCCATGGAGTCACAAGTTCTCCCAGGCAAACCTGCTCAAGCATGGGCCCCTCTCTTCATTAGCTGCAGGTTCTGCCAGGAGCTTGCTCCAGTGTGAGGCACAATGTCTTCCATATGTCTCCACCTGCTCCAGTGTATGGTCTCTCCATGGGCTGTAGATGGGATCTCTGCTCCCCATCATGTTCCATAAGACTGCAGGGGAACAATCTGCTTCACCATGGTCTTCTCCATGGGCTGCAGGGGAATCTCTCATCTGGCGCCTGTAGCGTCTCCTCCCCCCCCTTCACCGACTGAGGTGTCTGCAGTTTCTCACATCTTCTCACTCCCTTCTCTGGTGGCAAAAATGCAGCTGCTTGCAGGGGTTTTTCCTCTTAAATATGTTATCAAAGAAGTGCTACTACCATTGCTGATGGGCTTGGCCTTGGTCAGTGATGGCTCCGTCCTTGAGCTGCCTGGTATTGGTTCTGTTGGACTTAGGAGAAGCTTCTAGCAGCTTCTTGCAGTAGCCATCCCAGCATCCCCCTGCTCCTCCACCAGAACCTTGCCATGCAAACAGACAACAGCATGATCTGGGGGATAAGACACTGGAGGCTAGGCATGCTGAGAGGGATTTGGGGGGCTTGGTCAACAGCAAGTTAAACATGAGCCAGCAGTGTGCCCAGGGAATCAGGAGGAATAACTTTGCTAGCCGGTCCAGGGAGGGGATTGTCCCTCTCTATACTACCCTGGTGCGGCCTNGGTCCAGGGAGGGGATTGTCCCTCTCTATACTACCCTGGTGCGGCCTCACCTCGAGTA